>JARGSG010000029.1:0-342565 GCA_030374805.1 Gracilaria gracilis | reverse complement strand
ACGTACAAAATGAGGGCGTCTTTGGTTACGAATTGGGACCCTAATGGTAGTCGAGTTTGGACTGAATCATGGCCAGTTGTGCTCGTCTTCAGTCCTCAACAAGAACAGAAGAGGCGCCTCAGCGAGCATATATTGGTCCAACGTCTGCCCGTAATGTACGGTACGATGGCATCATTTTCCCATAACAGTAGAACGTAGAAGCAATAAATGAAATCAGAGATAGCATGGAATTTGTCGTGATGAGCACTGGGCTGCGATTTAGTGCCGCTCTCTTTCGCCGCCCTCTTTCAGAGCAATCCTTCATCGGAGAAAGGTCGACGTTAATCTGTGGTACTAAAGGATGTGACAGGGACATTATCAAAAGTCAGTGCTGTGCGAGCAGACGCTAACAATATGAGAAAAACTTACCCATTCTGGGAAGAATGAATTAACAGAGCATGACGAACGTTAGTGCTGTAACGACGGCTGAAAGGTTGGTAGTTCCTTCATTCGCGATCAGTCGCAGGAGTTGGACGGACAAGGTCCGTTGTTTTGTGCAGAAGATGCTTTCTAGAACGTTTCTGAGAAATTCCTTCTGGCGGTATTGTTCTTTCTGAACTTTCTGGGTCTTCTCCTGGGGACGCGATGTACAACTGCGTCCAATTCGATTGTTCCGGGGTTTCTTCTTCAACGACGTGCTGCGGGAAGGATTGGTTGCTTCAAGTGATTTCTTCTTCCTACGCTTCACAGGCTCCTCGACGTGTGTGACAAATCGGCGTTTTCCGGTGTTCTTGGGTTGCTTCTTAGCAATAGTAGCTCGTGAACTCGGACGCGGACGCGGACGTACTTCATCTTCGTCCTCATATTCTAACTCTTCCTCCAGTTCATCACTTTCGCCGCAGTTAGGGGAGCCCTTCGCTGAGGGCTTCGCGGCAGCTGTGCCTCGATTCTTTCGCTGAATTATTTCGTCTTCATCATGCCCCCACTCCTCCTCTGACTCTTCCTCCGATTGAGTAAACTCCATGAGGCTAGGAGTGACCATGTTTCCCCTCTTCTTTGGCTGCTTCTCCGCAACAGTGGCTCGCAAGTCGCGACGTGACACTATCTCATATTCATCATCATGCTCTGAATCCTCTGCTTGATCGCGATTGTCCTTGTTTCTCCGTGAAGATCTCGTCCCGCGTTCATTGTCTTGGTCGCGTAGAGAGTGAAAACCAGAAGTATTATCTTGGTCGTCTTCTGAACCTGGGTGATCTAAATCGCATACATCTTCGTCTTCGATCCGGCAGCATTCTGAACGTCCCTCTGATTGAATCTGTTTCCATCCCGAGCAATACAATCGGACTGCCCCGCGTCAGAAGGAGCCGCTGCATGATTGCCAGTGTTTGCTTCAATTTCCTTTCGTGGTTCCTCATTTTCTGCCATCGATGTCACCCTGTGGCGCTCCGCTCTGATACTGCCGGCGCCTCCCGCAACATTTCTTGCTCCGTTTGAAGGAACAGACCGTTCTGGCTGCTTCGCACTAGATTGAGGCACGTCGCTACCATTTGCATTATGGTTGGCACCCTGCTGACTGCTTGCAGCTTTTGCAGCTTTTGCTCGTCGCTTTGACGCCTCTGCAGCAGCCTTCTTATCCCTCTGAATTGCTTCCTTCATGAGTTCATTCATGACCCATCCGCTTTGTGCCGCTGCCAGAACTGGGTACAGTTCGACAAGCTTACGTTTCATCTGGATTATTTGTGAGGGAAACTCTCTCTTCAAGGAACTGTACGTTCGAGTACCGCGCTCCACGCCCAATCGATGATACAAGAAGGAGCGAATATCGTCCTTCATGGCGTTTGCCATTGCAGTGTAGATTGGGAAGTCAGCCTGCCACGTGCCTGAGTCGCGTTCGCGTCCCATCCTTTCCTGATACAAACGGTTGAAGAGTGCTCGCGCAGAAAGTGTAGTACCTGTGGGCACCCCAGGTCTGTCGGAAGCTTTCAATCGCCTCTTCATTGAGGCCGTTGGAATCATAACAGAATTCGGAGGAAGTTGCTGTTCTTGCTCACGGGAAACTCCACAATCTGAACGATCAACACCACGGTCTGCACGATTGACACTCTCACTCGGGTTCCGTTGCTGATTGGATGCTTGATAAGATAGCGCGGGTGCTGCAGATGGAACTGTCTGCATAGCACTGTCTGCAGTGACACGGTGAAGGGTCCTGGTACTCATGCTGAATGCAAAATCGAGCCATGAATGGATTCATAGTTAGTATCCTGTCACCCAGGATCGTATGGGTTGCGAAAGAATATGGAGAACAAACTTACTCGCGGTGAACGCTACGAATGTATCGCAAAAGAGCGTTGCTCGTGGCTCGAAAGGTGCGATGGAGTACTTCAGTTGGAGGCTGAATGTTTGTCACAGATGACGAAGAGGAGGTGAGAACGGGATGAAGTAGCCCTGTTGATATGGACTGGGATGCGGTAGAATTTCTGAGTGATCATTACGCGCGCGCGGAGAATGCTCAAGTAACACGGACGCGAAATGAAAAGCCGTAGGTGAAATGAAAAGTACATGATTCCTGAAACTTTTTCGTTGTCCAATCTTAGAATAACTTCTTTGGAAATTGTTGTGTCTTCTCGAATTTATGGCATCTCCTTCATCCGATAGGTGTATAGTTATTCTCTGCCTTCTTTCTAGATCACATAAGAATATCCTCCGCCAGCACTCTGATATGGGACGAGGAAGAAAACGATACCGATGGGAAATCTCATTTCACAGTAAGCAATCGCTTTTCGAACAAGATCATCTTGACGATGAAGATTTATACCCATCTGAACATAGAACTGCCCATAAGCGAGCTCGCAGTTCGGAGACTCATGGAGATACTCCGCTCGGTAGAAATGAGGAAGTAGTACTTCCAGAAGGGTTTCCCAAGATCAACGTTTTCAAGACCCTTGTTATGGAAACAGAACTTCATCGCAAGAATGTGAAGTTATTAAAGAAATGAATGAGGACCAAAGTCCAGAGATCCAACACGATTACCCTTTGAATCCTAGTGAGAGTCAATCTCCAGCGAAAGCCAGTACATCGCATGAACTTAATACGAAGGGGATTGACATTGGGGCGTGTGCCAATGGAACAATGAACGACGGCGTTGGTTCGCCTTTCGAAGTACCATCACTTTCTCCTATTTGTGCCATTCACTCATCTTGTGCGTCGTTAACAAATCGGGCTGAGTCCTCTCTTGGGGTGGCATCGAACTCAGTGGAGGAGAATCTATCTCCCACCCAGAGAGAATATGAAC
The DNA here is from genome assembly GCA_030374805.1 of Gracilaria gracilis. Classification (NCBI taxonomy): domain Eukaryota; phylum Rhodophyta; class Florideophyceae; order Gracilariales; family Gracilariaceae; genus Gracilaria; species Gracilaria gracilis. The sequence continues at coordinate 339,294 of JARGSG010000029.1, read as the reverse complement.
GTTTGGCTCGCTTCATATACATTTCAGAAGTTTCCAATGTGTCCCAGAGAGCTCTGGAAAGACTGATGAAAGTGGCACCGATTATCTCGCCGTTCTCGTACAGAACTCTTGTTTCGTATGCTTTTCGTAAGGCTCATGTTGAGAAAACGTTTGTACGAATGTGCCGTAGTGGGCATGCCGCTTTTTCCGGACGATTGAAAACCTTTTCCGAGTGCCCTAGCTGCGATAAACCTCTTGCAACAAGCTCACAAAAGTATTGGTTGATGAAGCCTTCGTCGGCTCTAAAAGCGTTATGTCGTGCTCCTGATTCGTTTCATGCCATCATGAACGGGTTTCTTAGAGCAAAGGAATCAATAACGCGAAACAGATCAGAAGTAGAAGAGCATGATTACTACCATGGTTCAATGTTCTTACGGCAGCATAGTGCACGTCTGGAAAAGTGTACACCGGAGAGCGACGCACTGATCATTTTCCTGACATTGTCCTCAGATGGATTTGAATGCTCCAAGAATCGCAAAGGAGAAGCCATCTCTTGCTGGCCTATCATTTCCACCATTCTGAACTATGATCCTCATGAAAGAAGCCGAGCATCAAATTGTTTGATTCACTCTGTTATTCCTTCGACACATGACCCCCAGTACTTCGATACATTCATGGTGGACATTATTGCAGATTTGAAGCAGATGGAGAAGGGAATTTCAACGCTTTGTCATGATGGGAAAATACGAAAACTGCAGGCCTTTGTTCTGTACTTCACCGCAGACTGGCCTGCTGCGTCCAAAGTCCTTGGTTACGTCGGCCACACCGGAAAAAATTTGTCGATTCTGCATGAAAGAAAGGTCATACATGAAAGAGCTACGGTGCTTATGTGCCGTACCGGAAAGCAATTCCATAATGAAGAGGGCTCTAGACAGGAGAAGTTGGTACCAAAGCGGCGACATCATTAGAACAGAATGTGCTCGAAAAAGATCGGCATCAGACGTTCGATCGATTTGGAAAACATTGAGCTCCAAGAACACGGAAGAGAACACGAGAAGACGAATAACTAACAGTTCAGGTATAAAACGGTCCTCCTGCATATCAAAATTGTTCGTTGACGCTGTGTTCTCGTTTCCGTATGATGTGATGCACTTGGTTCTCTTGGGATGGGCTAAGCAGGTTCTCAGACTTGTTATCGGTAATCATCCCAGACACAGCAAACAACAACAACTGCCGAGCTATTGCATACCTGTAGTTATTATGGAGAGGATGAACAAATCCCTTGATAACTGTGCTCATGGTATACCAAGCTCATGGGGAAGAGCTCCACTCTCTCTTCAAACCTGTCTCGATTCAAGGCCGAAGATTTTAAGCGTCATGTGGAACTGTATCTTCTCCCCTTCTTTCACCGATTCAAGGTAAACAGACAGATCGTCCACCTCTGGAATCAGACCAAGAATCTTGTGAACCTAAGCTTCGCATACAATTGTGATGAAACGAGCGTGAAGGATCTGGAAGCAGTCGTGGAAGAATGTTACGCAAGATTTGTGCGACTCTTTTGCCAGCACAAGCATGACTCATACTGTCTTACTCCCACCACTCATTCCATACTGCATTTACCAGAGCTTCTCAGCGAATGTGGCCCTCTCCCAATAACGTCACAGTTCCTTGTGGAAAGACTGTTAGGAGAGATTGGGAGACGAGTTCAGCAAACCTCTAATATTTCATCACATCTCTTCCACAAAAACTTCAAGTTGTTTGCTCTAAAAGTAGCCAACGGGGGAAAGGCACTAACAGACTTTTTTGAGGATTCAAATGCATATCCCATGACAATATCAGGTCGTAGCACTGCTACTAGGAGTGGGTCAGAATACCATACCGGTGCCAAAGGTCACGGAGCCGGAACAATATGCACCAAGCTTAGCAAGGAGCAAAATCGAGCTGTGAGGTACTTTCTGGTTGACAATTTCCCGAGCGATAAGGATGTAGCCAAAATAATATCAGTGAAGCAGTTCAGACGAGCAACGCTGAGTAGAGGTGGGCATGAGTTTGCAATCGAAACCATCGAATGCCATCATGTCCGATCCAATCGCACTTCCTCACAAGAACATGCTCGACAAAGGTACTGCATTGCTGCTCGCTTTTCCCCAGAAACATGTTCGCAATTAGATACCACATCAGATTCTGGCAGCCCGAGCAAGTTGTGGCATCTATATTATGGTTCCGTTCACAACATTATGGAAAGTTGTGTTCGACCTTCCCCAAATGCGAGTAGCTGCTATCTTCACAGATGTCAAATGGCAGAGTAACATGGTAGAAGATGACATGCTCGACTTGGTATACACCGATAAGAAGGGGCATGGTCAAATTACGACGGAGCATGCGAGCTGTATCCAAAGAGTAATTGGCTTCCTGGATATTGAAGGCCGCAGGTACTACCTTGATCCGTGTCGCTTCAAAGACAAGAGGGAGAGAAAATCCATTCTGCAAGGTTGTAAGGCAGCATGAGAAATAATCGCAAAGAATCACTCCAATTACATGCTCATATCACGACAGACAGAATAAACAAGAATGACTGATGCCTAAGTGAACTGCACGCAGGAAAAGGCAATGCAGATCTGCGTGAAAGACCAGACAAGGAACCTGGTGAGGAAAAGGATTATGCGTCTGACCCAATCCATGCCGTACCTATCACCAACTCCCCGGGTTCCGGCAAGGTGATCATACGGGCAGTATCCTGCTGTTGCCTTTCTATGAGACGGTTGTGGTAGTTAGGGAGCTTCCTTCTATGTTCCGTAATACACAAATTTCTTCATCGCCACAGAAGTGAGTGTTCAACCTTAGCATACACGCACGTTCGTTGGATGCACATGCCCATGCGGTACCACGAGCGCTATGGAATCCGGATTTCGAGCCACTGCAGAGCAACGTTTTTCTGAATTGAATGCAGAGTGCCTCAGACCCCGACGTCATGCAACTTGCCATTGGTAATGAACGCGGTGCCCAGCGTTCTCCTGTTTGTCGTATGGCGGAAAGGCCTCAGGTTCTCGTTCGTCGCTGATGGTCTTTTGGCGGCTTGAGGCTTCTGCGTTGAGGTGATATTTGTTCCGGCTTGGCTTGAAAGCACGCAATCGTAGAAGGGGAGAACTCGGTTTGCGCCCGCACGGCTGCACGTGAGCAGCGCTGATTGCTCCGATTACGCGTCCTACAACGGATGCAAGCAAGCCATCCAGCTAGGTGTGCCGGTCCCAAATTGGGTCCGCACCGACGGCGCACGGTCAAGGCGTGTCGGTGAGGTTGCTTCGGTGCGGTAGCCCGTGGAAGGACTGCAGGGGTGGTGGCGACAGCCCAAGAGTCGCATGAAACCCCGAAGGCGCGATTTTCACTTGTGCGACCAGCGGTGTTGGTTACAGTGTACAGTACAAGTATCTGTATACAGCTGGAGGATAACCTTGCACGGATTGATGCTTCTGTAAGGTGAGTTGTAACATGCCACAGGTCCGTGGCATGTTCCACGAGAACGCGGAGGCAGAAGGTGCATATCATTCCAAATCCATTCCGTAGTGTTCAGAACAGAACCATCTTTCGATCGGACATGAGTGGTAGGTATCGGGAGATTACTCTTCCGGAGGAATCGAATTGTTCTCTGAAAAAATTGTTGGTACCATGCACTGCAAAGTGGGTGTCTATCAGAGAAACAAGCATCTCTGAAACTGCTCAAAATGCAGAACACATACACTTTGTTACAGAGAGGGAAAAAAACCTGGCAAAGCCGCCGACAAAGTCTTCTGCCTCATGCGGATTCTTGAGAAAGAAGATCTGGCGAGAATGTGAAAAAAATCGGATTAAGGAAAATGAAAACCAGCGCAAAACGTATAGAACTCAACGGGACTCCGAGTCACAAACGATAAAGAAGAAACGTCTCGAGAAGCGGCGTGCTTGGTATGCAGAATACGCTAGGAAGAAGAGAGTGTTAGCTGCAGAAAGTAATTCTCAGAGCAGTCCGAGCAAGGGAACAGACATTTCATCTCAGTATGCGCCGTCTCTTGTGCCCAGTACTGACAAGAATATGTCTGTTGATGGTGAACTGTTGAACTCCTCTCACATTGTATCAAGCAAGGAGGTCAGCCAATGCGATGATGATGACGATAATAATTATAACGAGAGCATGGTATCAAGTGCGAATTTAGAGCACGAAGAATATCTGTATGAATTGCAAGTCGAGGAAAGGCTTGTGCGTGTATATAGTCACTTCCTGACTCCAGCGGATAGTTTGCCAACATCGGATGCCATTCTCGTTCGTCTCACCCATGATTCTGATCAAGCCTCTATTGAAAAAACATCGGAACATCGAAACCGTCGAATCAAATCCCCTCGAAACGCTTACTATTCAAAATCAAGATCCACGCACCCAGTACGGGGCATGAAATGCCCAAGAAAATCCATTCCCCCACCGTCAGCACCCCATTAATGTCAGGAGTATATGAAGCGGAAGACAATGATATTTGTGTGTCTGCACCAGCAGTGATACTTGCAGAGACAATACAATACCATCTCTAGGCTCGAAATATCAACCTGCTTTGTCCTTGTATCATTATTGAGGTATATGATGTTCCCACTTTGCTCTCTTGGTTTGCTTTTGGAAGAGCCTGTCACTTTCACTGTCGTCAAGGACACTACCAAGGCAAAACGGAGCGCTTCACAGGTTGCGCAGGCCATGCACGAGGCCTTCATCTCGCTTTGTATGACTGACCCTTCCAATATTGTTCCCACTGTCGATATGTACGAGAGTGCGCGAACTCTGTACCTCCTCATCGATTACGCCGATCCAACGCCTTGACGGAAGTGGACCAGTACCGAGATATGCTACTTATAGTTACTCTTGTATCCGGTCTGCTTCGCGCATTGGTGCATATACAGCACGCACAACTCGTTCACAGACTCAATTGCATCTGCCCTCAAAACACATTGTTGCTACCACATCATGAGAATATCGCCGTGCCGGTTTTGTACAACTAAGAATACGCCCTGTAGATCGCCGAGATAAAGAACACCACAAGTATTTCGCAGTTCTGTACAAATAATGGACCTCCATCGTTATCGCAGTTGGCCCATATAGCTCCAGAGGTTGGACGAGGTGACGTTGGGGATTATCAACAAGACGTTTGGCCGTTCAGCATTCTTACGCCTCTCTACCTGGATAGATGTACCCCAGTTGACGATAATCTGTGAAGGTTGGACAACCTCACCAACACCATTGCGTCCCCGAGGGCGAGACCCGATTCTTTTGGAGCGCTTTGGGGCGGAGTTACTTCTGGAGCGAAAATTCCTTGTCCTAATTTGGTACATTCGAGTACAAAGTACCACTATCGGACGCGTTACTTCACCGTTGGCTTAACTTGGAGCAGCAGTGTTGTTTCACACACAGATTCTCTCCCCTCTATGTGCAATAAATTCCTCCTTATTCATGTTCCTGCATGCTGTCTTTGTTGCTCTATCTTAACGTCATTTCTTGTAGCGCTGACTGCATTTCTTTCGCTGTCATATACCACCTTTTATGTTCCTGGCTTTTTCGCAACTAGTCCCTACGAGCTACAAGAGTTGAAAGCGTGTCCCATTTGTACAAAGTATATAACTGCAATGCTCTTGCTCGCCTTTCCTCATCTAGTTCAGCTTTCGCCGTGGTTCCCTTCACAACGTGGCCCTCAACAGATAAATTTCACACTGAACAGACACATCATCCCCTTCAACTCGTTCAGACAGCAGCGCGTTTGTTCGGGGATACAGAGGGCGAAGCAGAAACACTGGCTTGTTCAGATGAAGCTTGCACACTGTTTGAAAGACTGACAAGGGTCGCATCCAACTCGCTTATTGTGGCTTCCATCTGGTCGATCTGAGTGAAAACGTTGTCAGAAAACGATTTGAAACTTGATTGCATCTCGGATAAGAGCTGTTGCACGTCATTTTCAATCTGTCTGTGCGACTCGATTTCGGCGTCATTCACGGTCGGACTGGATGGAGTGTCTGTCGACATCACTGGTGGTGGTTCGCCTTGAGCCTGTTTCGGGTCGGCGGAGTTCATTGTGCGCGCGTCAGAGGGGGTGGGAATTCTGACGAAATGGCAATTAACCACCCGCAAAGTGGCACCTTGGGCGTGGTTGCGGGTGGGACGGGGCGAGTCGCTGGCGCCAGCAGTGATGTGTCAGCGAAGGCGCGCGCGGCGTCATCGTTGATGGAATTGCCTTTTCTTTTTTTTAAGTCACGGATCTCTTGATTCTCGCACAAATGGCACGAGGTGTTTGTGGGGTGCTCCATTTGGAGTTAGGGGTTGGCTCCGGCTTATGTCGCAACTATCTCAATAGTTTCGAAAGTAAGAGATGTCAATGACAAAAACTTGGTTGTACAGATACAGTACATATTTGGTTTCTAGAGATCTTCATTGACCTTCTACGAAGGTAGCTCCCTGCATTGTGATGACAGTGGCATGAATCCATTTCTATCTTGCACGCGGAATCTACCAGCACCCTCTGGGTCATGCAACAACGTTGTTTTAACAACTCATCCCCGGTAATCATGAATTCTTTTCACAGGTAATGCCACGCCCAGCTGCTGGCATGTAACGGTCGATGTCCCGTCCAGCTTGCAGTGTGACGAAACGAATCAAGAACATGTAGCAACGCTGTAGAAAAGGCGTTGGATCAACATCATAAACTGAGGCATTGTGAAAGTTTTATGTGAGAGGAGATTGTAAGCCTTGGCATCCACACTGCAACCTTCAAAAAGACCTTCTTCGAATTAGAAAACATCACCATGATAGGCTGTACACGCAAAGGGTGCACTTCAAAGACATGAACGGCAATATGAAACTATTTGTTCAACGTGCTTTAATGCATGTGGAACAAAGTGCGTCGGAACGTCTTTTCCAAACGCCCGTCCGGCGGGGGATGTGGAAAGCGTATGTCACATTCCGACATACATCAGATCTAGAGTCTCTTGAAACTAATGACTTTCGCTTCGAGAGGAGTATGACGATCGGAAGTCTGGCGAATAAGGTCTTCGCAGTTCTGAGTGGAACAATAGTAACTTTACATGTATTCCAACATGTGTTGACCAATGTCACTTCGCTTCCAGAAGCGGGAAGGTGAGCACAAGCCTGTCCCACAACTGTCACACAACTGTCACACTATAAGTGCACTTTAGCGCGAAAGCCAGCACCGTCAGCGGTCACGAGACAGTCGCAGTCTTGGTAAACAGAATCTCATATACAACGGAGAGTTTCTGTTACATATATCTAGTGGTACAGTTACCTTTGTATCACAAGGGCAGACTTTGGCCACCCGTAACGCGTGCTGGCACAAGTCGGGACGTAATAAAATTAGCATGCTGCGCTGCGGGAGAAGGACAATCAAATGGAGCGTAAGATTTCAGTCCAGATAGCTAAAAGATAGCCCGAACCTGCGATCATCATCTCCTTCAACTTTCACACGAGCCCGCCCGCGGAGCGTTCGTGCAACCAATTTGCCCTACCCAGAAAAAAACGTCCACACTTCGAGTGTTGGTACAAAGCACGCAGCGGCGACAACATGGCTACTGCCATGGGCTTCGGTATGATGTCTGTGTAGACAGACACAACGATGCCGTCGACTGACAGAGCACCAGACAAAGTAATAGGAGAATACATTCGCTGCATCATATGCTCCTCAACGGCCAGCACGTGTGCCAGACCATCCTTATCAGTGAAAAGTTTGTCGCCCAAAGCTACTAGTCGAGCTGGCACTTCGCCACGCCCGGCAACTGGGAGCAAATGCGACCCACTTATGTGCAACGTGTATGTCTGCTCTTGGGCCGTTACATAGATTTTGGCTATTATCCTCCTGTAAAGTGCCCATTGAGATAGAGACTTGTGACCGAAAAAGAACACTTCCGAAGCGACCGAATCAGAACTGTGAGTCACCGCATCACCAAAATTAAGCTCAGTCATCGGTTTGAGCTGAACGTGTCCCAGAGGCGTTATCAGTTTCACCACTGACAAAGCGAGGAAACACGAGTCCTTTGCGTTGACGTTTACCGTGGAGTTGCCTCGGAGACACACCACTGACTCATGCGGGATATCGCACATGCAACCAGATTCCAAACATGATAGTGTACAACATTCCTTATTGATGACCTCTTGACTGAAGATCGTGCCAGTAAGGTGGATGTCCTTACTCGATATAGATACATTGATGAACATAATCCCTTCCATGAACTTAACCCCAGCCAGCGTAACCTTGGTTGTGTTAGTGCCAGGCATCGTCTTTCCGTCCACAGTCGCATCTTTGAGAGAAAATGTGCTGCAGACATCCTCCGCATAGGAGCTCACATTCCTAATGACGAGATTAGTTATATCTGATTTTGAGAGGTCGATGAAGTTTCTGTCCTTTACATCGAGCAGGTCAACGCCCGTTATTTCTGTTCGATCGCAGTACAAGCCATCTGTGAATGACACGTTCATAAACATTGCCGTTTGCAAGGAAATCTTCTTTTTCGGGATTTCTTCAGCTTCAACCTCCTCGTGACAGATCATGCCACCGATTCTTGACGATTGCACTTCCAAGTCCTCCACCATAACACTCTGAAACCGGATATGTCCGGACCCTATAGTGTGATGAATTAGAACCCGGCTAAGAGACATGTCGAACATAAGAATCTCACCTCCGTCTTTTGCGCTACCACTAAGGGAACGAGAGCCTAGGGTTGCGTGAGAGATTGTCATTCGTTTCACGTCGACATGGCTAAACTGCATATGATGCTTGAATGTGCAATTCTTGAAGGTAACACTGTCTAACGCAAACTTCTCAAACATGATGTCAAGCCAACTTTCGAAGTTACAGTCCTCAAATACCACATTGTGCATGGTAGTATGCGTGAACATTGCTTTTTCCTTCTGGTTCCCTTGCGCAGTTCCGAAAGTACAAGCTTTGAAAGAAACATTGTACCAAGTCGTACCGTCAAGAGGGTCATCTCTTTCCCCCGGAAAATGAAAACCGCAATTGGTAAAACGTGTCTTCTTGGTAAGGGACTTGGTAAACACCCAGTTATGGGTGCGATTCATGAAATGTTCGTCTTCTACACAGAGATTGAAGAAGAAGCCCTTGTTTCCTTGTTTGCCTATATCAGCTGGTTCTTAGCAATGTTTATAGCTTATTTCAGTGAAGCTCTGCTGCGCGAGACAGAGAATAATGAACATGAAAAGCGAGACACGAAGGAAAAAGTACGCCATTACTCAATGTCTTTTCTCCCTGAACTGATGACGTAGATAAAACGCTGACAACCAAAAGCTGATGAATGGTCTGCAGCCCTTGTCCACCGATCACGTACAAAGAACGCAGTTCTGGTGGCTTGGCGTTGCAGAACGTGGAGATGTCAAGGAGTAAGTTCTGGGTTAAGACCGCTGGAAGTCAGAGCAATGAAGCAGAAATCGGGCAGCGGTCATCGGTGTACTTTGCGCATGATTCCCTCTGAGAAGTCCCTTGTCAAGCACCGTTAAGTTCCCAACCAACGAGTGGATGGTGTATTCAGAATCTAACTCAGTCATACTGAATGCTTGAGCATCATGCTAGAACGTGGCTGGCTGAAGACTATTGTTGGTTAAGAGGTTTATACATGAAGAACGGATACTCCCTTTTGACACGAAAGAAGAGCACAACCTGAAATCACATTTGAAGTTGCACATCCCGAAGAGGAAACAAAAGGCCATTACTGCGCTCCTTCCATTTGAACACGTTGATTAGTGCAAAGCAGCTGAGCAGCTACACAGGGTATCGTTAAAATCATGAAACGCTTGCTATAACAAAGATTACTAACATTGATGTGGACGTAGAAGCGGCCGGGAGGGCTCAGTGTCTTAGATCTCGATTGGATCAAAAGGAATTGTCTTCGAAGACCCATGTTCGGGAGTTATTTTGGAATGGTGATGTAACATCTCAAAAGAAGTACCAAACCAAGTCATTCTATGACGCTGATTGGGAACGCAAAGAAACACTGGTAATGGCAGAGAGGGTGCCTGTGGGCTGTGATTTATCTTGTTGCAGGGTAGCGCATCGAACGTCACCCTGTTTCTTGAGAGGGTTCATGGCGCTATGTAAACCGACGAAACGGTAGCTACCCCTGGTAACTAAAGCCCAGCATCAAGCTACCTTATATCCAAAATATGCGTTTTGCGGCAAAGCTCTAGGGATAGAGAAAACTGAGAAGAAGGGAATACGTTTCTATTCTCGCACACTCTTATTCGACAAACCCCGTTTGTTCACCGCGTTGTTTTTGCTTTTGCCAGAGTGCTGACGAAGGAATTTGGAATCTTCACCACACAGGAAGCTTTGAAATTTGCCACGAAAGAGAGTAGTTATTGTCGATCTCCCATCAAAGCATTGCAAAAGTGGATGTGTCAAAATCTAAGAGCGTACCCAGCGAGACTGTCTGAATAACACCCATCACATAAATTCGAGTGGACTCTGAACTTCAGAGGCTAAAGAATCATGGGGAAATGAAAGCCAGGAAAGAACCCAATGAAAGAGCCTAAAAGGGCGAAACATAGTGAGACCGTGAGGATCTCTGCGTACGATTTTGACCCCATAAGAAGAAGACATACACTTCAGTCAACTTTATTCTCCTTGCTGAAGAATACTTGTGCAGTACACCATCTACAGGTATGTGGGTTCCACTGATGCTATGAACTGGCGCGTTTGATATACGTCTTTTTAACTGTTTCAATTTGATACTACCCTTGGTACACACACCTGGTAGATGGCATGTTCATTATCTCATATAGAACACAAAGAAAGAAGATATTATCGGTCTTGTTTGTCAGGAACGATGGAAATCCCCGACGTGAACTTCGAAAGCCCACGTGGTGACGCCTCGCTAACCTGCAAAAAAGCAAACCTGTGTACTGTATAGCCCTTCAAACGCTTTCTAAACCACCTCCTTAACAGAAACTGTGCAGTTCAACTGTTCTTGGCTCATTCTGGAATGGAAAACAAGCACACCATGACGACAATCTGTTCACATCCACTGAGAACGTTGGACGAACCATCGAGCACATGTCTTTAAGCATACATACTGAAGTTATCATTGCATGAGAAGCTCTCGAAACCGCGTTAGTGCGACGAAGAAGAACGCCATTTGCGTTGCTCGTGTCATGGAACACAGTCCAAAAACCAGAGCTATAACTTCTTGCAACAACTTAGAAGGCTTTCCGGCTTGGTCCGCTATCGTATGTCAGCGCCGTCGAAGCGGCCGCGCTCCCCGTCCCACGCGTCCGTCGATGACCTGCGTAAGCAGTCGTTCCGCAACTACCTGGCCCATCGCTAGGCTCAGCCACTCTCTCGACTGCGCGAAGAGATCATCGATGAAAAGACTCTCTTTCGGGAGGACGAGCTCACAAAGCATGAGCGACGTGATCTTGAGCTCAAGCAACAGATTTTGGACATAGCTACTCAACGTGCTGCCACTTGTTATGTCTCCCCGGCGTATGCCGTCCCAGACTTAAAGGGCGTACGCGATTCGGCCGCTGAAGACACACACCACTCTGAACAAGTCCACCCTACGTCAGACCAGCGCCGTTCGGAAGATTCCCAGATCAAGAAGGGCAGAACTACTGAGCAACACACCACTCACTCCTCACAGTACTAAATCTGCTTAGAAACGCCTGAATTTGACATACTTGCTACACTGCAGGGCTTACCAGGTATCACATACATGAATCACTTGCTGAGCAACGCCAGAGAAGAAGACAGCAGGAGAGGGAATATCTTCAGCACGAGAGACGCTCTCTCCGTATGTATGAACATAAATATAGGCTAATGGAAGCAATCAAAAGTTTTAGGTTCTCAACGTGCAAAGCGAGACTGGGAGCGGTAAAACTACACAGATTCCACAGTACTTGATCGAAGAAGGCTTCAGGTCCGTACTATGTACACAGCCGCGCCGTGTGGCTGCCATTTCAGTTGCTGCTCATATCGTCCACGAAATGGCGGTTAAGCTAGGTAATGAAGTGGACTACTCTATGCGTTTTGAAGATTGTACCTTCAAAAAGACTACCATAAAGTATGTGACTGATGGTATGCTGCTTCGCGAATTTCTCTCAGCGGATGCTGCGACCTGGGGAGATCGTGCGAAGCAAAGCTCACGTGAGTTTCGTGACCAAACACCTGACGCATTGAGATCATCACGTGGGCTAACACAAATTGAATGCACCAATCGCATGGTGTTCATCGATGCGTAGACCACACCGAGCATTCTTTACCAACACCAAAAACTCTTGAAGAACACTCTCCCACTCAGGTCACAGCTTCTAATGTTGGTGTTTCCCACAATTAAATCCTTCAAACAACTGACACATCTCCATAATAGACGTCTTATCCTAGGAAGCGTTTGAAGAAAGGCAGGGAATCTGTCATTCAGATAGTAAAAGCGATCTCCGTCACACAAGTCCTCAAAATTGTCTTGTCCAGACCGCCACCATAGTCGGGCCCGGTGAGCTTCCTCGCTCATGATCTTCTGCAACCGTTACATCCCAAGCTTCAACTTTATTCACATCGCCTCCATACACAGTAGAAAGCGTGGAAGCAACATTGATATTCTTCGTGATATCCAAGAAAGATTGTTGTTCTTTTAATCCCAATCTTGCTCTAATCGCGTTGAGTGTTGGGATAGAACGATGTCTTTCGCGTTGCAAGTTCAAAGCGATTAAGTCGAAGGCAAACCTTTCTTCAGGAATACCGGTGAACAAGAAGTTTCGAAGTGCGTCATGCAAAAATATGTCCACTTCTTGAGCCAATGTAACGGTAGCACCGCGAATAAACGTTTCTAGATTCTTGAATTGGTTTGCAGTGCGGAAGAACATTTTTGTTCAGCGGATATGGGGGAAGACAACGATTGCCTCATGCAGCACGGTTAACTTGATTTCCAACCACAGTATGCGCATCAAGAAACGCTGCCGTACTGAACAAATCAAGAATTGCTATATTCTTGTAGAACTTGAAGCCAGGGTACGGTTTTTGTCCTCGACCAACTATGGCGAGGAAGACTTCTTCAAACAAAATCTTTTCAAACTGTGCAATGCTGATCATCCTGGCTAGTTGTAACAGGAGATCGTAATCAGAAATTATGAACTACCGTTCCAATTCGTCGCATACCGAACTGCGTTCTCTCACGAAGATGGTGTGCAAAGCAGTGAGCACAGGATGTTCGTTCGCACCATGATCACCAGCAAGAAAGTATTGGGCACCTGCAGTTGGAGCATTCGAGAGCCCGAGCGCAATCAAAAGTAGCAAATTTCCGTTTGTAACTTTCAACTTTCCACTCTTGAACGAGCGCAAAGCGTTTGCATGCGCTTCATCAAGACCATACACTGCAGCGAGATCCAACGCAGATGACAATGAATTGATCGGTCGTTCTGCATCAAACTTTGGTGCGAAGTTTCTCGCATTTGAAGCACAACAAACAGTCTCACCCACTGTGACTTCCACAGGACCCGGTGCAGTTGCAGTTTCATCAGCATCCTGGACCTGTCACTAACACGTTTGAAGAAATGCTGGTGCAACCTTTGCAGCAATGCTGCTCTGTACGTTGCCGTTGGTTATGGAGTGTATCGAAGCATCAGGTGTGTCCGAAAGTAGTATCGGTATTGAGACAGCGAAGGGGCGTGATTGGGAGCGAGGTAACGCGGGGTGTGTAGGCAGACAGAAAACATGCGTACGTACACCGGAGTACCAGGTGCGCTGCACGCAAGCGTGTACCAATGCTACCGTTGGTAGACGTAAACACAGAAAGAGAAACGCTGACCAGTGTCTCCAGGAGACCAAAAAATGGACGAGCAATTACTCTGGAGGACGAGAGAGGCCATCTTCGGACCCATGGAAATCCTTTGGCATCCCAACGGACATATTTAGAGCCAATTAAAAAACTCCAAAAAATCGCTCCGTGCCACAAGGCCATTGCGCGGACATTTCTAGGCACCTGCAGTCACTAGTCGTACCCATATGGCCCCTTTACAGTACCAACTTCGCCCAGAACCTCTGTTCATAGGGATCGGTAATGTGGGAATAGTACCAAAGATATATCACATATATATCAGTTCTACTTCTGAAATATACCAAAAGTTATCGGAATTGTATCCTCTCTAAATATCTTTCATATCTGTACGATAAAAGTTTCATTCTAATCCTACATCCTACAGAGATTTCATATCAATACCCAACCTGTATCACAGATTTCTACTGGGTTACTGCGTATTCAAACTCGGCAAGCCGAAGTTTCCATCGCATCAGCCGGCCAAGTGGTTCGGTTATCGACATTAACCAGCGTAACGTGGAATGTTCCGTGTGAACGATGAACCGTGTTACCATAAGATATGGGCGAAAGATTGGAAGAGCCCAAACCATGGCAAAAAATTGCGTCTCTGATACATAGTAATTCCTTTCGCAAATATTCAACATTCGTGACCAATGTTCAATTAGTTTCCGTTCCACATCACGATCCGTCCGAAACAGTGCACAAATAATCTGGTAGTCGCTTGAATCCGTGTCAACGGTATAGGGTAGACCATTAATGTGAAAACAGATAATTGGGGCAGAACTGACTCTCTCAATAAGAGAGCTGAAAGCATCCGCTTGTGCGGTGGTAAATGGTCCGAGTTTTGGTGGCTCCCTCTTCTTTAGAAGGTCAAAAAGAGGTCCATTGATCTTTGAAAATCCAGGAATGAAGCTCCTGTACACGTTAAAGAGTCCTAAAAAGAAGCAAATCTCCGTCTGTGTAGTCGAGTGTTTGGCCTCCTTGAGTGACTGAACACGAGCCTCCCCGATCAGTAGTCGTCTTGGACGGAAAAAACGGCCAAGATATCGAACCGAATCGGTAAAGAACTCATCACTCCTCAGTTTGAGGGGTATTACTGCATCGTGCAGCTTACCCATACTCTGTCGAACGTCATGGAGGTGATGGTCCAAGTTACTGGGGAAGATGATGATGTCTTTCAGATAGGCGAGGTAACACCGTTATTTGAATGTAGCTACAAGGATGTCTAGCGCACGCTGAAATGTTGCGGGGGTGTTTCTAAGCCCGAACGGCATACGTGTAAAGCGATACAGTTCTGCGCGAGATTTGAAAGCGATTTTTTCACTCTATTTCTGGGGCACGGGGACTTTGCAACACCCCCAGTTTGCATTCGACGTGAAGAACACTGTTGCTTCACTTGGTGAGTGGATAAACTCGTCCATAGGAGGTCGCGCTCACGGTTACGACGTTAAGGCGGTGGTAGTCGATACAGAAGCGCCAAGACCCATCAGTATTAGGATACATTACGACTAGAGATGCCCAGGGTGAGTGAGCTGGATCCCTCACACCTGCGGTGAGCATCATATCCACTAGGACCCTGCCTTTTTCCACAACAAATATGTCAATGTTCTTAGACATGACATTCCCTAGCAATTAGAACAAATTGTAAACCTTGTATTTGTTGCAACTACACACACTACCCGTTTTTCTTCTCCAATTCTTTTTAAGTTACCGTTCAAACAAATAATCTGTTCACTTTTTATGTGAAGTCTTTATCACAAACACCTACAACAGTATAAGTGCTACATTATACCTACTCATCGTCGTCATCCATTATCATCTGTCCTTCCTCGTAATTTCCATCTGTATTCCTAGCATGGCCACCTGACATCTCCCCATCTTCCTCTTCGTACTCGTCCTCTCCATCTTCTATATCTTGCATTACACTATCTTCCTACAAACCTTCATCATCGTCCAGCTGGTCATTTGGGTCTTCTCCTAGCCGAAAGTCCTCATCTACGCACTTTGGCCGAAACGATGGGTCTCTGTGCACCGCTTAAGGAAGCTTGTATCCTTCCAGTACAAAGTAAATTTGATACCTCACGCAATTCTCTTTCACCAACGCAAACATGTACACAGCTCCCGCATGAAACACATTCTTTCTCTCAATAAACACAGAGTAAGGCGGAACCCTGAACTTCTTCACAACCATTGTACGTGATAATCTCGTTACACTATTGTCATCCGCACAAACGTATTATGTGAACTATCACAAACCCATATCATAAACGAACTCTCACCAGAGCCCATCACGAAGAACCCTGGAATACCTCCCTTATTCTTGTCCACATTCGTCAACCATCGAAAATCAGTTTGAAACACCTGCCTTGAGCATCCCTCTCCCGTACACAACACCCGCCCTCCGCTGTCCGGCCCATACATCCTTTCCTTCGACCTGCCTTTGTTACAAAGGAGAAGAACCGATGCAATCTGCCTAGACCTCGCAAATGAAAACGCCTGCTTTCTCAACATCACCTTATTCTTCTCATCAGATCCCATGCAACCAATAATCCCTTCCTTGGTCGTAATGTATCGTTCAATTCTCTCCATCCTGTGCCGAGCGTCCTTTCCTTCCCCGGCGTTGATGATGGGATTCCATATCCTTCGGTTCCCTTCAAACTTCAATTCTGGCTGATCCTTAAAGTCATTCTCAGAAAACTCCAGCAACCATGCCGTCACATCTTCACCCATCACCAGACCCTTTTTCTTCGCCTCCTCTGAAATACCTTCGTCAGTTCCGAAGTGTTCCAAAACACAGAAGCCCCTTTCCATCAACTCCATTGCCTTGGTCGCAAAGTACTCTCAAGCGAGGTCATCCCTCTCTATCGCCGCCATCCAAAGAGCTCATTCTCCCCTGTCGGCCTTCCCTTCAAGGGAAACTTCACCCCAAGAACTAGTTATTTCGTACCCCCCAGCTTTTTGTTCAAAATTGAGGCGGCATGCAAGTACACTGCGTGATGAACCACTCTCAAATCCGCAACCCCGCCCTGGGCTTCTTTCGCCAATGAGTCATCTCCATCCACGGGTGCTGATGTTTTACTGCCTTCTTCCCTCTCTGCCATTCACTCGGCAGCGTATTCACCAGATTCTTCCATGACATATCTGATCCATCAGCCGACTCCACTCGTCGGTGTTATCGGAATGCTAGTTTTCGTGTCAAAAATGACCAAATTAAAATAACCGAAAACCCGATGAATTCATCCAAATTTGGATGTGCTTAATTTCCGAACGTATTTCCACATTTGCACTTGTGCTACTTTGTTTGGAAAGAATTATTCACGATTATTTCCATCATTGTTAGTTTGTATGGCAGACAAACTAGCATGTTACTTCCGTTCATGCTAGTTTCCGAGCGCATTGTAAGTGTGTAGGTGGTACATATTTAGAACTAGGGCAGCAGATAGGGATATAGATACATAGATAACTGCTTATGGATTACGATTAGAATAATACAAACCCATGAAATAGGAACTCTCTATAGGCATCTACCACATCTATTGAACACACCTCATATAAGCCATTTACTCTGTCACTATTGATCCACTTTCGCACGACGTGCGACCTTCTCCACCATTGCGTTCCACCAATCGATGGCTATAGTACCCTCCATGCTACGTACCTCTTCTCTCTCCCAACAGCCCACACCTCCCCCCGCCATGCCTAATTGCTGCTTTGACGACGCCTTCTCTCTTATCGCATCATGTCTGCCATTTAAAGGCAAGAAAGAAGGTGGCTCTACCATCTCACTGCTGAGAAGCGTTTCCTCTCCCTCGCTGGTGTCCTCTCCAGCTTCTGCAATGCACAAAGCGTCACAAGGCCAACCCCTAACTACAACCACCATATTCATCCTCTCCCTCCAATCGCCCTTCCGGCAACATCCGCATCGCTGACGATGACTACTACCACCAGCAACAGCTCTCACTCTCCCTACACATCCAGGGGGCTTACTACATCCCCAGCATCCCCGTCCGCTCTCTCTCCCTGCCCAACTCTTCCACAGCCCCTCTTTCCTTCTGCCTAGCAAACACCACCTTCAACGCATGGTTCTCCACATCTCTTCCATCGCCTCCAACCGTGGCCACCACAAGTCAGACCAACTCATCTCTGTCCTCCACGACCCCACCTTCTCAAAATCCCTCTCTCACAACGCCATCTCTTCGGCTACAAAGTGCCTCCAATTTCAAATAGGCCCCTTCCGACACCAAACCAGCATCCTTGATTCTACCTCCACCACACTCTGCGACAACCAGCACCTCTTCACTGCCATAATCTTCAGAAAGGATGCAACCCAAGTCCTTAAGCAACAACTCAAACTCGCCGACCTCCACAACCACTTCTTCCACCGTCAAGTACGCAACTTTCTCCTGATCTCCCTCTTTCGCTCACCCCATGGCTCCCTCCATCAAAAAAGAAAGAGTCCCAGCACTCAAGCACAAACTTATGCAGTACTTTGATGAATCCTGCATCTAACACTTCCCCCAACACCACCGGTATCGATTCTTTCATCCGCTTCGTTCAAGTGCATTCCGACAAGCTCTCCACCTCCTAAAATCTTCTTCCATAACCTACTACCCCCTTCACTTCGCCCTCCGCAACTTTTCCGATTCCTCCCGCCATAAATACATCACCGACAACCTGAACCTGCTCGGCTATTTGCGAATCGTTTTCAAATGGACCACCTCTTCTCAGCACCCCGATAGCTTCCCCCAAACCTCGTCCGGCATCTTGCGCTCTACCAAAATGAAACTCATCCAGCATACCATCTCTAACCTCCTGGACCCTTTTCTTACCTTCGGCCTCCGCGGCTTCCCCCTTCGTGACGCTCATGGCTTTCTTCGACGCTGTCACCAAATTATCCACGGCTACTGCATCGAAATCCTCAAAGCAAAGGACATTCTTGGCATCTCCGACGACACCCGCACCAAGCATCCATGCCACAGATGTACCGTCACCGTTCCAACCTTCATCTACACATCGCAACCCCTGCCCTTCGATCCCAAACCTAGACCCTCACCGCGCGTAAACCACACTAAAGCCCTCCTCTAATATTCTGAGAAGGGCCTTTTTGAAGCCTTCAAAGAAGCTCAGAATCGTTCGCAACACTAAAGAACAGGCCCTTGAAACTCTCCCATATCTTTCTCTTGCAAAACACTCCACCATCTTTGAGTCCTACCCTCTCCTCAATATCACTCCTCTCTCTTCCCGTACAACATCTTCACTTTCAAACCACTCCGTAACTTCCACTACGGCATTTCAAAGCTCATCAACCATGCAGCCATCGAAAACTCAAGTCAAAGGCCCTTTTCACTACAATTAGTTCCTCCGAGTCTCATCGTTTCTTCAACGCCGTCCGCTTCTCTATCTTCATACACTCGAGCACCATCCTTCTCATCATCGCAATGCACTTCCCAACCAGAATAGGAGAAGGAACCCTATACGGCTGTTGCGGCATGACATGTGGCGGCGTGCTTTGGAAGATGATACACATAAAAAAAGTGGTGGTGGTAGCGAACGCGCTTCCTGCGGCATTGCGCACGCACGAAATGTATATCTGGCTGCGTCATGGAGGTAGCGCGGCGGCGATGGTTCCCGACGTCTGCCAGAAGCTGTGAGATGGGCACTTCGAGTGAGTGCTGGTACCATGCAGCCGGGTCGGTGGGCAAGCGCTCCGGCGGCGGCGATTGGCGGCGCGATGGCGCGTGTTAGAACATCGGTAAGATCTGCATGCCGCCGGACGCTCTGAACGACCGCTGTAACACCATGCACAGCTCGACGGCAGCGATGAGTACATCGAATGGAGCGGCGACGGCACATATACACGTCGCTGCGTGTGCAATGGCGCTTCCGCAACGCTTGGGTTCACCGAGCGTGCGAAGCACGGTGTCGAACGACGCCAGCGAGCACGAAGGCGAGCGCTGTAGAGAAGAAGTCAGAGGCTAGTGCACCACGGGTGGGAGACGCGGCAGCGCGACGGCGGGGGGCGACGGAATGGCGGCGGCGAAGAGCAAGGTGCTTCTGGCCCACTTGGTCCACTGTCTATGCGTAAGTAAGTTATTTCAAACTTCTTCTAGCGAGGGACTGAACAGCGGACCGGGCTGTCGTGGAGCTTCATCGGTGAACCAATGAAACGCCGCGACAACTCGGACCGCGGTCCCAGAGAAAAATATTGAGTTTATTTTAGGGAGTGGCAGCACAACGAACCGGGGTGGCGTGGCGTTTCATCGGTGCACCGATGAAGTGCTACACCACCCCTTTTTACTTCCCCAGTGTGCCTTGGGTGCCGGCCTGCTGTGCCATGCTGAAACGAACATAGAGCACAACTCGAACTGTTTCATTCCTTCAATATACTATACGCAATACTACTTCCTATTGATAATGTTTATACTGAAAACAGCAAAGGAATAGGGCATCCATTACATGCGATAAAAATAGAATATTTACTATTTTTATTGAATATAGTGGGTTTTCTATTCTTAGCTACGGAGCTTGGGGGTGTGACACCTTCTACGGTGATATGTTTATCTTGAGACAAACATTCGGTTGTGGGAGAAGCTGAATATATCCCCGTAAAAGATGCGATGAGAAAGAGGATAGAGCGTAGAAGGTGTTGAAAAGGGGTCTTCCCGGAGAGTTGCAGGGGAATTGGGACGCTTTTTATAGATTACTACACGTGTGGCTAGCATTTGGAATGTTGAAATATGAAATATCATCTTTGCCCAGCCGCTTGTTAACAAATATTGTAGGAGGTGTCGTGGCGCTTCATCGGTGCCCCGATAAAGCGCCATGACACCCTGGTCCGCTGTTCTAACGCACTATGAGTTATGAAGCTGAGGTGCTGGCATATGTTGCACCGCCAACCTGCCATGAGCGATGAAGCTGGAGTGCGCCCCGGCCCGCTGTCCACGCACCGTGAGTGATAAAGCTAGAGTTCTGGTATACGTGGCACCTCCAGCGCGCGGTTGACAGCGGACCGGGGTGACGTGGGGCTTCATTGGTGCACCAATGAAGCGCCACGACACCTCCGTCCGTTGTCCCAGGCTGTCATCTTAATTAATTGAAAATACATAATCTTTTTGGGACAGTGGACCGGGGTGGCGTGACGCTTCATCGGTGCACCAATGAAGCGCGACGAAAATTCAGTCTTCTGTCCTACTTGTGCTTACTAATTACACCGCGTATATATTGACATTAATTTAGTTCCGTACCCCTCGCGTCTTCACGATTTCCTTCACATCTCTTTGACGCATCCCGTGCAACCGATGAAGTGCCACTTTACCCTCATCTCCTGTCCGCACGCCATGAGAGATGAAGCTGGAGTTCTTGCAGGTTCGCTTTCTCCGCGTGTCGACCACAGAACCCGTCGTACGACCTGCTATTGTGCATCGACGTGGTGGACGGTAGACCGAGATAAAGTGTGGTTCAGGGATGCAACAATAAAGCACCATTGCACTCCTGGCCATTGTCAAGTCGCTGTGTTTTCCGAAGAACGTAATAAGAACCTTTCCCCAAGAGAATGAAACTTTTACTCTTTCACCAAGATATTGGTCTTTCCAAAATCCAAGAAATTATATATATAAAATAATAAGGTTGCGTCGATTCTACACTAACGCACAGGGGCAACTGTCTGGCGCAAATACCGTCCGGTCGATACATATCGCTGCAAAGCCGTAGGCGAAACACGCGCGTCTCTACAGACTACTGTCACGCACGAATGCTCGTGCGCAAACACCATATAAGTCATTCTTTTGCAGAATAGGTGCGCATGAAGTTAACTCCTTCTTCATGGGGACTTTGAGCATAGTAACACACTTATGGGGCAGCATACATTAAGCACGTTCGTTTAGTGAGCATTGCTGCGGATGCTCTCGAGATACCCTAAAATAGTGTGTTAGGTGGTTTTGAATCCTTCCAAACGCATTCAGGACCGACGGTCTATACTAGCTGCTGGACAGCGGACCCGGTGGTCGCGGAGCTTCATCGGTGCACTGATGAAGCGGCACTGCACATCGGTCCGCTGTCCAAAAAGTTAAACATTTTTTTTGGCCCTGCCGCCCTGGTCGGCCCTGAATCTCGGCATCCGGGGCACATGTGCTACTACTACAGGGTATTGCGTCTGCAGCAACATGGCGGCCATGTACAACCAATTCCCGTTTCGGTCTGTTTCACAGCCCTCTGTACTACGTGCTTCAGTAGCTTATGCAGGTCTGTTCTCTTTATGAGCCACCCGAGCTTCCGACAGCAAATGCGCTAAATGTGGAACCACCAGACTCGGTATGTTCGGTCGCGCCGCAGACATCGCGAGCTCATCAAAAGTAGTCGTGTTTCTCTTTACGTGCTGCATCTTCAGTTGTATCAATATAAGCGGTGAACCAAGCACCAGTAATACTTTGAACTCAGTGCCTATCAGGTTTCCCGCGCGATGAAAATCTCCAGTGTGCCCCTCATCTAATTGTATATAGTTCATAAAAAGACGTGGGAAAACGTATATACTACTAGGGTGCTGAAATTTACAAGAATACAGATCATCTACTGCTGGGAATGCTTAAGTGGTATTACTTAGCTGCGTAATATCACTTAAGCATTACCAGTAGTAGATCTCCATATGTTGTAAGTAGAACCTGGTACTTATAAATACGACTATAATCAATGCAATTGGGTTTTCTTAGTCGATACGATTGTATTGACTACTACACTATTCTCACGGATATAGAAAGTACTTCACTATAACAGATGAAAAGCATCCCTACGAATGTGAAAAAGAGAATGGACTTCTTTATAGTAGACCATTTCTGTTCAATCTCTAAGGGAAAAAGAGTTTTATGAATTAATAATTGAAGAAAAGGGCATAAAGGTATCACCGGAGATAAGGTTGGTGATTGTGTTTATGAGATAAATGAGTTAGGAAAGAGATAGACAGTGAGAATTTGAAGTATTTTTGGAGTAACGTGGGCTCTACCTGACATTGGTAGTGAACGAAAGAGGAAGAGTTTTGGAATTTCCCGGAAAACAAATATTTGGCTGGAAATTGTCGTAGAGAAGAATTGGATACAAATGGTCGTGTGCCGCAAGCGGGTGTGTGACTGACACTTCCACGGCTTTTCACAGTGGTGAGAAGCGTGGGAGGCATTTCATACATCACGTTTGCTGTTATCTCGCTTATTGTTGAACGCCGTCAATATCTGCAATCACGAATTGGTACCAGTAAAACGAGAAGCTAGTGGCCCTGCGCAACAGGACGGAGGTTTCAGATATACCGCCGCGAAGGAAGGAAGACGGTGAATACAAATATTTTTCGGAGAGAAAGAAGAACATTGGGAAGGTGAAAGGGGGTGGTGATGTGGGCGGAGAGGATGGAGGACCAGAGAGGAGATTTACGGAGGTGATGCAGGAGCGGATGAGGATCTTTGGAGTGAATCTTGACGAGAATTGGGACGAAAAACTTTCTGAGAAAGTGAATGAGATGGAAGGGGTTGTGCGGAGTGTGTTGGGGGTTTTGGGTGCAAATGGATTTGATTTGGAGGATTGGGAAAGTGGTGGGTTTGAGTGGGAACTGGTACATTTGTGAGTGGGATGGTGGTATGAGCTTCGAGGGAGTTGGTGAAGCTCAGAACGGAGAATATGGGCTTAATGGGTCTGGTGGAGGTGTTGCAGAAACAAGTAGTGGAGGTGGAAAATGTGTGCAAGTTGTTGTTGGAGTTGGAGGAGCTGTTGAGGAAAGGAGGAGTCCGGAGAGAAAAGGGGAGATTGAAAACGTCACCGGTGTAACCAGGGTCTCGGGGTGGACGTGTATGTGTGAGGGGGAGGAGAAGGGAAGATAAAGGAGGGGAGTTTGGAGGGCGTTGGATAAAAAAGAGGTTGAAGGGAGGGAGGGGCAGGTGCTGTTGAACAAAGATGCGGAGGTCTGTTTGATGTGGCAGCTTCCAGGGGAAACTACAATACTTGGGTTTGGTAGTGCGGCGGCAGCTGTGGGAACGGCGGAGCGCATACTGGAGGAGCAGGAGGAGAAGAGGCTGGGAGTGATTGGGAGCCGTTTTGGGGCTGGGAGGGTGTACGCGAATGGAGAGAGTATTCCGTTGGAGTTCTTCAACTGGACATTTAGGGAAACTGAGACTCAGGATCCGAATGCAGGGTTAAAATGAAAGAGCGCTAGTGGTGAGTTCGTAATTTTTTAGAGTGTTTTTGACGAGTGTGGGGAATGTAAAGTTATGAAGGCTGGCAAGAGAACTGCAAACTAGCCTTCAACTGAAATAGATGAAGTGTAAACTGCACTGAACGGAAACGAAATTTCCAAAAAAAGATTCCATTGCCAACTATCGCAAACTGCAAAAATTCTGGTTCTTTCGGACTTTTATTTTCACAAATAGCGATCTAGCATTCTAAATTAGAATTCCGAGAACAGCGAAGGAGTACATGGGACACGCAGTGGAGGCAAATAGTAACGGGGAGAAGCATTACGTGGATAGAACGGTGATGCCCCTCGCCAGACTTAATGCGTGGATTGGATGTGTGGGGAAAACTATGAACGAAAGTGCGGGATGTTGAGGAAAAAGGCAGCTTTTGTTTTCCACATTGTATAGGAGGTACCTGCCATTGGCACTGAGGGGTATATTGAAGGTTGCATGGGAACTGGTGAGAGACGAGCACGGCGAAGAGTTTGAGAACGATGGGTTTTTGGAGGGGTATCCGAGGTGTGTGCCGGGGGCTCTTGAGAAAACTGCGACAGTTGGACTTTAGATTCCATCAAGGGAGAAATTATATAGGGCAGTATGGGAGCAATACTTTATGGCATATATAATGGGGAGATTTGAGACGGTTCTTGATTGCTACATAGCAGCGTGCAGATAGGAGGAGCCAGTTCCAATCATTTTTTTGGGCACCAGGGAGACGGTAGGGATGGGGCAGAAGGAGGATAGAGGAGAGATTGGGATGAGGAAGAGTGGGAAGAGTGGAGATTGTTGTGGGATCATGACAACGTGACATTTACTATTCATCCCATACATATCCCCAACCTTTCCAGTTGAAGAAGGTGAGAGTCATTGGTTTAAACGAAACACATTGAAGGAATGCTATGCGGGAGTAGGGAAGT
This sequence comes from Gracilaria gracilis, assembly GCA_030374805.1. NCBI lineage: Eukaryota > Rhodophyta > Florideophyceae > Gracilariales > Gracilariaceae > Gracilaria > Gracilaria gracilis. The sequence goes on along the minus strand of JARGSG010000029.1, from coordinate 314,354 downwards.
AGTGCCTCGAGGTGGGGTCCCGGTAGAATCTGTTGAGGTAGAATTTGTGGAAGAGCCAGTGGAGGCGGGAAGCGAATGGAGGGTGCGGGATAGTTCTGGCGGAGGACATGAACAGAGCCGAGAATAGATGATAAGAGATGAGTCCAAACCATGGAGAAACGTCGTCGGATGTGAGTTGAGCGGAGATAGGAACGAGATAGGCGGTGTGGTTATGTTCTTCGTCTGTTGCCCATCGGAGTCATACGCAGTGGAGGGTGACATCGACTTCGTCGCTGGGTAGAACGACCTCCATTAACTGTACGAAAGCGAACTCCTTGGAAGATAGGATGGAAAGAGGAAGCGTGAAGCAAATAGGGGAGATGAGTTTGCAGACCCAGACAATGAAGGTGTAGTTGGAGGAGCTGGTGCGCGTGACAAGGACGTGAGAGAACTTTGGGGATTGATAAGGACCGAAGGAAGGGCAGGCAAATATTGGCTGGATGAGAAGTACTGGAGGCTCGTGGAGCGCGAGCTCGTTCTGCTCTTCAATTTAGTGGTCGAGTGATGGAACCTTGCCGCCGTCGAGGTAAGCGGAGTTGAATGGGGTGATTAGGTTGCGGCGGGGAGCGGGGTAGTTCTCCGAGAGTTCTAGGACATCGAGAGAGAGGGTGATTAATGAAGGGAGGGCGTCTTTTCCCATATGTTGGAGGATAGAGAGATTGTCGGTGAGGAAGAGGTCTTGGAGAGATTTTGATTGAAATGAGGATTAGAGGGAAAAAATTTGTGGCCGGTGATGAGATTAGCGAATGAGATAAGTTTTACATCACGGACGAGACCGGGTTGGCGGGATTGGATGGGAGAGACGAGGGCAGGAGAGGAGGAAGTGATGAAGGGGTTGATGGAAAGAGGGTTCCAGTCCTTGGTGGCGTTGGAGTCCGATGGCGCGAATGGTTTCTTCATGTGCGGTGGACCTGCGCTTTGAGGTTTTGGAGTAGTGTGACTTGAAGAGGGCGTGGGAGTGTTCAAATAAGCCGGCATCGTTGAAATGAAGGCCTCCGAAGGAACAAATGTCCTTGGCGATGTGGTCGAGGAGATGTAACTTTATGGTACCAAGGCTGGAAGTGTGGTGGGGGCCGAGGAAGAGTACGGCTTTGGGCTTGAAGGAGCGGATTTAGTTTTAGAGATTGGTGAGGCGGGAGTCTGTCCATTCTGCGGAAGTGTTGTATCGCACGGAGAAGAAGAGAAGTTCGGAGTACTTGGTGAAAAATGAAATGATGGGAGCTGCATCGACTTCGTTACAGCAACGTTCGAAAAAGGCGCCGCTGAAAGGGAAGACCATGTCGAGTGAGCTGTAGTATTTTGCTTCGGGCATACCACGTAGGCCGTCGGAGGTGAAGATAGCGTTAAGGGTCTGACCGTTGTCGGAGGAGGAAAAGTCGATGTGGATTCCGGTGCCTGGGAAGTGCTTTTTGATGGCGGCGAGGATGGTATTCGCGTGTTCGAGAATGGGAAAGCGGAAGAAGTTGAAGGAAGGACGGGACTTTGTGGAGCGGGGAGTAGTGGATAGTGACTCTGAGTTGAGTTTCTGGATAACTGCGAGCTTGATGAGCTTAGAAATGCCGAGGGGAAAGCTATGGGGTGGTCTGAAGGTAAAGATGTTTTGAGATGAGAGGGTAAGACTTGAAGAGGAACGGATATTTTGCGGGTGAAAGGAAGTGGAGTACTTCAACGGCCTTTTCCTTGGTGTTTTGGGGCATTCTGGGCTTTCTGGAAAGGAGAGCCTTTTCAGCATCTTGGAGAAGGGCAGCGTGTGGTTTGTGGGCAGCAAGAGTCTGGTTTTGGGATCGAAGAGGAGGGGATGGAATTTGTATGTGGAGGTCGGAGCGTGGGACGGTACATCGGTGGCATGGATGCTGGGGGCGGGTGGCGGGGGAGACGACGAGAATGTACTCTGCTTCTGGGACTTCTGCGCAGTAGCCGGCGATGATTGGGTGACAATTGGGATGCACGCCAGTAGCGTCACGGAAGGGGAAGCCAGTGAGGCAGAAGGAGAGATAAGAGTGGTGGAGGCTGGACATGACACGTTGGATAACTTGCATTTTGGTAGAGCGGGAGGTGCAGGACGAGGTTTGGGAGATGCAATCGGGGTGTTGAGAAGGGATAGTCGGATTGAAAGGAGTTGGAAAGCATTCGAGAAGGGTGAGATCATTGGTGATACATTTGTGACGGAACGAATCTGAGAAGGTGAAGATGGTGATGTGAAGGGGGTAGGAGGTGACGGAAAACGATTTAAGGGAGATGGAGGGCTTGTCGGAGTACTTTTGGACGAAGCCGATGAAGGACCCGATACAGGTGTTCTCAGGGGTGTGCCAAATGCAGGAGGTATTGGAGAACTGCATGATTTCGTGCTTGAGGGGTAGGACACCGTCTTTTTTGAAAGAGGAAGCCATGGGGTGAGCGAGAGAGGGAGAGCCAGAGTAGGTTGTGTAGGAGACGTGGTGGCAAATGGTGTTGTTGGAGTGTACGAGTGCGAGTTGTCGTTTAAGGACTTGGATGGCATCCTTTCTGAAGATCGTGACTGTGAAGAGCTGCTGTGGGTCCTGGAGAGTGGTGGGGGTGAATCCGATGTTGCTGAATTGATGTTGGAAGAGTTTTGTTTGAAGTTGGAGGTACTGGGAGACGGAAGAGACTGGGTCGTGGAAGGCTGATTTGGAGAAGGCGGGGTCGTGGAGGAGAGAGATGAGTTCGTCTGCCTCGCGGTGACCGAGGGTGAAAGCGATGGAAGGGATGTAGAGAACCATTCGTTCAAGGTGGGGGTTGTTGGGGAGACGTAAGGAAGGGGGGGGTAGAGGTGGTGGGGATGGAGAGAGGGAGCCGACGGGGGCGCCTAAGATATGATATGCGTCTTGGGTGAAGACGTAGAGATAGAGCTGTTCTTGGTGGTAGGAGTCGTCGTCGGCGATGAGAACGTTTTCGGAAGGGCGATTAGAGAGAGGAGGTGGAGGTGGTGGTGGGAACTGAAGGGTGGACTTGTGACGCTTCGCACGTGGGGGGAAGTGAGAGACGTTGCCGCCGGGGGAGAGCAAATGCTTGGTGGGGGTGAGACGGTTGGGGTATCTCTTCTGGTGCCCTTGGATGGCGGGGACGGTGCGAGCGAAGAAGGAGCATCCTCAAAGCAGCAATTAGGCATGCCGGGGAGCGGTGTGTTGCTGTTTGGGGAAAGGCAGGCTACGTAGCGGGGAGCGTTATATAGCGCACGGAGGGCGGGATGGAATTTTGGGGGGGATTGCACGTGATGCGAAGGCATTTCAATAGTAAGAGAATAAATTGCTGTCATGACAGGTGTTGAATAGATGAGCTGTACCTGTATAGAGAGTTTCTATTTCAACGGTTTTTTTCTTCTAATCGTATTCCATAAGCTTCTCTCTATGTATATATAGCTCTATTTGGCGCCGTAAAGCTCTAGATATGTGCCACTTACACACTTATATCGGGTTTGGAAACTAGCATGAACGGAAGTAACATGATAGTTTGTCTTCAATCTAAACTAGCCATCACGGAAATAATCGTGAATGATTCTTTCCACACACACTAGCAAAAGTGGAAATATGGAAATGTTGTCGGAAATTAGGCACTTCCAAATTTGGATAAATTCACCAATTTTTCGATCAATTTAACTCGGTCATGTTTGAGTCCAAAAACTAGCATTCCGGTAACACCGACGTAGAGGCAAACCAGTAAACAAGATATTTGTTGAACTGTCTATTTGAAACGGGTGCGAAAAAAGAGCAACTTTTTGAACCGGTTCCGATTTCCGAAGCAAATCGACACGCTTTGCTTCGCAAATCGGAACCCCGTTCAAAATGCCTGAAGCAAATCAATATCCACTTAGATGGCACTGAATGGATTGACTGACGCTGTTTGCGCCAGCCAGTCGCCCGTTCGTAAACTCCGCATCACAATCGAAAATTTTCTGCCGTTCCACAGTAGGTATGTAAGAGCGGACATAGCCGCAGATGCTGGTCGCAGCGAAGGCGTGCGAGTATCCGAGCCGGCGCGTACAGTCCGTCTCGAAGGAGAGCGTCCGACGGGTGGTTCCTGAGCAGTTGAGCGCCCGTATGTGCGGTTATGTCATGTCAGAAGAGGTGATCGTCGTTCTTGAATGGGCTGACGGTCGAAGGACTGTCAGTGTTCATCATGAATGTACGGGCAAGGGGTGTTCGCGGACGTAAAGCAAGACTGTACAAATTGGGCGCGACGCGATGAAGAAACAAGTGCAGCTCTCGCGGCGGTGGCGGCGGAACGTCAGCTTCTCCAATAAAATTAAATCAGCACTGAAATTTCGTCCATGCGGTGCCTGTACGACGACATAGGCGTCGTGGCTATTCCAAACGGTCGGTGATACCTCAAATACTGCGTCTTCGTCTTAACCTTCCCATATAAGAGCGACAGCCGAGCGGCGACATGCCCGAATCGGTTCACTCCACATTCATCCCTACGCACGCAATGGCGCCGAACCCGAGCGGCTCTGGCACACAATCGACGCCTTTCCGCTCGGTCCCGCTACCTGGTCAGAAGTATGATCACCGTTTCCGTCACGGTGTCACCACTCCTTGAAGAGAAAGCAGGTCCCGTTATCCGTTTCGGAATACACTCAGAAGAAATTCCTAGACAGTGAGCGTTTTGCGTCGCTTCTGACGTCATTACCAATGCGAGATATTGCGATTTGCAATCCGAAATAGACGAGCCTCGAAGTTTGGCAAGCCTGCTGGAACCACCTGCTTGGTGTGAGTGGACGGGAGGACGAAGAGACCTTCGGGCGGAGCGATGTGTTATACCTGCGCTCCCCGGAGGAAAAGTTCTATCAGGATGCATTGCAGTGTCTTTTCATCGCTGCTCATTCGATTCGGGATTTCCCGCGAAGGACATGAACCCGCTTGGACTAGTGATGTTCGAACTGTCGTACACCAAGTTGTATTGACCGGAACGTGAACGGTGGAAAAGTAACGCCGCGACGGAGGCGCGCATCCGGGTGTCTCACGGGTTCCTGTACGGTTAGAATAACGTCGAGGTCTTTGACGTCCCTATCCATCGCTAAGCAGACTTGTACTGCTCCACGAACGAAGTTTGGACCAGTCTTGATGTGTCCCGCAGCCTATCGGTACCGACTTCGTCTGTATTGGCATACCATTCGGAAGAGCTCCTCAAAGGTTCGCCCATACAGGGTGTCGTCCGTCAGGTCGTATACGCCGAATGGGCGGTGTTCGCCTTCATGGCGTTTCTCCAGGCGGCCCACGAAGAGATCGAGGTCTTCCCATGCGAAAGACGATTGTCTGTACCATGAGGACGGTCAAACCCAGTATGGGCGGTTGTTTCTGATATCGGACAAGTTGGTGTGTATCCTGGCCGAGATGGTACTCCAGAACGTTCTCCGTGGCACCTTGTTCCCTCCGCAGGTCGGCGAGAAACTGTTGGAGTAATCTTTGAAGACCGATTGGGACAACAACTCGAGGTTTTTTTGGTACGACTACTACTCCCATACGTTCCCGGCAATGCCTTCGACCGGTTCGATAGTGACGCCGATCACTCGTGTCCTGAAGGCTCCGGAGAGTCTTCCCCCCTGGCCCTGCAAAACCATTCCGGAATTCTTCCCGCATGGGTTCGTGCCACAGGACTTCGAAGACGTAGCGCTACTGCCGACTCCGTTGGTTACACCTGTTGAGTCAAAGACCGTCTTGGAGGCGGGAGTGCTGGCAGGATCCGGTAGGAAATCTCTTGGGACAAGTGCGGGTTCTCCATTGAGGACAGCTCCAGTCCGCACTCGGACGGTGATACGCACGAGGCCTTCGTGTCTCTTCGTGCGGCTTTTATTCCATTCGGAGAGGAGGAACCCGCAACGCTTGACGACACCCTGTTGGCCGCCCGAGCATGGATGCGCCGTGCGGTCAACGCCGATGTTCTTCCTGAGCAAGCGTAGGCGCAGCGTAATCTGCTCGGTTACCTCCGGGCCCACCCTCTGTTTGTCTCGTCTTACGAAAAGTCCGTGACGGCTCGGCTGGGTATCACGCCCGGTGTGAATGGAATGTCGATGTTGACATTCGTACCGCCATTGTAGGAGCTGGTGAATACGTCCTATGAGGGCCTAGCGCAGCAAGCCGATGCGGAGCGTATTGTCGACCTCATCTTCAAGAACATGCGTCAAGCGGCGGAGTCCTTCTTCAAGGGCTTGGAGCTGATTGGGCTCAATGTTTCGTCCGGGAATGAGCCTGAAGGTGAGGGCCAATCCAGTAACGGCGCAGGGCCGAGCGGTACGAATGCGGCTCCCGAAGGAGAGACTCCACAAAAAGAGGTAAATTCGGCGGTCGGAGATGTTCCCATGTCATCTGCGAGCGGAGATCAAGAGGGACCGAAAACCGTGACGGTTGAAGAGGACCTCAAAGAGCCAGCCCCTGCGACCGCAAGCCAATCGGGCAGAAAATCGGGTGCGGAGAAGAAGGGCGTGGCCACTTTGCCGTGGCCTGGGACCGTCTAGGCGTTTCAGCCGAAGAAGACTGGTTCGGGTCCGCGTGTTGGTTCCGCTTCCACTGCGGGGCATAGTACCTCTCCGGGGGATACTAGTGGACGCGGCATTACCAAGCCCGGTTGGAAGAAGACTACTTAGTTGACAGTGCGTACTTGTAGCTTCTTTTCCTAAGTGAACTTGTGATTGTTTGTGATAACCTGTGGGCCAATAGAATTTCATTCTATGGAAAAAAGCGGCGTATTGTAAAAATCAAAAGTAATTGTGCAATAGGCGTACGTTGGTGGCGGTTTTCCACCCAATGATAGCGTGATGGTGGCGCCTTTTGGTGTCCTGTGACAGTTCACCGCCTTCGTGCCAGTATTTAAGATCTCGGATCTCCGATTTGCACTTCCCACTCCTTAAAGTGTCGCCGATGCCGAAGGGTTTCGGCGACGCCAATAACGTGCGATAAAGTGTTGGGTAATGTGCTCCGAGGTTCGAAAGTATCCTGATCGGTGCGGTATTCATGCCGCCGTACGCAGTATTCTTGTCCCTTCGGAATGTTGCAGTGTTCCACGACGCGTTCTAACCCGCTCGGAACGGTTCCGGGCGGTGATGTAGGTTGGTCTTCCACGGGTTCGTCTACATACGGTCCTTCAGGGTCGGCAGCTACAGTGTCGCGTGTCAGTTCGGAAGTAACCGGAGTGGTAGTTTGCCGTGCGGTTGAAGTTACTGTCACTCTGTCAATACTGACGGTGTTGCGAATACCCTCTTGGTTTAGAGTGACAGTAGCGTTCCTTGCGGATAAAACCCCAAAAGGGCCAAGTGTCTTCGGTAATAGCTTCCGATACGTACGTTCCTGATCCGTTAGGTCCTCCTTTGCATTCTTATAGTCCGGTCGGTCAATGAAAACTTCTTCCCCAGGGGTAAAGCCCGGCGTGTACGGTACGGACTTATCAGAATTTCCTTATAAGGCTGTTGGGCGCCGGTCAGCTTTGCATAAGCGGTCTGCAGCGTGGCCTGTAGGAGTTTGAGCGTGTACCGTTTTAGCCGAGCGGGAGTGAGATGTGTAGGCCTTTTTGGGTTCAATGACGTACTGGGCTCGTCGAGCCGAATGCTTGGTGGCTTACGCATTAGCGCAACCTAGAACGGTTCGGTACCGAGAGATCGATGGACCTGTAGGTTGTAGCCGTACGTAAGAGGTTGCACATACGCGTGCCAAGTGTTATGATGATCTGCGACGAAGTGTCTCTCCACTAGCGTTTTATTGAACAGTTCGGCCTGACCATTGGTCTGAGGATGGTATGCGGTTGTCAGTACGTATTTGGTTCCAAACGCGTAACATACCCACTCGAAGAACTTGGAGACGAATTGTGGTCCGTTATCGGTTAGCAGATAGTTAGGGATTCCGTACGCATAAACCCAGTTCTCCAGGAAGTCTTTCGCCACTGCGAGAGCTGTGGTTGACCACATTGCGATAAAACGGGCTATCTTACTAAACCAAATGGTAATAACCAATATGTACTGGTAACCGTTTACGGACTTCGTGAATGGACTGCCGATGTCCATCTCGACAATTCCAGCGATCCTTCGGCGGGGAACAGCTTCAGCAGCTTCTGCGACTTGAAATGTATTCTCTTTGTCACCGAGCATGGGCGACAGTCCCGCACGGTCTGGAATACATCATTGGCCATATGTGGCCAGTAAAAGTTTTGACAGAAACTGTCATACATCCAAGTGGAGTTCGGATGGCCGACCAGATGAGAGTAATGTGCCAAGTAGAGGACGCGTGCCTGCAGTGAAGCAGGTACGACCTTCTGGATGGCGCCGTTCAGTGGGGCTTTGCGAAATATAAGTCTGTTTCGGTCAATGTCGAACAGAGTGACACCGTTGCCGATGTATTTCCGGAAGGACTCGCCGAAAAGATCATCTGCTTAAGCTCGCACGAGCTCTTCGACCGTGACCGCGACGATATTGGTTTCCACCGAGGTGAAGGCAAGCATCTGGGGGATGCCACCAGATTTCCATTCGGAAGTTGGCCAGTCGACAAAAACGTCACTGTACTCATGAAGATTAACATTAAAGCTGGTGATGAAGTAGTTATAATCCGTACGGTCATTCACTAGCAAGCAGGGGACCTCCTCTTCCAGTGGAGTATCGTCTTTGCCATCCGTCCGGATCCTAGAAAGGGCATGAGCCGCTTGGTGTTTGATACCCGGACGTTGAACCACATCAAATTCGTACTCCATTAGGCGTAACCGCCACCCGGCCAATCGTCCTGAAGCGTCCGCAGGTTCAATCTCCACCTCAAGAAGGGGCGATCTGTTCGGACTATGAAACTCTGGCCTTCCAGGTACGGAAGAAGGTGCAGTATGGCCCAGAAGACCGCAAGGCATTCCCGTTCGGCAGTTGAGTATTGCCGTTTGGTCTTGCATAGAGAGCGACTCCAGTAACCGATCGGTAGTTAGCCTCCGTCTGGTTGGTTCGGCAGCAGGGCGCATCCTACCTGTCGATCGCACGCGTCCGTATTCAGAGCATACGGGTACCATTGGCGGAAAATGACCAAAATAAGTGGACGTATCAGTCTCGGACGTAACTCGTCAAAAGCTTCGTAATCCGCATCAGTCAATTTTTCGAACTTCGTGGGTAGCGCCTTCTCCAACTTGTGGTTGAATGAAGCCGCAATTCGGACGAAGTTTGCGACAAACCGACGGAAAACGCTACAAAGCCCCAAGAACGATCGGAGCTACGTCTGTGTCGTAGGCGTTTTGGCCTGCTTGATAAAGTTTTTGTCTTAAGAGACACCTGAGGCTTTCCCGGTCGGATTACGTGGCCTAGATAGTCTAACGTGCCACTGAAAAAGTAGCACTTATCCAGTCGCAGAGTAACGCCAACCGAACGGAGCATATGCAATATGGTCCGCACATGGTCATAATGCTCTGCAACCGTCCGTGAATAGATGATTACGTCATCAAGGTACACCAGTTCTTACTGCCATTTCACCCGTGAAAGGATGATATGGAGAGCACGCTGGAAAGTAGCCGGTGCGTTCTTGAGTCCGAATGGCATTCTCTGATAACGGTACAGTCCCATATGCGACGTGAAAGTCATTTTGTCCCGGTCGGATTCGTCCATTTCGGTGTGCCGATAACCACTGTTGGCGTCCAAAGTGGAGAAGATTTGTGCATCTCCAAGAGAGTCGATGCACTCGTCCATTCGGAGTAAGGGGTATGTGTTCCGTACGGTCGTAGCGTGCAACTGGTGGTAGTCGAGGCAGAAGCGAAGGCTTCCGTCTCTCCTGAGCGTGAAAACGACTGGAATGGCCCATTCTGCCGATGACGGTTCTATGACACCAGCAGCAAGCTGCTTTGTCACCTCCTTGCCTTCGAGTTCTCTCCGAGCGGGTCTGGCATGGGACGGCATCTGAAATATAGGCTTAGTGCCTGGTTCCAGATGGATGCGGTGCTTCGCTGCCGCAATCGTTCCGAGATGGCCGTCCCACATGTCCGCAAACGGTCGAAGTAGCTCAATGGTTTTATCCCGTTCGGAAACATACTCAGGACTGATCTGTACCTTGCTGGGCCAATACTCCTCATCTTTCCGTACGGGTTCCTGCTCCTGTTCGGTATCCTTGTATACCCGTTCGGAATTACTGTCCGAAATCGGAATATGTTCCCCCTCCTTAGACTCGTCGCTCCGCGACGATGGTTGCGGGGTTATGAGCGCGACAGGGGATGGAAGGGCAAGTCCCATAACGGTATTCTTGTGTTGTCGAACCGAGCGGTCGGAAAAGTTCGCTACGCGAACGAGGAAGAGTACGTCCGGTCGGAGCTCTATAACTCCACCCGCAAGGAGTGTGAGTGCAAGCGTTGATCCCGTACGGTGATGAGACTGTAGAAAGACCAAGCCGGACGTTTTGGTGGTTACCAAGACGTTCGTTTCTGACATTGGGGGTAGAACAACCGGAAGGGCAATGTGTATCTTATCAGATGGGGTTTCCCGTTCGGTTTCTGGTTCCGGCGCGGTAGGTAAATTTGTTCCGTAAGCAGAGGACTGTATATACACCGGTTTGGAGTGTCGTAGGAGTATTGTACGTTTCGGTGGTAGTATTGCCAAGACGTAGTTGTCAATAAAAGAGGTACCGAGTAGTACGCTGGTGGGGAGGTTAGAGACCACCAGGAACTGTACTCGTACGTTGAGGTCTCTGATTAGGACCATAAGGGGGAGAACTCCCCCGACATCCATGCGGTTCTTCGGCGCGTCCATAATTTGAGTTCTTACGTCGGGTCGGAGTTTTGAGCGCCATTCCGGAGGGAGATGGCGTTCGTGAACCAGACAAGGCCCGGCTCCGTAGTCAAGAACTCTCGTTAACGGATACATGACTGCCGAGTTGAGGCCAACCGACACGTGCACCTTGTAGTTCGCGCTAGAAAAGAGGAACGTTTCGGCTTCTATATCTGTATCGGTCAGGTTAAATTTCAGGACAGCGGGCTCCCCTCGGATGGAGTCCGTTCGGTCTGTCACTGACGGGGCGAGGCTAGGCCTCTGTGTAGGAGGCGATGCCTCTACGCTTCCTCCCGGTCGTTTTTCTGGTCAGGAGCAGGCTCCTCGACCAGCATAGCGGCCTGTGCCGGTCGTGGTGAGTACGCCTGGTGAGACTGTCCGCCCTGGCGATATCCTGTGTTGTCCTTTAGGGCATCAGGTTTCCGTCCGGTCTGGTAGGCACGATAGTAGCCTTCTTCGCAGCGTTGCTGATAGTTAGCCTCCCGTATTGCCAACAGCTTCTTCTTTCGGTCCGGCGGGAGCAACTGACAAAAGTTGGGCTCCGGTGAGAGGCAAATCCGACACGGTCTAACTGGTGCCTGCCCCTGGGGTTGTTGCACCCGGGAGCTGGCAGGTCTGGAAAAAGACGAAACGGACTGAGCAGGCGTTGAAGCCGAGGGCGTGGTGGGAGGCGAGGGCATGGAGGACGGGCGGGATACCCCGAGGACATGTTCCTCGTCTTCATCCGATACGGAATAGATCGATTTCGACGGGGTATCGATACTGTGACCCTTCCGAGTGGTACGAGAAGGCTTTTTCCGAGCGGTTGGTTTTTGAGTATCTGACCCGAACGGATTGTCGACGTGAGGCACGATGGGTGTCTCCGTATGATTCCTCGTAACGGGCAAGTGCATTGTATCCGATATTGGGACGCGAGGTGAGGTGATTCCTCACCTTAGACCGTATGGCGGCAAGGAGACCTTCGACGAAAATCCCCTTCAGATTCCGATCGGTAAAGACATTTCCGCAACGGAGGGCTTTCGTCCAGAGCTTCAGGGCGAATTCCGTTTCGGACATGTCTGACGTTTGTCGGTAGAGGGTGACCTCTGCGGCTGCGTCGGCAATGATCTCATCCTTTGCGTACTTGGTCAACAGAAAGTTGACTACCCCTTCGTACGTGTGGAGAGATTCATCCCGAGTACGATCGACAGCGCCAGACTCTCCTTCGAGCCGAGACTGAACCAGTGCGTGCGCTGGTCTGGTCAGGTAGAACTGGAAATACCAGAGGGCTGCACCCTCACTGAGTTCGTTATGTTTGCAAGCGGTTTTAAACCGCGGCAAGAAATTGAGAGCTGATATCGGATCTTACCCGGGAAAGGAATAACCCTCCATCTTGACATTCAATTTCTTTTGATACACAACCTTGCGCGCCACCCGTGAGGTTTTCGTTTGGCTCCTTCTCAGCAACCTGTACGTACGGTAGTCCACCACTTTGGTGAACTTCTCGTTCAAGGGTCTGATGCGTTTTAACATCAACCTGTCCGAACGGGAACGATACCGATCGCACTTCCCCCTCGGTCGAGGGCTGCGGGAGTGTTGGTAGACTTCCAAATCCGTGCGGCCGTCATCTGACGATGACTGCAGAGTCCGAGTCCGTTGTGGCTGATCGTCGCCTTCTCTGGCGGCGACGATCCTTCCGTGTACGAGGCGCGTTATCAGAATCGGAGCTTCAGATCGGTCTAACGCCTCTGCGGCGGCGATTCTTCCTCTCGTCGGAGGAATCTCCTGAGCTTTCGTCAGGATAGTCGTGTGGGTTGACTGGCGGGAGGTACACTCCGGTCGGACCCTTGGGTGGGCCCTTCTTTAATTCCGGTCGGTGTTGCCTCTCGCCGCTAGTGGGTACATTGTCCGTACGGTCAATAAATGATTTGGGTGGGTGCGTCGGTAGCTCAGCTACCAGTGCGGCCAGTGTACTATTCAGAGCTGACGTTGCAGGTTCCGAACGGTCTGTCTTCAGGATATTCCTGACCACATCTTGTACGATCGGTGAAATATCCTGGTGCAGAAGCGCCGGGATTCGGTCCTTGAGGTACCTCTCCACGGCCATTGGGACGTGGATCACAATTTCCGTTCGGAAACTCTGCAGGGCGTAGGAAACGATCCCTTCCCAGAGTTCCCGTGCGGTAGTCCGTTCGGTAGGGAGTGACGGCGCGGGGCCGGCTTCGACCCGCGGCGTCTTCTCCGTATCAGGAAAGGAGGCGAGAGCAGTTGTCTCATCCTCGTTCCGTGCGGACTTTGACCTGTTACGTACGGAGCCGTCTCGGAGAATTCGTTCGGGCTCATCTGAAGGCGTGACGTAGGCCGTTGCGTTATATCCGGTGCTTTGGCGGCCAACCGAAGCGACATCCGAAGCGGCGCTAATTGCAACCGGTATGGAGTTTGCGTAGTCTTTTTACACCAAAGACCCTTCACCCATTTCTCCGTGCAGACGATGACTCATACTGTACGTACCGGTTTCACGATCGGTTCTGCCACTCCGTACGGTCTCGAATTCCACTTCTAAGTAGCGCTTACAAGCGCGAGCAAAAGGGTACGAACGGTCTGAAAAACCTTAGTAGAATTACCGTGCGGTCTATAGTTAGCGCAAGCTGGCGAGGAAGAAGTTCGGCAGAAGATGCTTGTCGTTTACGATGGGGAGGTAACGAGATCCGAGCTACAACTAAATATCGTGTCTGACCCCCTACTGACTACTGTACGATCGGTTTAATTTGCATTCTCACTACCAAACCTGCACACGTGTCCAACTTGTACGGCCCACCAGTCCGTCCGGCACTCGGTCACCAAATCATACACGTAGCGGTGCCACTGTACCGGCCCACCTTGCACTACCCCTTTGTACGTGAACGGCCAATCGGATGCGCTGCGCGCCGACTTGGGTCCACTATACTACAGACCGGCTCATTCACTGATTTAATCTCGCTTGTTCGGAGAAATGGGCGCCGTTGACGTAAGACGTAGCGAAATGCTCCGTTGATACACGGAGGTCTTCCAATTTGTGTTGACCACGTACGCTATGGATTAAGTCATTGCTGACGCTGACGTGTAAGTAACTGTTTACCGCCAGTCCACTGGGATGTCCAAAACGGAATACTCTCAGAAGCTGTGGACGGAGTCCCTCCACTGTGGCAATTTCTTCTCCAATCGGAGATTAAAGTCCCTCTTCATGGAGGGGTTCTTGCCTTCCATACGGGCAAAGGTAAGAAATCACCTCACGACACATCCACATATCGGATATGACGAACTCGTAAGGTACGCGGAGTCATATGGCGACACTCACCGTTCGTCGAAACGTCAATCAGTTCGGGTTGATACACTGTCGCGCCCCAGTGGAAATCAGAGATACACATGGGATATGAGTTGGATATATTTGAAGCCAAACTTGTAAACTTTTGATACTATTGAGATACAATTTTAGTATATTGTTGAATTTTGTATCATATTTGCGAGAGTCTCACGAAATGTAGTGATATGGTTATGATGTATTGAGAGTAAACTTTTGAGAAATAATTGATATGGCAAATTTCGGAATATATCGCACTTCTATCACAAATGTCGGAAATTATACGAAAGATATATCACATATATATATCAGTTCCACGTCTTGAATATATCAAATGTTATCGGAGCTGTATCATTTCTACATATCTCTCATAATTTTACGTTAAAAATTTCATACTAATCCTGCGTCCTACTGAGATATACTATAAATATCCATCTTGTATCACGGATCTCCACTGGGGCGCACTGCTGGGTCTAAGGACTCAGAAGCATGCTCCACTGGGCGGATAATCTTGAGCTTAGAAACCGGTTCGGAATCGCTCGCCATCGCCTCGGACGATGGCGACGCCATCCTAGCCTTTGGCCCAGAGGTTTCCACCCCGTCGCTGCCAACGACTCCCTCAAAGGGGATGACGTTTTCCCTAACGGACTCATTCCGCACTGCTAACGCCATGACGCTCCAGGCAGTTGCGTTTGAAGCACAACCGTCCAGAAAACTCATGGATCGCCATCGTCGAATCTGTCTTTTTAGAGATACGGATCATTGAAAAATGATCCCTCAGGCGGTCCAAGACGCTCTACTCGCCGTACGGGAAAAGAATTATGAACCCCGCCGATACCCGTGACAGTGCCGCTCCCATCTCTAATGGTGTGCGATCAGCCACCCCTGTTCGCGGCACACCCGCTGGGCGTGCTAGTATTCCCCGGTCGGTTATGGTGGGGGAAGAAGAGCCTGGGCCGGAGCAGGAAAACGAAGCCAAGGGTGCGTAGAGGCACCACACCCTCCAAAACCAGAGCGCCTCACCGAAACAGAATTTACGGGTACCACATCCGATCCGTCAGAGCAGCCGCCTCTATACGCTTTGCATGAGACCTATTTAACCGCAACAGTAATGTTGTTTAGCAGTTTTCATTATAACGTGAATATCTCTGTCGGCTTTACCCGTTCTGTGATGTTCCCACTTACAGTTGTGCTGGATACCGGCGCTGGAACGAATTTGATCCACGAGCGTAATCTTCCACCGCACTGGCGAGGACAGTAGCAACCCCGATCAGTCGATAATATCACGGTTGCATCCCGCAACAGTATGAACATTTAGGGTGGTGTACCTCTCCTGGTGCGCATTGGAGCTCTAACCGTACGGTTACCTTTCCCGGTTGCGAGTAGGTTTGCGGCCAGTTGTATTCTGGGTACTTCGTTCATCTACAAATCCGTTTAGCGGTTCTATCTCCAAAACGGACTGTCATTCTTAGCCACTCACTCCCTGTGGCGATACAGCCAGAGTTGGAAGGAGTTTTACTCCCCCCGGACAACGCCCCACTCTTCTCCCGACAACAACCCCCTGAGAGGTAAGCTGATATCCAGTCGATGCGCGTTAGACAGCCACTTTATGTCCCTTTGAATTTTGCAAACGGACGTCATTTGTGACAGTTACCGTGGATCCTTGTTTCATCAGAAGAACGGCAATGGAATGTCTTGGGAGTATCCAAAATCTCGGATGTTCAACTGATGTCCTGAAATTTGCTTCCCACAAAGCTACTGTAAGCCGATGTCCGAGTGATATCCTGTCGATATTCTAAAGCCTACACTACAGATGTGCTACTGGCATGCGTTCCATATAAACATCCCAACAGCCTGTGGACATCGATTTGTCTCCCTGGGACCGCTCGGGAACCTCCTTCGAAAAAGATTCGAGTCGCGCGCTCGGTTACGATACCTCCGATGTCGGAATCTCAGGTCTTGGTGACCACAAAGGCGGCAGGCCTTATTTTTATTCAGGCTAACCATCGTACGGCACACAGAGACGAGTTCACGCTCCTTGCTTACGGTGTTATGGAAATCAGACCGGATTTCCCCTTCTATGTGAAGGAGGCAAGCTTTTCCTACGGACCAGTGCGCTTGCATAAGTGCAAGATTATCGACTCATCCCTTCCGTCTCCCGGTGAGCTAATCACTCCAGAGGTTCCGTCTCGGAGCGACGAAAGTAAGGACGAGGGCCACAACAGCGAGCCCATTTCTGATACGGGCATGTAAAAGCTGACAAGACCGAAGTCACCTCCTGACCTGGAGAATGACTAGATCTCTAAAATCCAATTGTTTGCTGGGTACCGAAACGACCGGGACACGGTCATTGAACTTTTTACGCCCTTTCCGGACAGGTAAAATGCTACCTAGGTCGTCTTCGAGCGGCGAAACACAGGATACATTTTGAACTTGGTACGAACCCCATCTACCAGATGCCATACCGTGCGGGTCCCGCACGTCGCGAACTCGAACGTAGATAAATCTCTAAACAGTTGGAGTAGGGTGTAATTGAGCCTCGTCGGCTGAATACGCGAGCCCAGTCGTGTTCGCTCAAAAAAAGATGGCACTCTGCCTTTCTGTGTAGACTATTGCCGTCTTAATACAGCAACCGTTCGGGACACTTATCCACTACCGAGAATGGAAGATTGTATCAATTCTATAGGGGAGGCAAATATACTCTCTACCCTGGATGCCAATAGCGTGTCTGGGAAGACCGAGTTCGATGAGGAATATTGGGATAAGACCACGCTCACCTCCCATATGAGACTGTGACGCTATAATCGGATGCCGTTTGGATTGAGCAACGTTCCAGTGGGCACTGGGCATCACCCTGTCTCGGGTGAAGTGACAGTAAGCTTTGGCCTATCTCGATGAGGTTATCCTCTACTCCCGTACGGTTGGTCAACACTGTGGCCATGATCGGATAATTCTATCTCTCCTTCGTTCGTCTGGAATAAATCTCCGTTTGAAAAAGTGCTACTTCTTCAGTGGCACTGTAGAATACTTGGGTCACGTCATTCATCCCGGAAAGCTAGAGGCCTCTACGAAGTCCCAAGAAGCTATCCCTGTGGCTGAGGCCCCCCACCTACCAAACAGAACTCCGATCGCTTCTGGGGCTCTGCAACGTCTTGCGACGTTTTTTGCAGAACTTCCCCCGAATCGCTGCTTCCTTGAACCGGAAGCTCGAAAAAGGGCAACCAGTGTACTTCGAGACGCTCTCCGATACCAAATATGAGGCCTACGACGAACTCCGACAACGGTTGAAATGGACCCCTATTGTGACGCTACCCCGCGCAGATATTCCGTACGTTCTGGACACCGACGCATGCGATAAGCAAGTCGGGTGCGTTTTGTTCCAGAAACAACCGGATGGATATTTGCTCCCGATCTGGTACTGGAGTCGGTTACTTTTCAAGCCAGAAAGGGCCTACTCGACAATCGACTAGAATCCCTTGCAGTGATGTGGGGCATATTAAACCTACGACCGTTTCTGGAGGGAAAACAATTCACCCTCCAAACGGATCATAACGCTTTACGGTGTATCCTCAACCTAGCGGACGCCTCCGGACGACTGGCTCGCTAGAGACTACGTCGCATGGAAAACGAGTTCGATATTGTAAACCGATCAGGCATTAAACACCAGGCCGCCGATGCAATGTCTCTTCTTCGTACGGATGGAGAGAATACCACTCCATTGGACGAAGAGGTCATTTGCCCTCTTCTTGCACACCGAATGGAAGAGAACGAAGACCTTGTGGCTGACATCGTTATCGACAGTGAGGTTAGAACTGAGATAGGTATCGATTGGGACGACGAAAATTAATCGATCGGATGCCCTGAAGTAATGGCTATCGTGGCGGAGGAAACCGATGTCCGAATGGTCACTTTGGAAGAGATCGTACGAGCCCAAGCGGAGAACGAGTACTGCAAGTCCGTACGGAAAGACGTGGGTAAGGGAATTACCCTTTTCGACGTCAACCGTAACGAAGTTCTTATTCGCTGCTCGCCACTTGACGGAGCACTACAAAAAGTGGTGCCCGGTTCACCTGTTCCGCGAGTGATTTATCCTACACAGTACCCACGCTTGGAAAGACATCTCGGCGGAACACGGGTGTACAGTACACTCTGCAGGGACTTTTACTGGCCGCAGATGGCCCACGACGTATATCGAAACGTTCGGGATTGCCGCTCGCCCTGCGATTTGCGGCACGCATCGTCGCCAACAGAAACGACTGAAGCTTCTTCCCACCATGGGCCCGTGGAAGTTTGTGGCTGCGGACATTTTAGGTCCATTCTCCAAGTCCGTGAATGGGTATGAATACATCTTGGTAATCACCGACCGGTTTACGAAGCTCTGTAGAGCCATCTCACTACGGCCTACAACTGCGCCGGTAGTCGTATGAACATTATTGGAGAATTGAGCGTACTCGTACGGGATTCCTGACTATCTACTAACCGATAACAAGCATCAGTTTGTCTCGAAGTTCTTCGAGGAGGTCGGCCGTTTGTTGAGTACAAAGAACGTCACGACGACTATTTACCACCTGCAGACGAATGGCCAACGCTAATGGTTCAATCGTATACTGTTACAGGACTTGCGACACGACGTTGCAGATCATCAGTCAAACTGGTATGCAAACGTACAGCAGCTTACGTACGGATACAACCTGCAAGTTCACCGAAGCTCGGGTACTACGCCTTTTGACTTGGCGTTAACTCGGGTACCATCAAACGTTGTTATCGATGAGCCCAGCTCTGCTACGGATCCGACACCACCGACGCAACCTAAACCGCGACAGACAAAGCGATATACACTACGCATTTTAAAGGCGACGCTGCAGTCCGCCAGAACCGATTCATGAACGCGCAACGCCGCCAAAAGGAGGACTTTGATAATTCCGTACGGGTAATGCCATCGTTTACGGCCGGCGAGGAATTATTCATCGACTTCCCCAAGACTACACTGACCAGAGATGTCCTGGGTGAACACGAACGTACCTCGCGGACGTTGTTACCAAAAACAACAGGACCGTACAAATTCGTCTCCTCCACGGACGCTTCAATCCCAATCGAAGTTGATGGTATTAAAGATACCGTCAGTATCAATCGCGTAACGCGCGCACCCAATCCGGTTCAAGTTCAGCAGATAACCTCCGAGCGGCAACGCGATGTGTCTGCGGATCCGGACGGTTCTTTCGCAAACGAAACTGCCCCGGAGAACCCGCAATCCGCTACAGGGTCTTTAACCCCGGAGGAAGACTACGCCCCGGAGGTACAAACTTTCTCGCATGTACGAATCCGAACGGATAACGTTGGAGTCGTCGACAAAATTGTCGCCCAAAGGACCGACGAAGACCTCCTGCAAGGTCTTGTATACCGCATTTGGTGATATGGCTACGGCGCGGGACACGACTCCTGAGAACACGCGGAGAACCCGCTTTTGCACTTCATAGCCCGCTACTGGAAACGCGTAAGCCGACAATGCATGCGTACGCCGTTGCGACCGCTGTACACCGATCGGATGGCGACTGAATGCCCTCAGCGAGCGCATGCCAGTCGCAGCGAATGGTACGCAACGCGGTTACTTACAAGGCGAATCAAAAAATCGACACCGGAAATTAGATGCCTATATGAGGTCTAAAACACCGTTAGAGTGTTTGGGCAATATCTCCCGAATGGAAGCGTTTCAGAGGCTGAAAATTGTCTATTGGGAGTCTCTGCAAGCTTAAAATACTTGAGAGTTTTTGGAGTTGCACCGCGGAGACAATACGTGCAATACTGTATACTTAATCGGCTACTGAAACGATTGTGCGCATCATGACACCGCTGCACGGTTAAAACCAAATCTTTCGGACTCTCAGCCTTTACGCGCGTCGCTGTGAGATGCACGTGCCGTACGCGCTTTTTGGGTAGCTTGAGTTCTTCTGCTCGGTATTTGGCTCTTCTTCAAGCCCCCGCTGCTCGGACACATACAAGGTAGTCAGCAAGTCAACTAATGTCATCCACATTAACTCATATTACGTCTTTAACTGAGATACTGTGCTGTTCAATACCAAGCGTACGCTGACCTAACGATCTACTCCCTCGGCGACCGGGTGTTGGTTGCCGACCGGTTGTGCTTTTAGTGCAGAAGGTTCAACTCGTTGCACACTGCCATCTGGCTGAACGATGGAAACCTGACCGCAGCGTATGGGCCCGGCCCCAACTACACTCTCAGGCATGTCGAGATGTTCGGCGATATTCGTACCGCTTCGTCTTAAACGTGCCACAGTGCAGTCTCAATCGAACCCCTAATGTCTACAGCACTTGAAGGCCTTGTGCGAGAACGTAACGCCAAACGGAGCGTTCCAAAACCAA
This sequence comes from Gracilaria gracilis, assembly GCA_030374805.1. Classification (NCBI taxonomy): domain Eukaryota; phylum Rhodophyta; class Florideophyceae; order Gracilariales; family Gracilariaceae; genus Gracilaria; species Gracilaria gracilis. The sequence goes on along the minus strand of JARGSG010000029.1, from coordinate 293,889 downwards.
GCAGTATTCTCGTTCCTCGCGATTATTAAATTGCGGTTGGCCACACTCATAGTGTCAAGTACAGACCCTGTGCTGACGCCGACGTCCTCAACCGTCGCGTCACCGAAAGCGTCAACGTGTGGCTGCACAACATTGTTAGCAAGGTCGCTCATGAAAAAAAGAAAATCTATGGCACCGAGGGTGTCGCCGTGAACCACAAGTTCCACCCGGGCCAGATTCTGCACCCATGTACGGGCTAGCTTCAGACCTTCTAGCAATGGAGATGGGGGAGTTTCATTCACGTAACGGCAAGAGTCTTGTAGCAAGCGCAGGGTTTCCGCTTCAGAAACTTCCGGTAAGGGGTCGGCCTGGTTCGTTTGGTGCATTTCCACATGATGGAGTCCAAGAGGAGATGCGGAACTGCTTGCAGAGCCAGCGAAAGACGTGGAGCAGGCTGCGTCATGACGCTCCGTTACCATAGAGCCATGGTACATGTAACCGAGCGGGTAGAATGAGTCCACTTCGGAAAAGTCCCAAGGCGGTCTCTTGAGCGGAATAAGGAATCCACGCGTCACAAGGTGGGGGTCCCCCAGAATCCTTGGCATCTCTGGGTACTGTTCCGTTCGGGAAGTAAACCACAGGTACCCGGACGTCACAGTCCAATCAGTCATTACTGAGAAACGCAACCATCTTTCAACGTCTTGTGGAGAGAACCTCGTTCTCCTTAAGATGTTTTGGAGCCTCATTCGCATTATAAAAGTCACCAGCCAGTAAAGAGGAAAGAAGAGACGCCCGAGACCGGAAGGTTCTCTGGTATGTACCCGTCCAGGAATCCCACCGAGCGGATTCACTCTCGGGTTTTTCGAACGCTTGATCATATGAACACCCTCAGTTGCGGCTTTAAGAAACGCCCTGAGCGCACATATGGCCCAATCCGAGTACATTACAACTCTCATCCGTTCGGACAAGAGACCTTCGCGAAGGATGACGTCGGAGTAGTACGCGAGAATTGGTGGCGTGATGACTGACAGATCCCTGGGGACATCGAACTCGTCCCAGTCGGGGGCGACCCTCACGTAAACCAAGAGAGACAATTCGATGCCCAGAGGATGTTCGGATGTATTTCTGGAACGAACGTCACTAGCACATCTGTAATGTAGGCTGAAGGATATCAATTGGATATCACTCGGACATTAGCTTACAGTGATTTCGTGGGAAGCAAATTTCGGGACATCAGTTGGACATCCAAAGTTTTAGATACTCACAAGACATTCCATTGAAGTTCTTGTGATGAGCTGAAGGTCGACGGGAAGTGCTACAAATGACGTCCGTTTGCAAAAATCAAAAGGGAATAAAGTGACTGTCTAACGTGCATCAATGGGATATCAGCTTACCTCTCAGGGAAAACTTCTCCCGACCAGTCCGTCGTATGTCGAAGAATTCGACGTTGTGCCACCCAATCATGAACCTATTCCGACTGACCATGATACGGGAATCTGTAGCGATATTGTCGCCCCACCGGCGCCGGTTTAATCAATACGGTTGATCGTACGGTGGGGGCAACATTACCACTCGGAGTGGATTGTCTGGCGGACGGGGAAAGATGTGATTGGTGAACATCTTCAAGACCAGAGCCCGCATTCGGCCTTGGTAGTGAAACTCTTCACTGCACCACAACCAGAGCATGTCGTAACGACCCAACATTTCGTCCTCCACCGAGCCGGTCACCCCATGTAGGTGTTTCTACCTCTGAAGCCAAGCTCGTTACCGATTACGCTTACGGCTGCGCCCGGATGCTCCGAAGCGCAACCTCAGTTTGGCAATAGATGCAAACTGCCTCGCGTCGAGGTACACGTTCAATTTCGGATCGGACAGCAGTTATTCTACGGTACGCAGGGGCTTATTTTCCCTTTCGCCGACCGGTGTGCTTCCATTCCTAGAAATTAGTAGCCGGTGCGTGCGGTGGTCATACCATTGGCCTGGAATTGGTGTCGAAAACGTACGAGGCAGGCTCCGGTGGGATACACCTAAGTTTTCCCTGCGATTTCCGCGGTTATCGGCAAAGCGTGTCTGGGGACGGAAATGTCTTCAATAGCCGCATCGTCTCTGGGAGTCGATGCCGTTGGAGCTAAAATCTGTTCGTGCCCACTTAACGAGCTCAAAATCGCGCTCCAAGTTTATAAACGCTCACTGCTGTACGGGTGTTGGCACCCTGAGGACGTCGCGCAATCTAAAAGGGGGTCTGTAGAATAGTAAAACCGAACGGAGGGTCACGTTAGAAGGGGTATGTGAGGGACAGGGACAGTGTGCCTGGTGTCACACGTGTGCTGAGATGTTACGGGGGACGGGCTTGCACAATTGATGGTACGTAGAATAGCTATATATAGTTCTCTGGGTCCCGGCCGTCTTATATTTTTCGGTACGTGGCGGGCACAGGCCCAGATATCCACGTGGGAGATCCCCGCGTAGAGGCACTACTTTAGTGCATCTGCTTCTCCAAAGGGCCTGAGAAGTAAGCAACAAGCACCTTCTCCACGAAAATACAAACTCTAATTTAGACCTGAGCTCTACCGTTTACGAAGTGATTCTATTTGGTTTAGAAGCCGTTCGGACTCCTTCTCGCGTATCTTGATCGTGCCTGACGTACCTAACTGCCCAGTCTCCCCACGACCGCCTGGTGCTGACTATTGTTTCCACGCGTCACCTATATCCCACCCAGATCACGGAACTTTACCCACCGCTTACGAACTTACCACACGGATCGCGCGTCTAGGATATATACTTTTTTTGCGATATCTCGCATCCACAAATGAGTAGCACAAAAAGCACAGCAATATACACCCAAGGAGCTTGCAGACCACAGCAATAAGACACCTATGTGCCTCGCGGAACACAGCATTCCACACTCCGGTAGTTTGCATAACAGAGCTACTTGAAAATGGGCAAAAGTGTACCCACCAAATTTGAGTTGATAAAGTGTAGCCAGGTACAGACAGAGAACAAACAATAACAACCAAAGCTCTTAATATTGACAATTAATGAAACGAAATACAGCTAGAATTTGCAGAAAGAGAGAAAAAGGCAGCTACAGAAACAGCGTCTGTTGCATCTAGTAGCGACTTCACGCACGGTCCGCCATCAAAAAGCCTCAGAGAGAAATCGTCTCACATGAACAGCAATTACTGCCGTTAGTAGCAGCTCTTGCCCATCCCAACTCGGCATATTCACAGTGTTCTCACAGTTGCGGTAGGAGACACAGTGTCACATCAAAGAAGGGAGGTGAAGCACGTGGACAAAATGGTAATTCCGGTCTCTTGAGATGATGCTGGAAGTGGAGATAGCACGGGATGGACATCAAAACTTACCAAGACGTTTTTACGCTTGACACCTTGGGATTTCATCCAGATGGTAGTAAACTATTGGCTATCAATTGCTTCTACCTGGCGCCACGTTTTAGCGCCAGCGCTAAAAGCGTCGCTATACATAATATTTTAGCGACGCTTTTAGCGGCCTTGAAAGAGTTTAGCGTTACCGATAGCGAAACACAGCGTTGGAGATGTTGCAAAATGGGACCCGGTAAGGGCATCTCCACTCGTGCCAGTAAAACAACAAACCAATAAATTATGTTGGGGATTTTCGCGGTCACCGCGAAAATCATCTTCACCCGTGCGCTGACAACGGTATCGGCAAGGGTATACCGCTTCGGAGCGGTATAAATCTCGCTCTAAATTGGGTTTTAGCGAGAGTTTTACTGGCGGCGGTATATATAACGGTCCAATCCGCTCCCGCCATGACAGAGGTCAATCACAATCAGTGATTAAATTCTGTCGCCTCTCTCTCGGCCCCACCTCTCCCTTCATCTTGATACACTCATGCCAAGCCCGTATCACCTTGTCAACACAACGTTGTGGCCCTCGCTCATATCACCGCATCAAAGCCACTCTGAAGCCCTACAGCGTCACAGAGTGGCTCTCCCACCTTCCCCGGCGCAGAGAGTAGCTCCTCCACATTCTTGGCCATACGAGAGCAGCTCATTTACATTCTTCAGCACACAAAAAAGCTCACTTACATTTCCTGAAACTACTTCTTCTACCCTCCTACACGCCTGCGTAGGTATCTTCCGCTCTCCAGCTCACTTCCTTTTCCCTGTGGGACCTCACTAACCCTCGGTGACTGGCGTGCTGATTCACCCTCCCCCAGCTGCTCACTTACTCTCCACTGCATAACCTCGCCCAACCTCCCGGCCCTACCTGTTCACTCGCTCTCCGCGCTTTGCCTGGTAACCGCTACTCCCCGCTCTGCTCGCACACCTACACTCCACCTCCCTCCAAAGTAACCCCCACTCCGCCTGTTGAATCTCACTTCCCCGGTGGCTTACGATCCCCCTCTGTGCCACCTCACGCATCCTTCCCGCTTAGCCTGCTCACTCAACCTTCCTCCCAGCGGGTCATGCACCCTCCCTCGTGCCATCGCACTCACCCTACCGCGGAACAGGTCAATTATCCTCCCTCGCTAGAGCGCACTCACGCTCTCGCACGCCAACTCACACACACCGCTCGGCACAAGCTCATTCACTCTCTCTTTTCGTTTAAACATCGTAAAGGATTTCAAACTACAGTGCCTACCAGGGCCGTATTTCTGACTGACTAAATGGGGGTACCCCACAGTCACTAGTCAATTAGTTTTACGGCAAGTCAGTCAGACTTAGTCATTATCTAGTCACCACGAGAACTCTAGCGCAGTTGGTACCATTCAAAGCATCATACCTTCTTAGATATTTCCTGAGCAACTTTCAGAACCGTTCGACGAAAAGCGGAGGCGGTCGGATGCAAAACAGTGCTCTGCCGATTCTTCAAGGTACCAATCTCCCCATTAACATATGAACGCACTACTTCCGTCATCTCCAAGGTACCAGTAAGTAAAGACTGTCGCTGATTTCCTTCTAATCGCCCGAGATCGCTAAATAGTCTCTCCGCCGACGCTGAGGATGCCTGCGCGGAAAGCGCGGCTCTAGCTAAACAGTTGAATGGCGTCGGACTAATTAATCCCGGCTGCTCGTTCACATCCTTCCAATACTGTAGCGCCATCTGCGGTTCCCGACGGCCATATGCTTGCAATGCCCCATACATTTCCCGATGAAAGAGCTTGAACACAGCCCTCAGTTCTGTTCTGTGGCTCAAAAGAGAAGGATCAAGTTCCAGTACCTCCCGGACAACTGTGTCTATAATCAGGTTTGTATAGTTTTCCTTATCTTGATAAGAGCAGTCAAGAAAATCGAAACCGCATTCATTTACATCCAGTAGTGCCGCTACGTGAAACAAAAGAACCCTCTTTGGCTGACGCATTTCAAGGGGACGGTGTGTTCCCAGCAAATTCCTGCGAGAACGAATTTCTTTCAGTGTCATCATCGTGTGAGGGATACCATGTAGCAACATCTTTATCCACTCGCTTCCATAATACTCCAAGTCTTTCTTTTATGCGAAGTGCCAAACGTGTTGCTAGTGCTTTTGCATGCCCTTTCTGTAAGTGGTTTGATCGCGCTCTATCGCGTTCTTTGTCAGAATGTGCGGTACTCGCACGGCTGGAAAGCGCAGTGCTCGCGTTAATTGTGTCTACAGTATCGAATGAAAACTGGGGAACATTAGAGTCAGTTGAAAGCAGCATTTTCCCTGCCATGATTAAAAGTGTTTCGTAAAGTTCCCTCAGAAGCCTTGGAGCTCGGGAGAGTGTCACCTTCTTGTCTGCCTCTAGCTGTCGAGCGACGCGACGCACTTCGGCAAGTATGCAGATGAATTCAGATAATGTCTCCAATTGATCAGAAGATAGGGCGGGTAACTCATCGGTGCCAATATTTAACTCATCGGCCACAGAGGCTATCGTGTCCTTTCTCGCAAAGTAATTCCACATGGCACCCAGTTTTGAGTGCCATCGTGTTGGAATATCATGCTTGAGGCGCTGAAGGCGGTCATTACTGACTCCTTCATTTAACTGTTTGCGCACAAAGAGCTGAGAGGCCTTGGGGTGTTGGTTGAAGTACGTAGTGATTCGGTTCACATGGTTCATTACTTTTTGCCAGGGTGTTCCAACTTCAAATACATCTTTCACAGCGAGGGCAATTGTGTGTACGACACAACGAACAGATCCGACGTAGTTCGTGAGAAGATCCACAGCCAGAGCTGTGGCTGCTTCATTATCACTGGTGGCAGTGAAAACACGTATGTCGTCGCTTCCTACAATTGGACTCTGCTCCAGCGTCTCCTGCATAATTGAACGCATCTGCTCACCATTCTTAGAAGCGCCACCAATGTTTAGGGTAGATATCGGCACCATCTGAAGCTTCCAATCTTTGTCAATAAAGTGCCATGTCATTCCAAGAATTGGTGCTCCGAGTGCAGCACTCCAGCCATCTATCGTGAGATTTCCAGTCAAAGCCTCATTTACTGAGACTCTTAGTAGAGCACATACAGCATTGTACGTGTCCAAGAGCGTTCCTTCTAAATGTGTCTTACTGGAGTGCATAACACGGCCACCGTAAATATCAACTAGTCCTTGTAGTAATGGCGAACCAATTTTACCCAAGGGCATCTCTGATGCACACGCAAACAGCACTGCTCCTACGGCTTGAGAAAGTTTTGCATCAATTTGTGGCTGCGGTTTCCATACAACGGAGTTCTGTGCACCCGATCTGGGTTTGAAAAACTTTTTGAGAGATCCATAATTGTTCTTCTTTTTGTATACGGCCCTTGACGTCTTTAGGACATCATCAATTACATCTGGAGGCGCACTAGAAGCATTCAATTGGAGAAGGGTCTGGTGAAGTTTTTCGTGCACATGTTGGTAGTGACTGATAATGTTTGAGGTAGATACATTGCGGTTTAATGACCCAACATGACCGCAAACGTTGCACTGAAATTGACTGCGCTTTCCTTGTAAAGAAACTATTGCCGCGTGCGTACTCCATAATGACGTCTTCACACAGGATCCAATTCCCCCGTCAGAAGATTTGCGGCGCCTTTTCTGCCTTTCTTGTTGCTGACGGACCAGGTTTTTGGCAATAGTGCTTTCGTTATGACCCAGGGCTGTAGGGTTTGCAGAAATCTCTTCATCGCCGTTGTTTCTCTGTTGCAAGGCATTCGTCCTAGAAGGGGGGGAAGACGCCTTTCGTTTGGTCATTTAAACGATCAGTAAGACAAAAGTAAGAATAGGGATAAAGGCAGCAAAGATGTGACCTTGTCAAACGGTGGCTGTGATGCTTGGAAGAAGGTAGTATTTTTACTTGCCGTCGTCGTCGACAGCTTTACTGAAAAGACACCTAAACTTTTAAACAAAGTTTTGAGTAATATTGACCTCCTTGGCATCGATTTTGGTATGCTTTCGAAAGTGTCACGGTGCGTTTTTTCTTTCTAATATGGGTCTATAGTCAGTCATTGCGTTCAATGACTAGAATGACTGACTAGATATGAAGAGGGCAAGTCAGTCAGTCAAAGTCATCCATAATTGTAAAGAAGTCAGTCAGTCATAAATACGGCCCTGGTGCCTACACCTATGCAGCGCTATAGAGCACTTAAACGCGGTCGCTCTCTGCATCCAACAAACAGCCCGTCTTGCTTAGTTACACCACTAGCTGGGTCCCCAACACCAACAACAGATCCGGAAACACCGCTAGCGCACAAAGCCGCACCGTTGACCCCTTTCATTCCCACAACTGGGCCCTGCGAAAATGTTGTAGTGCTCCAAGGTTCTGCCGTGCAACCGCCAACATCCGCATCGGGGTTGCAACGGAAGGCCCAGACGCAGACCAGGATTCATCGCGGCAAGCAACCGAAGTGGCAAGATTTGGACACAAGCTCGTCTACAATGGCGACAGTTCACTTGCCAGATGCATCAATAAATGGGTCGAAGCAGAAGAAAAGTGTCTGGCACGCACAATTGAAGCAGAAATTCGACAGGCTACTGGGAGTTCTCATTCCGGAGCATCCGGAGCTCAACAATAGGGAGAAGATGGACGTTTGGAATAGTAGATCCGGTCGAAGTGTTTCAGAGCAAGGACAAAAGGGTCTAACAGCTTTTCGAAAGTTGAAAGGGTGCTTGCGTATTGTCGAAGCGAACAAGTTTACGGGCAACACTACAGATTCGGACAAGATGCACTGTGCGATCGGGATGTTCAACGGCGCCATTAAAGTCTCGAATTTCTACGATGTCTTTCGCAACCCGAATTACGCTATCGAGAAACCTTTCCCTTATCGTCTGACATTCAAGTGGCTCAATACCGTGACATCAGAGCTTGACCCTGTTCCTCTTGCACCCCGTAAAACAACGCCAAATCTAGCCATACAGGAAGAACAGGGGAACGAAATTGGTCACGCCGCGCAAGCTACAGAGGACATTCAACCATCTGTGCCCTAGCAAAACTCATGGTCATTTAACTATCATTACTCGGTAATTGGAAATGACGCTTGTCATTGAAATGTCAAGGCACTTCCATGGAAGTTAATTTTTTCAAAAAATCACATTCATGGAAGATTCAGTAAATTAAGGCCTTGATGACGATTCAATGACGTTGTTCCTCCTCCAATTACTGTTTCATTGCTCCAGTATGATAATCCCATTAAAACTCCATTATTTCTGGTTTAACGAGTTTTGTCCCACGTGAGGCGCGGCAACAAAATGCATGGGACGGATGCAGACATACCGAAGCCACGTAAGCGCCCGTTGGGGGTGAAGGTCGCAAAAGCGGACAAAAAGCCAAGAAGGAGGCTGCGAAAGAAGACGTCGCTCTGCAGTCCGCCCTCGAATGTTGGACGAAAGGGTTTGCTGAGGCCAGCAGTTCGTCCATCGAAGCGGCCAACTCACGGGCAGTGATGAACAAGGAGCAGTCGGACAGGAAGTACGAGCTTCGGAAAAAAGCGGATGAAGTGGCGGCTGTAAAGCCTTTGTCCAATGATCAAGAAGAGGACAGCAAAAAGTATAGGAAGGCCCTAAATAGGAAAAAGCTCCGCAAGCTGCTGCAAGAAGAAGAAATAGAACTCGGAGCCCGATAAAATCAAACAGATGATGCATGACAGGGTTAAAGTCAATATGAACCATCCCCAGCTCCTTGATCCTCCAAGTACTCATGGAGATTACCCTTCCTATAACTGTACTATATGGCGTCCGCCAGACCGTTGGTAAGCATGTCGTGGTTGCGACTGTTTTCTACACTGTCTGGGCAGTCTCGATTAAAATCTGGGTTTGCGTAGGCATCTGTAGGCATCGTGAATGATCGTACTCGAACCACGGCTGCATCTAGGTCAATGCTCACAATATTAAAAGTCCCCAGTTGACCTTCTGTGTCTCGCGCTTCAATTATAATGTTGTGAAACATTGCAAAAGTTTTGCCAATAAAATGTATGTCCTCCATATACCATAGACAAGAAGGATTAGCAAGAATGTCCCACCTACTAAAAAGAACACCGTAGTTGCGTTTCAAGACTTTCCAAAACGCTTTTGGCGACCTTCAAATGTCCTTTTGGGGCTCGTTCTTGAAATGTACGATGATATTGAGAAAGATGCGGAATGGTGGATATGTATCATTCACTACCCAATATAACCAGAAAATATTACGCCCAGAGACCATGAAATCTATCTTTTATATTGACTATGCACCACATCTAACGTCTGTAAGAAAAGGAGAGCAGTACAGTATATTAGGGTCAGTTGATGCCCCAGGAAACCGGAATTACAGGTTTCATATGCAAAGCTTGTCGTTGCATACGCTTTGAAGACGTACTTTCGGCTGTTCTGGGTTTCCAAAGTTGTGTCTCTGTTTCTTGGCCGCATTACAATGGCGCGTCCACTTCGAACAGTAAAAGGAGCCTTAAACTCTTGTAAAATCAATTTTTGTAATAATATTCTATGATGAAATGGATATTTTCTGCCACCGGCTGTCGTAGATACTAGTCACCGAATTCTCTGCAAAAAGCTTGCCTAAAACTCTTTTTACACTCGTTTTTTTTCTAGTTGATTCAGATAAATGCGTAAGCTTTGTCAAAAATTTGGAACCTACTTTCGAGCTAAGCTGTCGGAGCGCAGAAACGAGCTTTTGATGTTATGTTGCTGATTTTTGGCCACAACAATTTATCTTCTGGCAGCATGGCCCTCAAATTTTTAGACGTCATTTTAAACCATATACACCGGCCAGGGCATTATAAAACGTTTTTGGAACTCTATTTCAAAAAAAATAGTCTGAACGCTTTAGTGCATTGATGTGTAGACGTGCATTAGCCAGAAGACCCAAAATGGATCTATTTGACTGCCATTGATAACCAATGCGTTTATTTAGTTCTTCTCTTTGCAGAAATCTGCCAGAGTTTTGTTTCTTTCTGTGATTTCTCTTAATACTGTAGCAACTTCTAATGGTGGCCACTAATAGAGTTGTGAATGAAGCAGCAATACTAGAAAAGGGCATTGCTCTTCATTAGTAGTAAAGTCCATCATATGACTTTCCAGTCGTTTTCAATGTCGGCGTTCGAACACTTCACAGCCCCACCGGTGGACGACGACCAGTTTTTGGCGTTATGGCGGTTAGTCGTTTTACCGGGAACCACTCAAAAGCACACACGTGGTGTACGTATTTTAGAGTTATAACGGCATAGACTACTGAGAGTGGAGATGCTCTAAAAAAATTCTTTGATTTATAGCGGTATACTGTTTTAGCGAGCACCGTTGGAGATGCCCTAAGAACCGCCCTCAGGAGGACTTGCCACGGCTTTGCTGATTTTGACAGCTGGAACCGTTGGCCACATGAACCCCGTGTCATTGTCAGGTGAACTTGATCCACTGCCTCTTTCAGCGACTGCGCGTCGTTTGGGCCGCCGGCCGACGCCTCCGATCGCGGGAGACATCTTCAGCTCTCTCCAGCTAATAATGGAGTTTCGTTAGCTCACTCGTGAAAAGTACAAGTCTTGCATCTTGCGGTTAAGGCATGGCTCTCAATCACGTGTCTTTGTCTATGGGCTAACTGCCAAAGGACGACCACCCTTTGCTCCGGTGGTCTGGCTTGACGCCGCGCCGATCTCTGTCATGATCACCGTCGCCACCGATCTTCCACACAGAAGCACATCTCCCAGTCGACCAGCAGATGACGGTTCTCACCGGCCTCCCACATCACAGCCCCGTCACCTCTTTCCACCACGTACTTGTATTCTACTCTTCCTCTTTCCGCAAGCACTTCCGCAAACAACACCTCCTCGAAAACTTCCAGTCTCACCGCTCGTGTGACCTCCAACTCTCCCACAGCCGCAAAATTCCCGGTCACCTTCGCGCACCCTTCCGCCGACATCCGTCGCTGCTCCCCGTCAAACCCGTCCAGCTCCAGCCTAAACCGCACTACCCATCCGTCAACCAACGGCTCCGGGGGAGGGCTGTACATTGCTGATGTGTACAGGCTCTCAGTCTCACCCCATTGCGCCCGCTGTTCCTTCCTTCGCAGCAGATAAAGCGGGCTCCCGTACTGCACCACGTCCATCGAGAAGCCCGCCGTATCCGCCATATCTACAGCCTGCTCCGAGCACGACACCAACAACACAACGCTGCACGGCGCGCTCATGTCGGCCACCGCCTGGAGATGTTGCATTAAGTCGGCGTCGGACGCGCCCTGCATGCGCATCAGCCCTACCGTGCTCTGCAGTGGCTGGAAACCCGAAAGCGCCAACGCGGATGGCCACTTATCCGCCCGAGCTTCACAACGAATGTGCGTGCAGTAACAAGAGGACACGTTCATTTCCGGCGCGATCAGGAAGATCTGCGCCCTGGGCCGCAAGGGAGGGAGCTCAACCATAACCACGGCCTGTCCATAGCAAAAGCGACGGAACAACACAGCAACGGTTTTCTCCAGCTCTCGCTCCCTCCCTTGTCGCTTCTGGCACTGCGGTGAGTTCCTTGCCCCACGAATGTGAAGCTGTTTCCGAGGCGGTGAGGCGGGACAGAGCGATTGAGAGGAGGGCGCTGAAGACTTCTCTGACGTGGCCTCGTGCTCAAGACCATAGAGCTGCCTATTTGCGTCCATCGTACTTCGGACATGAGACGCCAAATCTGAGAGATGCGAATCGGCGGGCTGTTGTGAATTAACTGTTGCGTTAGGAATTATATTTCCAGCGAAGGGCACGGAATCGACTGCCGACATTCCGGGGCCTGCACGCGGAGAGCGATGTACTTGAGGAGCCGCTCGCGATTCTTCTTCATGGTTCAGGATGGACCCCATGAACCTCAAGACACCTTCCCATAGTAGGTTTCTCGTTTCTTGAGCAAGGACAGCACAGAGAAAGTGAGTTGGTGGGAGAAGAAGGTCGTGTGGTGGGTGGGGTGGGGAGGGGAGGGGAGAGATGGAAAGAGGGGAGGAGAGTTTGATAGTTGGAGCGGGGAGGATTGGGGGAGAAGGATGTTGGAGAACGCCGGGGAAGCCCAGCCCAGAATCGATAGAAAGACTAAACGGTTTCTTTCACGAGATAGAGAGCAGTAATTATAACGGTGAGCACAATAAACAAGGGACGAGACCAGAGGGTACAAGTTTGTGACAGGGATGATGTGGAATTCCCAGCAGATCGCCAGCTCAGCTCAGCAAATATTCAATGTGAAGACGGACAGATACAAATGGCGGAGGATGACGGGCGACGTCGCAATCCTCGATCGTACCGGCCATCGTAGCTGGCTTTTATAGGCCTTCCCCATCGACTACTTGTCGCTCACGTCGTAAAGAAATGCTCACAGAAAGCGTTATTGTGTGCATTTCGTGGCCACCAACTCTCCTAAACGACTCCTCGTCTTCGACATTGTTTGATTACTACGTGCGCATCACTTTTGCATCAACACGCATGTAGTCGACGCGAGTCTGTGGTTGTCCTCTTTCTTTGCGGAGCGTTACATGAAAGCTGGAGTGCAAGTTGATCACTCTTGGATATTGCGGCGTGGTCGCATTGATGGTGATCATGATGATGGGAGAAGGTAGATGACGCCAACTAAGAGATGGGTTTCAGTGTGGTTCGTGCCCATGGTGCGTCTCAAGGAAGAGGAACAATCGCCTCGGTGGGTGCGGTCGATCAGAGTGCGGGATTGTCCCAAGTTACGGCATGACTCACGTGATTCCGTCGCCAAAGGCTAGCGACGTGTACATCTCCGCGTGTACACGTCTCTCGTTTTCTTTAACATCATCTTCAGGAAGGTTAGTTTGGATCGGTCACAGCGGGGCTGTGGTTCAACCGTTAACAGTCCTTTCTCCCTCAAAGGCTTCGTTGGCACAACACCAAGAACTTGGCCTTGGGGTACGGTAACAGCTCCCTTGGTGACTTTTTGTCGGGATAGCCAATAGTGTAGCAATTTGTTCCCATTTGTGGGGAACACCAGGTATCTCTCGGTTAGCCCTCCTTGGAGAACGAGTTGTTGAGGAGGCTGATTCTGTGTTGAGTTTGGTTTCATTCAAATGATTTTTGCGAAGCATGAGCTTTCGTAGCCAATAACGTTCGCTACAACCATCTGCATGACATGAGATCACGCTGATGGATGATGTATCCATACACACGCATGAACTTCGCAATCATCTCTTGTGTGCATGGCTGCACCATGAGGTCGTGTACAGCAAGCTCACCACGGACGCGTCATCACCTTCAGTATATAAGACACACGAGTCCATCACCACCATCTTCACGATGGACGCCAGTCGGGCTAGTTCAGAACCACGGGTGAAGCCAAAATGAAAGCGCTCCGAGCTGTCTCGCCACTTGCCTTTTTGTTTCTGATATCACTGTTTGTCTCGGCGTTCGGCGTTGCTTTGGATACTGTTCTGCGTTGTTCGAAAACAGATGGAGGTGCCGATGCATTAACTGTCACGTTTACGGCTGTCAAGCAAAATGCCGACACAATACGGATCACACATCGCTTACTTGACTCTACTGACGGTGGAGCTTGGAAGAACTCTGAACTGCAGGAGACGGACGGAAGCTGGGATTGTTACGACATCAAAGTTTCGAACAAGTTTAGATCCTCCCTTGGCTTGTGCTGCGAACCATGCAAGTACCGAAACACGTTGAAGAAAGAGCACTGTTCAACCAAAGCCTGTAAGGACCGTTTAAAAGGTCTGGCCCATTTCCGTTCTTTTGGGCTTTGCTGCAAACCCTTTCCGTGTAGACCGAAGCTGTAACTAGTGGTTTTCAGAGTTCTGCTCTTGGCTTCTAACTGACGCTGTGGGCCGAGGTCCTGACATAGAACGAGGCAACGTTCTAGTCCTGCTTGTGACGTGGTTAAATTACGGCCTAAAAGAATTGTTGATAAGTTAACAGACTTGCGATACTGTCCCATAGCCTAATCGTTTATCAAAGCTTCGTTTAAAGTTATTCCCATTCGTTCGAACTGTTAAGAATTCTCCCCACTCTCCAGGGTCTTGGATCAACCAACCGCACCCCATCAAGATGATCAAGGATGGTGATAGTTTAAAGAGATTAGATACTGAATGCTCACAAGAAAGATGTCTGAATTGAAAACAAAAGAAGAACAGCAGCAATAACACGAATCGCACACAAGTAGTGGTATCTCAAGGGGGACAGGGTTTAGATATGGTTACGACGAACTTCAATATGTGAACAAATTGCACCTTCAAGAGAATCGGAAATTCTCAATAGTTCTTCAGTGGAAAGACTCAGGTCCTTCTCCGTTAGTGTAAGACAACATTTGTTGTTTAGAGAACCTGGAAGTGGAAAGGCCAATATGGTCCATATGACGAGTGGTCATACGAATAAGATCACTGGAAAGCATGAAGAGCTGGACATTACCAAGATTGTATGCGAACCATCTCAATCAAGCAGTAAGTATATATTTAGCATCTTGTCTACTGAGTTAAACAATATGAAGCTCAGCTCGAGGCTGCGAAGCCACCGTTGTTTACTTGCGGACGAATGAGTGTGTGCTGCAAAATCGAGCTGTCTTCGGCATCTACTTGGAACTTGTAAAGAACTGTTAGCTTTTGTACTGTCTAAAACCTAAGCTCGACACGGCCTAACCATTGCCTTGGTGAAGGAGAGCGTTGTAGACGTAGCAGGTCAATGAGGTCTCTCAGAATTACTCATACCATCTCTGGCTACGGAAAGAGAGGCCAATGATTTCAAAGAAAGTAAAAGTCTTAAGAAAGAAAAGAAAGCGTACAATTGACGACCCGTGCAGAACTCACCCAAACAAAATTAGTTTGTACTAGTGGACAAACCCCTCCTCCATTTCAAAGAAAACAAGCTTTGTAACTATATCGTCTTCAACATCTCTAACATCTTGATTGCCATAAACATTTTTGCCCAGGGAGATGCGGGAAATCCAGTGTTTTCCGGGTCACCGTGACAATAAACGAGCAATGCACGCAATAATAATTTATTAAATAAACAAAGCATTTTGCAGAAAGCTCTTTCTCCCAATAATTGGACAAATTATTAGTCTGCAAGAAGCCGTGCTGGGTGAAAAGATGTATTTATTTTATTTAGGAGAGAATCCTAGTCTTCGAAGCTTCTCTACAAGGGCGCTAAACTGTGGATCGTTGCAAGTGAGAACCTCCCAAACCACCGACCTTTCAAAATTCCGATATCGTCGCGCACTCACATAAAGGCTGTACTGAAACAGGCTTAACATTTGTTTTTCCAAGCTGTTGAAATGTCTTATCCTCAGGCCACCAAAGTTTGCAAAGTATGCATTATTGAAATGGATATCTTCTTGGAACTTAATTGCAAGCACAAGGGCTGTGACCAGCAAGCGATGAACGCTTCTAGGCTCGACAGTAATCCAGGCATGTTGCATGCTTTCAATCTCTCGAAGATAATACATGGCCAAAACGAGCGCAGAATTAGAACAATGCGCCGCTCGAGCAAGTCCACGAAAATATGCTTCAGGCGTGATAGGCGAGGGATAATGAGAATGAAAGTCGGACATGTTCTCCACTGCTAGCTCAAAAGCTCTCTGCCGCTGTAGAATTGGCAACCTGACGTTGCGCTGAAGCTGCAAAGTCAAGTAACATTGCAACACCTCGACTAGATGTTCACATTCTGTGAGACTCGGCATGCTCGGCCCGGCCGCGGCTCGGGTGGGCGTTTCATAGTGCCGTTGACTGTTTGACGATGTCCCGGGAGAGGAGCGTTGGCGATGTGCCCTACTGTTTTCAGTATAGCGTCTACTCATTATGTAGAGGACTTCTTGTATCTACAAGTGGAAAATGTACGATGCTATGGAATCGATGTGAGGGAGGGCAACCTGCGAGGATGGCACATGTTTTAATACTACTGAATTGACGGCGGAGCGCACGGCTGGGAACAAACAAGATGAGATTATGAAACGCATGAAGGTTAGAAAAGCCTCTTGAGTGATGGTGCTCAAAAGTCAGTTATCGATGGTTTTCATAGTGCGAGCACTCACATTATGAATACCATCAGCAGGGCCGTAATGCGACTGACTACTGGGATAATAGCTGCAGCCTGACTGCATAATTCGACCATACTTCTAATTAGTGTTCTGAATTCAGTTTTCACTACGCATGATGAAAAGTAAGTCTTATGTTCTCGTTTTCAGCTGTTGTATGGTATGTTGAGTGCAGTAATTTTGGGCGTTCAAATGGGTTTAAATATCAAATTCTTGATCTCACAATCTTTTTCCCTTTTCGATTTTCATTTGTTGGATAATAAATGATTATTGTTCCCATTTACTGGGAGTGACAAAAAACGCAACAAAGTGCCACAGGGCGCATTTTAAAATAAAAATATTCGGTGATTGTAGCATTTATGAGGAGAATTGCAGCGTTCTATGTATAAGAGCCAAGAATTCAAAATGTCCCAATCCCTTCGGCCCAAAACCAAAATGTGGGCAAATGCTTCTGCTGTAGTTGCATTTGACTAGATTGATTTTCTCTTTGATCTGCTTCATGTTTTCCATGCTTTAAGGAGCTTTGTAATTTTTATATTTATAAACCCAGAGCTTCCTTCGCGTCAAAGGAAGCCCCGCAAGAGCTGTCGCAAAGCCCTTTGAGTTTCATATTCTTTTACTGTCCTGGCCTTTAAATGGTGTTGCCAAGAGTTCGTTTGCAAACAGGTTAATTTACCACAAAATGGTCAACTTTTTTGAAACATATTTTCAATTTCAAAACATTTAATCCCTCATTTAAAATTTAGATCTGAAGAACTTTTTTCAGACAACCCGTGGATGACAAAAGTCCTTAATTATCGCTCAGAAAAGTTTGGGGAGTTTGAAACATGTGATTCGAATACTTGAAAGCAGTGATGATGCTTCATGGTCACGAACACGTATTCTTACCCCTGCTAGATAGATGCTGTTGCCTCTCGCTCATATTTTGCCTGCCATTGACACATCAAGCAGAAGCAAAATTCGATCTTTTCAATAAACCCTATTTGGCTTCTTTATTACAAAAGTTTCAAACAAATTATTTTAAAAAACTTTTGATTCTGTGTCTATTTTATTATTCGTTTGATACAAATGGTGTAGGGTTTATATACCATCTTTACAAAACCTATGAGAAGCAAATTAGCCCAAACTAATAAATGGGGTTTGGTTGCTTCAAGGGCAGCTGAAACGAACGAAAACAAGTTTTATATTAAGTCATTTTGGTTCGAAGGAGTTCAATAGAAAGACGGTGGAAAGGTTTTCATGTTTACGTTTGGTATGGTTTTTAATTAAGAAAATGTTTGTTTGTTCTGTTTTAGTTCAAAAGTTATGCTCAGCTGATCTGATCTTGTCAATTACCTATCCATTTCATACGATCTATTCGGCGAAGGAGCTTACATTTGCACTCGAAGACAAGATAGGGTTGTATTTTCGTTCTGTTTTCACTCTATATATATCTCCGTAGTACCCATTCAATAATACTGCGTTGAAGTTGTCCGTGTAGCTAGCGGCATCAGTTTTTAATTGGGAGTCTGGTCAATCGAGCAGCTCAAATGCACGTCATAAAAGAGAACAAGTGAGTTGCAAGATGTTTGACATTATAGATTTGAGTGTAACCTTAGTTTTTGTAGCATGCAGTGAAAGATGATGTCCTTCGTCTGATATAGTGCCCAATTGGTGGCTCATGGTACGCCTTTTCTATTACCGGTACGAGAACTGATACTCGTAACAAAATAATCTCGTTTTTATGAAGACAAACTTCTGAACAACTCAATACTCACCGATAACTTTCATGTGTTTGACAAACTCCCCAGAAGAGCGCTCACATTTCTAAACTTGGGTTTAAATTTTGTTGGCAAGAGGGACCCGTGCGTGCCATAGGCAGTCGCCCATCCCTAATATCCAATTCGAGAACCCCAATCATATGCTAAGAGTATGGGCCCCTTGGATTCGAAGAATGATTATACGGCTAACTAAAATGAAATGCCGTGGGACTCGAGACGAAAATAAGTTCAGAACATACCGGTGGTTGTCGATACCAGACTCTCTTGTTTGTATGACAAATTTACGATTGTTGGTGCTGGGTCAGCACATTTGCTGATGAAAATGAGGAGAGGCAAAATATATGATACCAGGCTGTAACCTACAAACTAAAGTCGAAAGAATGAACTACCCACTCGAATATACGCTCCTTAGGCCCAACCTGTGACTCACCATGGATGATATTGCAACGGTATTTTCGCATGTTTCGCTTTAAACGATACTCAAAACTACAGCACAGAAAAGTAGAATGGTTTACAAATCGCTAGAATTGGCTCTCAAGTGGAAGGATTTAGGTCCGAAAGCGATATTCCAATCTCGTATGTGGACGACAAAAGAAAATGCTTGGTGGAAGTAACCAGACAGAGCGAACATGGCTCCATGTTCCTTGCAACTTGTCCGAGACGCTGCGGTGAATGAAATGCACCGGTTTCGCAAGAAGGTGAGCTAGCCACCAGTCGACGTACTGACACCAATCGCAAACGTCAGGGTTAAGTGTGTTATAATCGAAACTGTTACGCAAGATCTGTGCATTGGACCAGCAGCTGGAAGATGATGGAAATATCAGAGTTCGTGGGCGTGCCATGAACTGCCTGCAAGTGGGCTTGACTCTGTGGTGCAGCAAATGGTTGCCATCGCCCAAAATCATCGCTTTTCGCAGTCTCGAGAGCGAACAGAGTAAAGGATGGTGCACGAGATGCAGCGAGTTACGGATTTTAGATATTGTTCGAAAGCATGGATGTAAGTTCGATGTGCGTCTTCTGTGAAGTTTGGCACATCCTCATAGCGAAATGTCGTGTGGCGGGCGTATGGAGAGATGTTGAATCTGTACAACCCTGTAACTTTTTAACCTGATGTTGAACTGCACTCGAGACTCGTAAGATGAATGCTTGAACAGGTGCTCTTTCCATCGTTATGACAAGCGCTGGAGACGTCCAGGAATGTGAGGTGGGGGTCGAAAGAGTGTCATTTGTCGCGCAATGCATGAAGCATGAAGGTTTGAAACCTGAGTGTAGCGTTTTCCTCCCTTGAATTGAGAGCGAGATTGGAGTAGTTACAGTGCTTACTTTTCAAAGCAACTTGGATATAGCCCAAGCGATGAGCCCAGTTTCGACATACCAAAAGCACATAAAGGCGTCGTTTATTAACTTTTGCGAAGACATCCAGAAGAACAACAACAAGCAGCAGGAGCAGGTCCGCATATGTTACAATGCGGGTAGAGAATACGGGCACTCTTGTTCACACAAGTTATGCTCGAAAAGGACAAGATGGATAGCTTACGCACAGAAACCAGGGCCATGACATACTAAATCAAAACATTGCTTCTCCCCGCCAATAGGTATCAACACACAACAGTAATGACAGCCACTTCCACATGTACATCTCCGTGTGTCTTGGTCAATGAATACTTGTTCAGACTCCGGTGAAACCTCGACGTCGCTTTCAAGTGCGTCGGGTGACGGTGAAATCTCATACCTGAGCAACGGAGTTGACAAACTGGAGTGAAACGATTGCTTGCAGTTGACCAGCGCGCTAGCCATGTAGCTGGCAAAATGTGCATGATGATAACATTGTTTCTTCTCACCGTCAAACAGACGCAGATCCGGGACAAACGCCATTGCCTGAGCATGCAAACACTTTCTAGTGGCAGGAGAGAGACCAAAGCGATAGAGCTGTTTCTCACATTTTCGCCACAAGTGATACCAAGCCGGTCGCAGCAAGCACGCACTTCCACCGGGCCATGACGCCAAGAATATGAACAACACAAGTACGCGGACGGAACGTACGCACACAGACATGACGAAATGGCATCGACGAAGCACCAAGAAGCAATCCGCGATGCAGACCAACAGGAGGTGAGGGGAATGCCACTGAGAACGGGATGGCGCGACCTGTGGAAAGCAACGTATTCAAAAGGAGCGCTCGTGATAGGCGAAGCGGTAATGCAGCAGCGCAGGAAGAGAGCGCAGTCTTGAGTGCTGCCGCACATGCGCGAGCGGCAACATGAGATATGCATCGCGTGTTTGATTGAGTTGTCGAACACTTGCGGAGGCGCGAGTCGCACGAGCAACGAAGATCCACCCGGTGGAGCTGAGTTTGCAACGGTATGTACTTGCTCTTTTCTGTTACCCTTATCTTTACCGTTCAGAAGCACCAAGCTGCCACGCGACTGGGAGGATGATTGTGTTGAAGCTATTCAATACACCTACGTCACTTATTGATGCGTTTCTCTTCAGCAACTTTGCGTCGTACAAGACCTATTTGTCATTTAGTGTAGCTCTCAAATAAAATATAGATTCTAAATATATTCTCAAATCCTTCAAACGGAACGAAACTTCTGTATTGCTATTAAAGGTACATACTCCTAAAGCACAGTCTAATATGTAAGTTGTCTTTCATAAACGGTGTTGTAAAAATTTCACTCCAATCATTGCCAAATAGAACAAGTTCAAATTGAACGTATTTACGAGGGGTTTTTTTTTATCAAATACAAAAAGATAATTCGATGTATGAGCGCATATTGATCCTAACATATGATGATGATTAGTGAAAAAAATTACATCATTGTCTTTTCTCCTGCTAGCGCTCCTGAGCCAACTTCCTCTTTCCAAGAACTGCTTCCCACTTCTTCGAAGAGGAATGGTCGATTTCGAATACGGTTGTAAAATTGCCCAAATCTCCAAAGGAAGCCAAAACACAACAATGAGATTAACAACATTAGGCAACTAATTAGTACCGTTGGCAGGTCTGATAGCGCTCTGCACTCTGTGCATCCGCACGGCGAGCACCGGCTTCCTCAAAGTCGCACCATGTACGTGTATGTCACGTTCGTACAGTCATACCAGCAAGTCACAATTGCTCGAGGATGAAGCGTTAGTGTTAACCTTAACCTCAAATCATTTGATGTCAGTAGTCGCAGGCTGGAACGCATAGCCTTTGGCGTTGTCCCAAGGCCCTCTTGTAAAGTTACTCCCAATTCGTTACTCCCAATTCCGTTCTGTTTTACACAACGTACCTGAGTTCGAAAGTGGAACAGTTTGAGCCGTGCAGTCTGGCTTAGGGCGACAACTTGTTGCGATCTAGAAGCTTCCAACGTGATGAAGCAGCTTTGACAGGACTTATGCCTGCAAGTTACATATGAAAGAGTCACAGAAATCGCTCCCAACATGTTCGTTACATGTACAACAACAACCATTGCACCATGTTCCAAGAAAAGGGATTAAACTGTTATGATATATGCCATCAAGTTCCACTTCCAAGTTTATTGCCCCCTGGTGCATTTTCAGAATAGAATAGATTAAGTTCTATTCTTTCTCCTTTCGTATCGATCCCATGCGGCTGGGTTGGCAACACCTTATGAGCAACGTCTTGCGAAAATGAAAAATCAGCTTTGTATTTTCATCGAAACATTCGCAAAATAGTTCGCTCATTCAAAATCTGTTTCAGTATTTGAATTTGAATTTTAAATTTGACGACGTTTTCATACTTTTTGAATATACAATGCGAAGAATTCGCAGCAACGAACATTTTTTGGAGGAATTGTACCATGACGACTAATTCGTGATATGAGTGGTCACTCAGTCGAAGTCATCATAATTTTTGCCGTAGTCAGTCAGTCAGAAATACGGGCCTGGCAGAGAGTAGGGAACAACGATTTTGATGATATATAGTGTAGTTCTGCCCATAGACAGTCACAATTCTTTAGAAGAGGAAAGATGCTCTCAGGTAGGTGGGCTTAGAACTGCATCTCTTTAACTGTACGCACCTCTGCAGGATAGCAAATGAAATGACAAAAAATGGACAATAAAGCTCTTGTCGAGAACGTCGCTTTCCTTCCTATCCGCGAACTGTCATACAAACTCTCGCCAAACTATATAGCATGTGAGTCATTCGCGACCGTAGCAACAGACTACACTAAAGTAATCGGAAGATATTTTTACTCTAGATCATCAACAAATGAAATGGCCACAGCACTCAAGAACCCTTCGATAGTATCGCCAGGATCCACTCTGATTGTAATGGATGAATCCACCTGGATAATGGAGGACACGACTTTGACCTTCATATAATCTGCTTCTCTGAACGAAACAGTGAAAGTAATTTCTTCGTTCCCTAACAATGAGACAGCAAAGCGGCGCAAATCATGCTCTTCATACTCACAGAAGATGAGGTCTACTCGATACATCCCTTTCGTCAATGATTCAATTCTGTATCCGAATGGTCCAGCCTGCGTTGTGCGGTACGTACAAGACAGTTCTTTTCTCCAATGTCTCGTGTCGATAATTCTGGGACGACGGAAACTTGGAATGCAACCAGCCTGACTCTCTGTCCACCCTGTAAGAGAAACGTTCTCTATCGCCATCTCTTTGCCGCAGTTCAATATCATCTGTGGTTTGGGATCATCCGCATCTAGATCGTCAATTACGTCTCGCAATGGTGTTGAGTCTGATAGTGGTAAAGCTTTTGGTAACTTTCGGCTGGTTTTGTCCCGCACATCAAATAGCTCATCGGCAACGAACAGCGGCATTTTTTCTCGTTGTACTACTCCTGCAGGGTAAACCAGGAAGCCGGAAATCATAGGCATAGCCTTCACGCTCTTCCCTTCTATCGTTATTGTCGAATCCACGTCTATATCCGTCAGCTGTAGTATGAATGGACGGTACTTTCCAACTTCTGCGAATACGTCGATTTCTTTAACTTCATGGATTTCCTTGGCTCCAACTTCAACATTAAACACCCGAGCGTCAGATGCATTATAGTAAAGCTCTGCAAAGATCAAGAAAACGTCAAACTTTCCTGGATTGTCCACAGTTACCGTATACTTGTACTTGCCTGCTCGCAGTACGGAACAAATATCTCTCAAGATCTTAGTTCCAGTCATGCGAGGGACTCCGTCCCCGTAGAGACCAACTGGAGTAAATTCCACATTCTCACCAATCCCCCCATCGTAATACCTGTTAATGGCTCCGAAAACGCCACAGTTGACAAAAGCCGTAGGAGTGGGTGGAGACTGCATCAATAGATGACTTAGAGCACTGGGTGCTACGATGATGCCACTGATCATGGCTGCTGCTGTACCGCTCTTAATTATTCTAATTGTCAGATCGGGGCGTGATCCAAGGTTGAGGTTGTGGACGCGGACAACCTTCGTCCTGTACGCTCCAACCTCTTGAAAGACATCAATGTCCTCAATCTTATGATAGTCCTTCCCTACGACCTCAATGGTGATGAGACGTTTTCCTTCAACGAAGCAAGTGTGGTCCGTTTCACAGAAAACAATGGCAACATCCCAGAAGCCAACATCGTTGGCATGCTTTGGAACGATATCGTATTCGAAGTCCGTGTTCGACCATCGGCAGCTTTTACCCATGTTCATAAATAGCAAGTCTTCCCCAATTATTGAGGCGTTTACGACGCGATGCGAGGAGTTTCCGTTGCATCTCACGTTGTTCTTCATTCCAGGGTCATTTGCAGGAATGGCCAAACCTGGCCCGCAGTTGATGCAGGTAACATAGGAGTCATCCACGGCAATGCTCTGCATCGGAAGGAGCATATCGTCTGAATTATGTGCTTTGGAGACGACAACTCCGCTCACCAATGGACCAAATAATTCGTCTGTGAACCGGATGCTGATCTTATCATCCACTCGGAGGTCTTTTGCTGTGAGTACATACGGAGTGTACATTCCAGCTTCTGCATATACATCCAAGGACTTCTTCTGGAACACATCCAATGCCCCAACGTGGACGTCGAACTTTCTCTTCCCAACTGCCATGAGTTTCAGCTCGCTGAAACATAAAGAAACGTCGTAACGACCCGGCTCCGTCACGGAAATGTCATACCCCAGCGGGTGCGCGGACATACGAGTAGACATCGCCAGCCCGGCAAGTAGAGGATTCACACAGCCGACATGCGTTGGATTTACTCCGAGATCAGTGTTCTCAAACGCTTGCACAGTTACGTTAGGGGGTGGTCCGTCCCAGTCGAATCGGGCATTCCCGCAGTCCAACACGGTGACGACATTGGAGGACTTGAGCACGTTGGTGCGCTTTTCGTCGAACTCGGTGACGATAAAGCCGTTCAACTTGGCATAGCCGTCATCATGAGTGCTGTACACAGATATTGTTAAATCGGATTGCACCTCCACGGCATTGAAACACAGAATATACGGAGTATTCGATCCGACCTCATCAAAGACATTAAGATCCATCTTGACGTAGGTTTCCACGGCTTGAACTTCGACGGTCATCAAGTGGGTACTCTTGGCATGAAACTTCACATCGGTTTCTGCAAAGATAAGTGTCACGTCGTATAAACCAGGATTCGGTACATCGACTTCATATGAGAGTTGCCTTGCATGCCAGCGATATGAGGAAACAAAGTCATCCAGTTCCGTGTTGTTGACGTTCGCATAAGGGAGATCATTGGCGACCTTTACGGCTGCCGCATTGGTGAGAAGACGAATGGCTGGATTCACTCCAGCATCGAGACCATCTGCAAAGGCACAGTTAACGTAAGCGACTGGCTTTTGCGAGTAATACGGTCGCTCAGGGTCGACCTGCGGAATGAAGTTCTGTGGCGGAGATGGAACCGGGACAAGTGAACTGAGACCTTCCTCTGTGAAAGAACGAACTTGATAGGATTCGCAGAAGGGCAAAGAAGGCATGATTGCGTGTCAACGACCACGAAGAAAACGGTAGAGCACTCCGTCGGTAATGGATTGGTGCATGATACTCCAGATTGATTGGGGCAAAAACTGAGATGAAGGGATGTCGTCAGGAGTTGCGAATTGAATTCAGTCTGGCGTGTACGTGCGACACATTGTGCTTCCAGACTTATCGTTCTCGAATAAGGTAAGGATTAGTGCTAATAATTATGGCACATGGCAGAAGCAAAACGGGGTATTTGGCCAGGCCTAGCTTAAGTGGCTGAGGCACGCGCCAGTGCGGGGGCCCATGCAGAGAAACGCGGTATGGGAAGGGGGTGTGACCGCTTGAAAGAGTTCGATAACCTGGTAAATATTCCGACACCTTTACGTGTACCAACGGCACCTGATGTCTGGTGAGCTATCTGGAACCTTTCCAGGACCTTTCGTAAGACTGGAATATGTTCGAGGAGCAATACGCTGGTGCTCGAACGCTGGTTCGAAAAAGTGCGATTCCTCCAACTGAGCCTTACAAGTAACAGTTAGCAAAAAGCCAGAGCGCGTAACATGTTCATGTTCTGAAGTGTGTTTGGCCTCAGAATCTGTGAATTGGACGTGAACGCACACGCGTTTCGGTTAACCGTACGTAGTCTAGCATCTGTCTAATTGTATCTAGGAGCTGGCGGTGGGGTCTCATGTCATATCTAATTTGTTTAGGCACCAGAGACTGCCATCTTCCACCCGGATCTGCAGGTTGTAGTCGGCATTACCAATGGTGAGTTAGGTACATCTCGAACTTCGAACAGATATCTACGAATGGTTGTGAATCGCAAGGCTGTCCCCCGATTTCAGATCCGTGTCCACCTGCGGCGGTTTCATCTTGCGCCACGTCTTTGTCGTGTCACACGTCCACGAATGCAAACACCAGACTGCAACTCGCTCTGCAGAAATGGTTGATGGCACAGCCGTGCGGTGGCGGTCGGCGATATCCAAAGTTACTGCGGAAAAGAGCATTGCGGCACCAAGTCCAAGCGCTTCAAGCACCGGTTTGCCGAAGGCAAAAATGGTGCACCTGTACTAGTTCACTTTGTGTACACGTTGCGCAGTACTACACGTTCTTTGAAGAAATACTTGCTCCACCTCAACGCCAAATTGACCAAGGGTAACCAGAGGGCTACCACGGTACCATGAGCACCCGGGGGCTACTATCGGTAACTTTTAATGTAGGCTTACACCCAACTCCATTATAAACTTGACAGAGTCGTAAATATTATGGATACATCATGAGGCAGTGAACTATGATTTGACGATTGCTGATGATCAATTCATCATGATCATCGGCAAGTAAACTTTACCTCGAGGAAACTGAGGTGTTGTTTTCAGTTCCTGCGGAAGCTTTTGGTTGGTTACTGAGGACACATTTGTAACGGTCGGTTAACCACCGATGTAAAGCAACTGGGAAGCACTGCTTCCCAAGCAGCACCAGAAACGTCAGAATCAGTTCAATTATGCAGGGGGATGCGGGTAGTGGCACGAGACCAAAATATACCGAGACACATTTTGTAGTAAAGAAGTTAACAATTTTTATAAAACCTCAATCTTTGTCACAATATCTTATGACAGCGGCGAACAATACTGAAGAGCGAGGACTTTTCGTACGTAAAAATTAACAGCAATAACTTTAATATGCATCCAATGCTGTGTAAAGAACATCACAACTATGTAGAGTTTGCTCCAGTTACATAAGACAAAAACAATCTCATAATCAAACGTTACGTGCTTTAAAAAGCTCTACAGCTTACTCAGACTTAAAAATGACTTCTCCATGTGATACTGACAAGTAGACAATATTCAATACAGCATAAAAGCAATAGTTATGCTTTGATAAGGGATGCCGAAACTTCGAATCCAAAACACTAAACTGCTTCAATCGGGAATTGAAGCACTCGTGCTTTGCTCTCTGTCGCGTAATAATTTTTGTGGTAAACAAAGACGCTGTGGTAGAACTTCTCAAACAAGTTGGATCGACATAACCATCATCCGCAATCACTTTCTCGCAATCTGATAACCTTTTTTTCAGATCATTCTGATATATTTTTAAGTCAGTGTGACTTCCACACGGATAAGGACCAGTAGCCCAAACGGCATTACCCGTAGACAATGAAATGGCAATCTCATAACGAAGCCCAGGCCCATGAAATTTATGAGAATACCATTTTGGGTCAAAAGGGTACGGCTCATTAATTGGGACATCCGTTCCATCGATCGACATATAACAGTTTTGCAGCGGACTTATAGACACGAAACGCTCACTTAAATCAACCTATTAGAATGTTAGATATGTGAATATAGAAAAGCAAAAACCGGTTTTCACTTACCATAGAAATACTCGAAAGCGTGTAAAGCATTTCCCATACCTTGTCCCGAAATGTCTTCTCATTCACTTTGCAAAACGAAGCGTGAACAGACTCTGTGGCATAAACCTTCAAAAAAAGTAAAGCCCACATTAAATGCTTTGGTTCGAAAGCATACAAAACGGTGTTTGGGACTTCATTCCACAGTATTGAACAAAGCAACGGAGATACTCCAAAAAAAGAACGAAAAATCCTTAGCTTAGTACAAGATGATTGCGAACTTAATCTTGGAATCAACAGTTCTCCTTCCCTCAGAAAGGTTATTGCGGCACTCATCGGGACTGGTCTGACTATCACCACTTCAATACACCATGTAGCGCAGCAATGTATCTTCTTGAAAGGCTCTATTGAAGAAAGGGCATCGAATATACAGGTTGAAGTGGCAATGACAAATTAGTACTGCGTCATCGTCAAGAACCAGTGTCATTAAGTGCATTTGATTCTACAATTGAACATTGCAATGTAATTCTATGAATTCAAGACTTTTTGAGGTTGACGCTGTTAAGTTCTCATACATCGTCTCAACAGATATATGTTGTAACGTGGCCGGCTTGACCGTAGTTGTGTAATTGAGATTTCGAAGCAGCTCCGGAGCAATAAAGACACGTTCATATGGTCTAGTGTCTAAACGGCATGTCGCAGTAAACTGTAAAGAAATGGTTTTCAAGATATACATTTCTGACTTACAAGTTCAGTATTATAAGCAGAGTATGGTCGTGAAAGATTGGTAAGGATGTGCTTTATATCTTATGCAAGATATACCGCAGAGAAGAAAGTTCAGTATCCTCCTCACTCGAGCCATTGCTACTCGATGGATTGGTAAACCAGTTTTTGCGTTTACCGCTTCTGTCATGAGGTGAGAGCAAACTTTGAAACTGTTAAAAATGGCTCCGGTTTCTTGGTATGTGTATAAAGCTTTTGTTTATATACCGCTTTTCAGGATATATCGTGCGTGTTATAATACAAATATTAAGAAATTGAAAACGAATTATAAGCTTTTTTTGTCTTAATATATACATAGGTGAAGAACGCTATTGAGTTGCAATCGTGAAATTGGAATTTTCGAATGCTTGTGCGGGTCAGAGAAAAGTCTTCTACTGAGCAAGGAGGGATATATTGTGAACTTCTTTGTAGTAGATGAAGTAAGAAAGGACGCTGAAAGAGCGTTTGTCCAATGTATAATTGTTGAAAATATACGCTTTACAAAAAATATTAAGACGCCTCTCATTGATGTATCCCAGGCTGACAGCACCTTGTTGCTCGTAGTAATTCACGCATGGTTTGAATGACAGTTCAAACGCATGCCATAATGATAGAATGTTTTTGTCCAAGTGGCGGCAACACATATGCGTTACAGTGTCAATTTTTGTTTACCTTCGATGTATCTCATTAAGAAGAAAATCTGAATTGCGGTTGACAGTAAGGCGGTTGAAGATCGCAGCTGAGCCCCTATTAGAGATATATAAGTGGAAAGAACAGCTAGAGCGTATCTTCCTGAGCTTCATATCAAGAGTTCATTTCATCAACCACCCGCCCTTCACAAGTTTACCAACCATGAAGAAAGGTCACTCTCCGAGATTGACTAAGAACTCGAAGGCAATTAAGATGTTGATTGCTATGTTTAAGAATGGAGAGTTGAACGGAGAAGAAAGTCCTGTGGACGTGTGGTCGAGCAGCGAGATTTTCAGAGCACACAAGCTGCCCACCTTCCGAAAGAAGTACCACGAAATCAAGGCAATGTACCTTCCAGGTAATGGTAAGCTTTTCAATCCATATCATTCTTTTCAACTGATGAATTCTAACAATGCAGGAATCTGAGTACAGGTCAAGATGTTTTGCGCTCTAGGTCAACCGCATCCCTTCCTATTCCCGTTGTCGATTCCGATGAAGACAATGATGATCCAGATGTTTTTCGTAATGGCAGTGCTGGTAAAGAATTTATTTCTAGTGACGTCGACGTTGGAGATGGTGGGTCGTTAGAGACAGAGATATTCAAGCCATTATATCTAATTTCTGAATGGCAAGAACCCCAAACCACCACGCCGAGGTGCACTTGTGCGATTAATCTACCGTCTGGTATAGGTAAAGAGGACTTTGGCATACAGGTTGTAAAGGAAGGAAATGAATTGGAGCTGAGCATACAATGGCCAAAACCTATGATTAATGTTCAAACCCTTCATGCCAAATGGTTAAAGCATGGAAACCACGGTTTGTACACTAATTTCCATCCGAAATACATTGGCTTCGAAGCGGCCTTAAAAGGTCGAAGAGATTTTAAGAGTAGCGATGTTCTTTCCGTTGCGCGCATTCCCTTGCCGATTTTGGTCGTTTCAGAGTTGCAGTATAACAATATTGTATTTAAGGACGGGTCCAAAGTTGTCTACGTTCGACTGAAGGGTCAGACAGAGCAATATTCTCATGGAGGGAAAAATACTGCTGACTTTGAGTACGTCGATGAGTAAATTACTCAGTCATTGCTAGACTCTAAGTTGTGATTCATGTCGCTTATAATTAAAATGTGTTCGATTGTTTGTTTACGGTTTTGGCATTTTTTGCAAGTTTGTTTTGTTGTCAGTAATGCCTTTTTCATCTGAAGAGAACTTCACTTGTTCATACTAGTTGTTGTTAAATGTGTTTCATATGATTGTAATACTACTAAAGAAGGACCAAAAATGACCAACAAGTAAGAAGAGCATAGAAGATATCAATGCACTAAGTTCTACATTCCCAGGCCGTTTGACGACAGGTTGTCAAAACCCGCATCCCCCAGGTTGTCTGGACTGTAATGGGTCATTGCTCGACGTTTGCTGTAAGTAATGCTCTCTGTAGAGTACGACAACTGAGGAACGCTTCTTGGGCGGCTAACCGCCGGTTATGCAGGTTCTCGGGCCTGAAGGAGCTACTGAGGTAACGTAAAACGCTACCGTTGGTACCGAAATCGGATCCTGTTGCAAACACTTACCGATGATCATGCCATTTGCACGTGCGCAGTACCAACGGTATCTCCAAACTCCGCTACCTGTATCCGTAGAGGGACGAAGATAGACTTCAGAGAACTGCATCCATACTTTTGCTCATCGATAGAGATATGGGTTGGCGGACAAACGAGAAACGTGATGTCCTCCGCCAAATTCATTTCGATCAAACTGGCAGCCAAAAGGCATAGCACCCCTGCGTTTGGTCTACCACCATGGGGCCCCCAATCCTGACTATCCGCGAGCGGCTGCTCAGCATCTTCCACACACTGAAACGACATATCGATAAGCAGTTGTGCTATGTGCTTCACAGAGAGCAGCAGCACGTATAGATCATGCTGTGAGCTCATCATGTAACCATGCAGCCTTGCAAATCCGTTCTCGTTCCCCTTCCACAGTTTTTGGCAGACTGTGTTGCTCTGCTTCCGAATCATGCCGTCCCCGTTCCGCGAGTCTTATCAAGTGCGAACCTTCGTGGAGGACGGGTTGAGTCCCCTGATTCAAATTGCTACTCCGCCTCAAAACTTCATTCCCCAACGTGATCCCGAAAGACCGTTCTTTTGCAAAACCCCTGTCGCCTATGTCAATGTCGGTTTCTGCGATGGATACGATGCCGGAGTCACTTCTTCCACGCGTCTCTTAACCGCTGGAACAGTAGTCAAAGTGGCGAATGACCTCCCCTACGCCAACATTCACAACGCAGAACTGGATGACTTTGTTTCTTCATACCGATGGAACCCCAAGAAGATTGCTTACCAAGTCGATGTTCCGAAGAGTGGCTTGTACGACGTGACCATTGTACTGGCTGAGACCGACCTCAAGTTCCATGCCAAGAGTACCCACTTGATGACTGTTGAAGTTCAAGCCGTGGAAACCTACGTCAAGATGGATCTTAATGTCTTTGATGAGGTCGGATCGAATACTCCGTATATTCTGTGTTTCAATGCCGTGGAGGTGCAATCCGATTTAACAATATCTGTGTACAGCACTCATGATGACGGCTATGCCAAGTTGAACGGCTTTATCGTCACCGAGTTCGACGAAAAGCGCACCAACGTGCTCAAGTCCTCCAATGTCGTCACCGTGTTGGACTGCGGGAATGCCCGATTCGACTGGGACGGACCACCCCCTAACGTAACTGTGCAAGCGTTTGAGAACACTGATCTCGGAGTAACTCCAACGCATGTCGGCTGCGTGAATCCTCTACTTGCCGGGCTGGCGATGTCTACTCGTATGTCCGCGCACCCGCTGGGGTATGACATTTCCGTGACGGAGCCGGGTCGTTACGACGTTTCTTTATGTTTCAGCGAGCTGAAACTCATGGCAGTTGGGAAGAGAAAGTTCGACGTCCACGTTGGGGCATTGGATGTGTTCCAGAAGAAGTCCTTGGATGTATATGCAGAAGCTGGAATGTACACTCCGTATGTACTCACAGCAAAAGACCTCCGAGTGGATGATAAGATCAGCATCCGGTTCACAGACGAATTATTTGGTCCATTGGTGAGCGGAGTTGTCGTCTCCAAAGCCCGTAATTCAGACGATATGCTCCTTCCGATGCAGAGCATTACCGTGGATGACTCCTATGTTACCTGCATCAACTGCGGGCCAGGTTTAACCGTTCCTGGTAATGATCCTGGAATGAAAGCGAACGTCAGGTTTAACGGCAGTACCTCTTATCGTGTCTCAAACTCAGCCATTATTGGCGAAGACCTGTTATTTATGAACATGGGCAAGAGCTGCAGATGGTCGAACACGGACTTCGAATACGATATCGTTCCAAAAAACGCAAAGGAAGTGGGGCTATGGGATGTCGCGGTGGTGCTCTGCGAAACTGACGCCACCTGCTTTGTAGAAGGGAAGCGACTTGTCACAATTGAGATTGTAGGAGCTGAATTTCACAGGATTCAAGACATTGATGTGTACAAGGAGGTTGGTGCATACAGAGCGAAGGTGATTCGCGTCCATGGCCTTAACTTGGGGTCCCGTCCGGATATGACAGTCAGAGTGATCAAGAGCGGAACAGGACCGGCTATGATCAGCGGTATTATTATCGCTCCCAGCTCTATGAAACATGCCTTGATGAAGGAGAACCCTACACCCACTGCATTTGTTAATTGTGGATCTATTGGATCTTTCAACAACAACTTTGATGGAGGCGCCGCGGGGAATGTACATTTCACGCCCGTTGCCTTGTACGGAGATGCGGTGATCCGAATGACTGGAAATATGATGTTGCGTGAATTGTGTTCAAGGATGCGGACAGGTTACTACAAATACACCATAGACGTGGAGCAACCAGGTAAGTATGACGTGTTCTTGTTCTTCGCCGAAATCTATTACAATGATGAGGATGTTAGAGTTTTCGATGTCGAAATCTCGGCGAAGAAAACTCACGAGATGAAGAACATAGACGTATATGCTGAAGTTGGAAAGTATCGTCCGCTTATTTTGCAGTTACCAGATATAGAGGTAGATTCTAGCATCAAAATCGAAGGGAAGAAGGTGAAGGCCGTCCCCATGATTTCCGGTTTCCTGATATACCCTGCTGGAGTGGCGAAGCGGATCGGAAAGCCCTTCTTTGTGGCTGACGAACTTGTCGATCTACGCAACAAATGCAACAGGATGTTACCGAAAGCTCTACCACAGTCGAATGTTTCTGTCATTGAAGCATCCCCAGTGACTGATATTGAAAAACCCATGCCGCCTGTGATCATCGACTGCGGAAAAGAACCGAAGTCCGAAAAAGTAACCCTTATAGGAAAGGATACAAGTCAGACCGGCTCCTTTTCGAAAACGAAACGGTCAAAGGTGAAGGAAACAGACAAGGAGAGGAAGACATTAGCGTATTCGTATCGCTCAACTGTAGAAGGGCCGTTTGGATATAACATCCAGTCATTACCAGAAGGGACGTACTATGTTGAACTAATTTTTTGTGAGTACGAGAAGAATGACGTACGTCGCTTTTCAATTACGTTGGGAGGGAAGGAAGAGCTCAACTTTACCGTTTCTTTTACGCAAACAGAGTATCTGCAAGTGAAAGTTGCGTCGGCAATTTTGGAAGTTGATACTTCCATGACGATTACCGTCAGTCCTGGTGAAAGCCCTGGGTTTTTGAATGGGATCAAAATTACAGACGTTGAACAATCCCACGAGTGGGCCTGATCCGTTTGCCTTCTTTCTCTTTTATTTTCCTTCTATGTTTACTACCGACATTATCTTAGAGCTCTGGAAGAGGAGATCCAGAGAAGCAGGCACGAATCTGAGAGCTTTGGCGGACCTAAGATGAAGACTTTTGCCGTTCAGTGTTTCCCAGCTAGGACTTCAAAAACGAAAAAAAGGAAACGAACTCTAACAACAGTGAGACTCCGATCCAAACTAACCTCTCTGAAGCGTTCCGCAGAAAGAGAGTGCCTCCGATACAGGGGGAAAGGCTGGCCTCTTCTGCCGCCAAGAACATAAAAACAAGCACAAAGAAGAAGCTCGATAAGATGATATTAACGAAAACGAGCGACGTGTACACGTAGAGATATACACGTCGCCAGCCATTTGCGACTGAATCACTCCACGGGACAGTCTGTGTTCGGGAGTTGCTCGCACTTTGATCGACCGCGCCGCCGGAAGTCCCTTGTCCCTCTTCCTTGAGACGCACCATGGGTTTTCGCCAGCCATTGTCATTGGCGATGGAATCACTCCGCTATGGTTTCCACGACATTCATGCCGTAACTTAGGACGATCTCGCGCTGTGATTGACCGCGCCGCCCTGGGGCAGTTGTTCCTTTTCCTTGAGACGCACCATGGGCTTTCGCCAGCCAATGTCATTGGCGATGGAATCACTCCGCTATGGTTTCCACGACATTCATGCCGTAACTTGGGACGATCTCGCGCTGTGATTGACCGCGCCGCCCTGGGGCAGTTGTTCCTTTTCCTTGAGACGCACCATGGGCTTTCGCCAGCCAATGTCATTGGCGATGGAATCACTCCGCTATGGTTTCCACGACGCCCATGACGTAACTTGGGACGATCTCGTGCTTTGATCCACCGCCCCGCCCTGAGGCGGTTGTTTCTATTCCTTGAGACGTATGGGCACGAACCACACTGATGTCCATCTCTTGCTTGGCGTCATCTGCCTTCGCCCACCACCATGGCCACCATCAATACGACCACGCCCCGATGTCTAAGTGTGATCAGCTTGCGATCCAGCTTTTGAGTTAACGCTCAGCAAAGGAAGTGGCCAACCACAGACTCGCGTCTACCACATGCTTGTTGATGCAAGTGATGCACACGTAATAATCAAACAATGCCGAAGATCAGGAGGTGTTTAGGAGAGTTACTGACCACGAAATGCACACAATAACGCTTTCTGTGAACGTTTCTTTTCGACGTGAGTCGACAAGGTGTCGATGGGGAAGGCCTACAAAAGCTCGCTAACTTGGCCGGTGTGATCGAGGATTGCGACTTCGCCCGTCATCCTTCGCTATTTGTATATGTCTGTCTTCGCATTGACTATTGGCTGGGCTGAGCTGACGATCTGCTGGGAATTCTGCAATTCTACATCATCCCAGTCACAAACTTGTGGCCCTCTGGTCTCGTCCTTTGTTTGTTGTGTTCACCGTTATCTTGTTGCTCTCTATCTTGTGCAAGAAACCGTTCGGTCTTTCAATCGCTTCTGGACTTGGCTTCCCCGGCGTTCTCCAACACCCTTCTCCCCCTATCCTCCCCGCTCCAACTGCCAACCTCTCCTCCCTTCTTTCCCTCTCTCCCTTCCCTCACCCCCCAACCACCACACGTCCTTCTTCTCCCACCGACCCACTTTCTCTGCGCTGCCTTTGCTCAAGGAATGAGAAGCTTACTATGGGAAGGTGTCTTAAGGTTCATGGGGTCCATCCTAAACCATGAAGAAGAAGAATCGAAACCGGGTCCCCAAATCAACCGAACCCCGCGTGCAGTCCCGCTAACGTCTGCACTCGCTTCCGCACCCCTCGCTGGGAATGGTATTCCCAACGTAGCAATTAATTCACAGGAGACCGCCGCTGTTCATGTCTCGGATTTGGTGTTCCATTCTCTACCAACGATAGGCGCTAATACCCGGCCCTGTAGTCTTGAGGACGAGGCCACGTTCGGAAAAACGTCAACGCCCTCGTTTCAATCCCTCTCTTCTGCCTCACCACCTCGGCAACAACGTGGACCGCGTGAAGCAAGGAAACCGGAGCAGTCCGAGAAGCGACAAAGGAGGGAGCGAGAGCTTGAGGGAACTGTCGCCGTGTTGTTCCGCCGCTTTTGCTATGGACAGGCGGTGGTGATGGGCGAGCTCCCTCCCTTGCTGCCCAGAGCGCAGATCTTCCTGATCGCGCCGGAAACGGACGTGCCCCCTTACTACTGCACGCACGTTCGTTGTGAGGTCCGCGCGGATGAGTGGTCATCCGCGTTGGAGCTTTCGGATTTCGAACCGCAGCAAAGCACGGTGTGGCTGATGCGCATGCAGGGCGCGTCAGAGGCCGACTTGATGAAACATCTGAAAGCGGTGGCCGACATGAGCGCGCCTTGCAGCGTTGTGGTGCTAGTGTCGTGGTCGGAGCAGGCTGTGGTTATCGCGGATAAGGCGGGGTTCTCTATGGATGTGGTGCAGTACGGGAGCCCGCTTTATCTGCTGCGCAGGAAGGAACAGCAGGCGCAACGGGGTGAGACGGAGAGCCTGTACACATCACCGATGTACAGCCCTCCCCCGGAGCCGGTGGTTGACGGGTGGGTAGTGAGATTTAGGCTGGATCTGGACGGGTTTAACAGAGAACTGAGGCGGATGTTGGCGGAAGGGTGCGCGAAGGTGATCGGGAATTGCGCGGCTCTGGGCGAATGGGAGGTGGGGCGAGCTGTGAGACTGGAAGTTTTTGAGGAGGTGTTGTTTGCGGAAGTGCTTGTGGAGAGAGGAAGTGTAGAGTACAAGTACGTGGTGGAAAGAGGTGACGGGGCTGTAGTATGGGAGGCGGGTGAGAACCGTCGTCTGCTTGTGGACTGGGAGTTGTGTTTCTGTGTGGAAGATCGCTGGCGTCGCTGATCATGAACGAGATCGGTGCGTCGTCAGGCCAGACCACCGGAATAAAGGGTGGCGTTCCTCCGGAAGAGATATCAAAGGCACAGACAGGTATGTAACAGATCACCCTCAAACCCCTCGCAAAAAGGGAAAAGAGTCGGGTCTCAGAATTGCGTCCGGCAGAACTCAGTGATACTAAACCCAATTTCTTATCTGTTTACTTTAGTGGATAGCTAGAACTCTCAGCTTCCTAATGAGAGCGGGCGCGTGGTGCAAAAGCTAAAGACGCAATCTTCGCCCGCTCTTGAGACTACCACTTGAAGCATCATCATAAACGCATATAACTCAAACACTATGGCGTCATACAACACCTAAAACCACATAAATATTTGAGACACATCTCCTGAACCTAAGACATCTCAAGCATCCCAAACAATGTCCTTCTCCGTCACCGTAGCGCCTACGTCATCTTCGATCACAACCTTATCCACACCTTGCAGTTTCATCATTGCCTCTACAGCCTTGTCACGCGCAACACGGGACGCCGCAACACGGCGACGCTCCAGACGTGTCCCTCTCAGATGCTCAAACAAACTTTCACGACGCGGTGCCAATTCCACCAGACGACGGAGATCAGCTGCACTTTCGAAGCACCTCGAGCCAGTACTTCTCTGCTTCAGTGCCTTTAACACGTTCTCAGCCGTGAGATGACGACCGTATTGCGTACTGACCTTCACAGTGCCCGACTCTTCCACCTCACTCTCATTGACTAGAAATCGCGAGTTTATGAGAAACTTATCCACCAAGGCGAGCATCGTCAGTTTGTCACCTTCGCACTCCTTCTGAAGAAACACGGAGTCACGTACGGCCGATACACAAGGATACCCCTTCTCGTAGTCCCAGTTTCCAGTCCGACGGAATCCGCTGCGAATGTTGGCGTAAACCAGAGATTCCGACAGCGCGGTGCTAACGGCGTCAGCGACATCAAATACGTCCAGAACAGACCTGGTTCGAGATAAGCGATGAATCTCACGCTGTATGAATGACTTATAGGAACGGAAGACGCCCACATCCAGGGGCTGTAAGATATGGCTCGTATGCGACGGCAAGGCGACGACAATAATGCGATTGTCTCTAAGGTGCTGAAGTGTTCTGTACTGCAGATGCCCGGCGTAGCCATCCAGAAGAACCAAAAGGTACTTACCATTTCCGCGCAGTTCCTCCGTTTCCCTCACAAATTCCTTCGCCCAGTCCAAGAAAATCGCTTGGTCTACACCTGGGATCTCACGCTGGTAGAGGTAACACGGCGGTAAGAAATCATGCAGCGTCTGAAGTTTTCCGTTCAGAAAGCGGTAATGAGCACGTTTGCCCCAAAAAACTACAACTGGTTTCCAAGCCTTTCCATCAGCTGAGATAATGGGCATAACAGTAACACGGTCATTCGCACCTTTCACCCTGACATTCTTCTGAATCAACACAGAGTTCTTGCTTCCTATACCTTTGCGCAGGCTACGCCCCAGGATTTTGTTGACGGAGATTCCAGATTCGTCAAGATTGAAGACACGCCGAGGATCTACGATGCAGAATCTATCGATCAGGGACTCTACCAACGCGAAATGTCTCGCGATCTTCTCCGGAGTGATATCCACACGGGAGTTTTCCACGATGCGCACGGACTTATACTGCAGCTTATGCCTTAAAATGAAGCGATCCAACCAACCCAACGAAGGCCGGTTGTCTTTGAAACCGATTTTAAGCTGCCGATCAATGTCCAGAGAAGACACGAAAGTTTGCACCAGATCCCTTATGCCAACCTTCGTGAGCGGTGTGTTGTTGCTGCAGAAATACTGCACTGATTGCACGATCCTGACTTCTTCCTCGTTTGTCAGAGCCGGAGGCCGCCCTTCACTTCTATAATGGAGAACGATTTCAGTATGATGAGATGGTTGTACTCCCGGATACGCCATAATCCAGGTTTTGTAGGCCTGTCGGATCCGCCACTCGGAAAGGTTCAACTTGGATTGCAAGTCAAGAAAACTGGTGCTGTGAGCAAACCTCTCGAAGACGGCTCTTCGTAGCTCCTCGTGAATATCAGACACGGTTATATCGTCGGACATCTTTCGCTAGTACAATGGTTTGGCTTCGCTTTCTTGGCGTTCGTCAGTGGTGTCCATCAGTGCGTTGGACGAAGTTGTGCTGTGATTTCGCCTTTTGTAGTTGTCGTCGGGCTGCCGATAGGGGGTTTTACTACTGCAATGAGTGTCGATGGGGGATTTGGCAATGGTGGCGTATGTGGTTCTGCGGATGTGGACTGAATTATGGCGTTTGTTCGATGTGGTTGACGGTTTTACATTTGTGAGGATGTACGGAACAATCTGCAGCGTTGTGTGCGCTAGCTGCCGCGAAGAGATTGTTCGAATATGAATCTCCCGATATAGGTGACGCAATGGTGGAGGAATTTGATATTGGCCACGGCTTGTTTTGGATAATGGGATTGTTTCGTTTGCGCAATAACGTCCTGCTAAACAATGGCCATTGATTTGTTTGGATGTGTGGACTGTTTGTTTTGTAAACGTTTGACGACACTGCTCTCTCGGAAGATTACTCGAGAGAAGAGACATCCTTCGGTACTGGATTGCGTGCGTTTTCGTCATATGAATCTGCTACCATTGGCTAGACGGCGGAAGGTGACTGTTCTGCTAAGGGGTGGTGTCGCTCAAAGATATCGACTCATTAGTTTTAGAGAGGGACGATGTACTGTCGTGGTCGTCACAGACATGAAGCAGCCTGTGGCGAAGAAAGGGCCTTCACCATATCGGTTATGAAAGGAGGAATTAAAATTTTTGCGAGGAGTTTGAGGGAGTTCTGTTAGATAAGGTAGAACCACGTACAAACGCAAGTCGCAAGAACTTCGTCTTTCACGAGCGAGTTAACTGCGTCCATGCCATTGTTACATGTGCAATGCACATTGTGCATTTAATCAGACTTTCGTTGCGAATGAAAGACGACGTTTGTTCCTGTACGTGTATTTGAATTAATTTATATCTAACGAATGCAATTTCGAAAATTCGAGCTCACGACAACACAAATACAATGACACGCGGTGCACGTAGCACACGTGCACAGCTGACTCGATGAGTCACGTGGTGGTTTGAAACCAAACCACTGGTTTCATCGCTCTGGTTGACGAAGACGATCCAACTCTTCGCTCGTCTCAATCTCAGGTACCAACGTCCGTTGAACTTCAAGGTACCGTTTGTATCCGCCATTGGTACCAACGGTACCTGAGATTCAAGGCTCCAAGCTTCAGTAAGTTACCGCTGTATCTACTAGATCTCCATCACACGGTTGCAGCTCATCAACCTCCGCCACCGCCGCAGCCGCCACCGCCACCGCAGCCGCCACCGCCACCGCAGCCACCGCCACCGCAGCCACCGCCGCCGCCGCCGCCGCAACCACCGCAGCCACCGCAGCCACCGCAGCCACCACAGCCACCACAACCTCCACAGCCATCGCCGCCATCGCCGTCACCAGCACTCGTTCCTTGAGGATCGCCAATCTCATCCACAATCCCGCCGAACATTGGATTGTGCTCAGTTCGTCTGACACGGTCCCTGGCATCCCTCGGAGCCCTGGTGAACTTAAGCACCCGCCTTGGAGATCCTGGGAAGTTTTGGCAGTCCCACGCGCTTCTTTTCAGTGGGAGAAGCATCGTTCCCAGACCTTGGGTACCCTGCTCGGTGGGGACTTCTCCACCAGCTCCCCGAATCATCGCATAGTCTTTCTGTTGCACTGACCAAGCAGGATACATCGTTTCATGGCTCCCAACTTTCGCGCCGCCACGAGGCACAAACCTTGGCTGTAGTGTTGCGAACAGCGCTGCTGCTGCTGTGCTTATCAGATACGCTGCCAACAGTTGGCTTCTATCATGTACCTGCAGTTTCGAAGTTCGGAGACTGAATGCCACTTCACCTGCAGAGATGCCTCCTGCCACAGAGAGAGGCGGTAGTACAAACGAATATGTCATAGGATTCTTCGTCGTGCGTGAAGGCTTCAAGTTGAGCCACCTCTTTGGCATGTCCGTACCAAACAACCATATGCGCAGACTTAAGTACCCCGGATCTCCCCGCCTTCCTGGGATGCCAAGCACGCCCCGCCTTCCGGCCTTCTTGTCACCAGGAATGCCAGGAATTCCTTTCCGAGGAGATTCAAAATCAATCCATTCTCCTGCGATGAGACCAAAGTCCTCTCCGCCAACTCGCAAGACGAACACAGTTTCCTCCGACGATGCAGCACATTTGTCAGGTGAGAATTTGAACGATTTGGAACCGCACATACTGTTTGGAAGCACATGATGCGCTGTAGCGAGCGGGTATCTTGGTGTGTCTGCAGACGTCTTCGATCCGAACAACTCAATTACTGTCGAGAAACGGATTGGTTCAGCATTGGAGCTATCGTTCTTGTACATCAGAAAATGTGTAGTTCGACTCAATAGCATAGCTGCATCTCCAGCTCCATGTGCGAGGCAGGTAAAGCGTTCCACCGTTCTTCCAGTGCTGTCTTGGCTGCTGCTACCTGCAGGCTCATTCCTCCTCCGCCAGTCAGTCCTGTGAACCCAGTCCGAGCCGTCGATGAGATCTAATGCACTCAAGTCGACATCCCACATTATGTATACAGCGTTTGCAGATGAAGAACAATCCGCCTGCAGAGTAGCGATCATATTGACGAGAGCCGGTCTTACTACTCTTTCTGAGGCTTCGACATTCCCCCTCCACATTCCACCAGCACGGTGTACTGGAGAAGAGAAAAGCTGTAGCCATGTGCTGGCGGTCTCATCCCACCTTCGGTTGAGCTTGGATCCAGTTGCTCTATCGTTGAGCGTATCATCATGGTTCAGTACCGATCCCTTCAACTTCACCGTCTTGCTGTTGTACCAACGTGGGTGCATCATATGAGCGTGCCAGCACACATCGATATCATAAGTTGGTACCCATATCTTGTCCGGATGCAACTGTTGCAGTTTGAGAAACTTTCTGTATCGGCGTACGGCGGACCGCAGAAACCAGTTCTCTTGATATTGTGGCATGATGCCTACCTGGTACTGGAATACCATCTGCCTTTCTGCTGCGGCCACGATATCGTACGAGATTCGCGAGGCTTCCGATGCGGAGCCACCCTTCATTATGTCTCCTGCGGGCGTGCGGGGCACTTGGATGGGTGCATCTTTGATAGTATCCGTGTTGTCGAACGGCTCGTGGGGATACATCTGTCGCCACAGTTGTTCAGCCTCCAACTTTCCTGCCTGTCTTTTCTTTGGCCCCAGAAGCACATGGTCGACAATGACTTCAGGCTCGTTAGGGCGCACGGCCTGCGACATGGCAGCGCAGTCAGTGGCGTATTTGACAGGACATAGCATATGACAGAACCAAACCCATTCAACGTCAAGTGGCGGAACGAGACGCCAGCGTTGCTTGGGTTTGGCATTCATAAGAAGGGGAATCCATAAATGTTCATAGCGGCGAATGGCCTCCCGTAACACGAGGTGGTTGAAATAGAGAGCTGGGTACTGGTCGACTTCGTTAAGAACAGACACTAGCGCCTTCACAGATGGCAGCAGACCCCGCCTTGCCTGGGAGTTGCTTCCCCCTAGTTCATAGCCCAAGAATTTCATGGTTGA
This sequence comes from Gracilaria gracilis, assembly GCA_030374805.1. Lineage (NCBI taxonomy): Eukaryota > Rhodophyta > Florideophyceae > Gracilariales > Gracilariaceae > Gracilaria > Gracilaria gracilis. Next base: position 251,732 of record JARGSG010000029.1, on the reverse strand, counting down.
TGTGTGAGGGGAGTAGTCGACGAGCTATGGATACCATTGAAGATTTCTGATGCGATGTAGTTTAGAAAGAGGGACAGGAGTTGGAAATTTGGGATCACAACACAGATTTGTTATTGAGCAGATGATTGGGTGGCGACGTCAGACTACCTTGAGGGCAACAATGTCGAGAAGAGCAAGGGCTCTGACTTTTTGGGCCATGTCCATTGTGAGTGGCACATACACTGTAAGGAAAGACTGGTTCTACTCGAAAGGTGGCGTTTTGAACTAAGAAAAACAGTTTTCTATCTACGACCAGGAGACTGGCGTCCCCATTGTGAAAGGCGAGGAAGAAAGTGAGAATGGTGTCACAGGCGATATCAAAGAATCCAAGCCTTCGAACAATTTCCCTAAATGCGATACAACCCAGGAAAAAAGAATTTCATTGTATTATTCAGTTAAGCTCTCATAGAGCTCTTCTTCCTCCATCATGCTCGCCTTAATTTTTTTCTGAAAGACTGATTCGTCAGGATAGCTGAAGAACATGTACTTTATGATGAGGATTATGCAACAGTAGGGAAAGGCCATTTGCGACTCTTTTAGTTTGATTTCGTTGATGAAGAGCATCCCCTTCTCAGAATCAGGCTCACAGTACTCTATGAGTCATACAAGGTTTTTCCTCCTTCCGTACATGAACAACGAAACATCCCAAGTTTAAAATCTTCAAGACCACTTTCATATAAACGTTTTTAACTTGGATGCGGAACATCCTTGCGCTAAGGCTTCCAGAAAACAACTTTGAAAAGCTCTCCCAGAGGCCTTTAGGCCATGCTCGACACCCCACACAGACCGGCTATTTCGTGCATCAGCCCTCTCTAGAGAGTCGCCCACAGCGCGCAAAATGGCCTCAATGTCGCTCAGAGGCAGTTATCATGGAAATCGCCATGCGTCGGAAAAATACGTCTTCTCTGAAGAGCGCAACGGCGATCAGTTTTCTTTCAATTTCCAAGACACATACTGCTTCGATAGAACAATACCAGTAGACAGGCAGCCGTTTGTTCAACTAAACTACCGCGTCAAGACATGAGTGCGTTGGAAGTTTTGCGATGGTTGCCATTAATGAACGGCAAAGCGATGGAGATAGCTCTGAACAAGATTCTAGCAGAGAAGTTCATGCTAGAAACGTATGAGCCATTGTGCTATGGGAGTTCATTCATTCGACAGTATCTTTGCTCACTTCTTATGTAAACTCAAGAATGCCCAACGCCGTATCAACCAAAATGCCCTTTCCCTCCATCTCGGACACAAAATGATTGAGAAGTTCCTCATGATCAAATTCAACGGCATCCTCATCAGCAGATTTGTTAATAATATCATCATACTTTCCGCCCGAGAGATCGCAGAATCCCGACACAGGAGAAGTAGAAGCAAGTGGATCACATCGACAATTTGAAATATGCGGACGCTTTTCCAATACGTCAAACAAAAATGGCTTTAGGCGATTGACTGCGTTGTTGATGCAGAAAAAAACGACCGGTCTTGATGGCCGCACCGACAGAACTGCCACTAATTATTTCAGTGACGCCTCCAGTTGTTGCAGAGCCCAGAACGGACAATGTGGCACCGGCGACTGCCCAAGAGCCTTGAGTGTTACGCTTGTCGCGAAGAGTTTTGAGCGTTTCTTGTGCGGCAACTTTAAGATGGTTGGCACGATCGCAGTAGAGACAGCCGGCAGTGTGAGTCGTTTTGACACCATGGGAGCGGTACGGACTGATTACGATGCAATTGCATTTGCAAGTGGTGGTAGTCTTGGTGTAAGTCATAGTGCGACCACGGACTAAGTATCCTGCGAGTAGGATGGCCAATACAAAGAGCAGAGGTTTGATGAGTGCGGCAGAGTGTGGCGAGAATTGTGATCACAAAAGAGAGGGCGTTTGGGACAGTGGAGATCCTAATGGTGTGGGATAGTTTGAATTCACGCGGAGTGGTTATATTATTACTTTGGTTGCTGAGGAGAAGATGGAGGGTGGAGGGTTGAAAGGTGGAGAGAGGACGCTGTCGAAGAGGTTTTATATGGCATAAAAGAGGCTGTGTGATAAGTGTGAGTGACGTAGTCCTGGCCACAAAGTGGAACGTGCCATAGTGTCCACACGTTCCACTCTGCGTGCAAAATAAAGGACGGCCGGCGACGGCGAGTGCTCAACTCCTCCTGGGGGTCAAGCGTCAACCCATTTCATGGTAGCATCGCTCCCCAATTCCTCCGACCGCACCGAGGGGGCCGAACTTCCTTTCCTTCTTCCCCCCCTGCTCCTGCCACCACTCCGCACCCTCGTCGCCTTTGTCAAACGACACCGCTGTTCGCCATCACACTCGTCCTTGCGTATCGCATCTCGTGGCCCCGCCAGGCGGCGCGTAGCCGCCATATCCTATAGCAGCACCTCGCTACCGCACCCCACTGCCGAGCTTCCGCGCCACGCCACCTGTCGCATCCCATCTCTGCGCCTCGCCGCCGTACCTTGCAGTCACCTCGTACTGGCCCGCCATTGCTTCCGCACCGCACTGACAGGCTTTTGCACCGCGCCTTGCCACCGCATTCCGCCGGCGCACCCACGCACCGCGCCTGGCCACCAACCCTTACCACCGCACCACCCTGCCGCGGGTGGTCCCCAACTTGACATCCGCACCTCTCTGTCGTGCCTGGTCTCCCGCGCCCTCACACTTGCACCTCTCCGCCGTGGCTGGTAAATCGCTCCTTACCTCCGCACATCCCCACCGCACCTGTGCACCGCACCTGGTCACCGCTTCTTAAGCGCCGCCTCTCTCCTCCGGCCGCGCCGCTTCTCTTCCTCCGGCCGCGCCGCTTCTCTTCTTCGGCCGCGCCGCTTCTCTTCTTCGGCCGCGCCGCCTCGCCTGCCGCCACCGGCCGCATCGCCACGCCTTTCTCGGCCACGCTGCCGCAACACACCCTCCAAGAGCCTACTCTGTCTAGGGGGCGTGGTGTGTTGGCGCACTAAGCATTGGATTGTCTCTCTGGCCCAGAACTACAGGTTGAGTTTCGAAGTCTCGCTGGCCCACGGGAAGCTGCGTGGTGTCGTGTATTTAACGGGCGGGAAGCTGCGCCTGTTGATTAAGAGCCTCTGTTGCCTCCCTGATTCAGGAAGCTGGCACTTTGTTGGCAAGGACTACTCGCAAGCTGAAAACCGGCAGGGAATCGACAGGGGACTTGTACCAAACCGTTGGATCTGATATCACTCCGAATAACTGGCTCTGCTGGGGAGTGCTCTGTCTCCCGACGGTGACGGGGTGTCTCGTCGTTCAGCCCGAGTTGTCCGCGCCATCGAAGCATAACGGAGAAGATCGCCCCGTTCGTACGACGCAAGAAACTAGAGAGGGTACACTGGTGAAAACATATCTCTCTGTTAGTAACCTCCTCTGGACGTCTCGTAGCCGTAAAAGCACCTCGTTCTGAGGCACGCAGAACTTGGGAGGCCAAAGCAAAACGTGTCTCACCGAGAGAGAGTTAACCCGGAGCCAGAGGTCTGACCTTTAGGAGTACGGGGCTAGCACCCCCTGCCAGTGACTCTGAACAAGAAGAAACCCTCACCCAGTAGGAGACTGGTGAAGACTACAACCTGCAATAGCCCCTCTGCTCCCGCGTCGAGGTAACTCCGTGATGGAAGCGGAAAAAGAACACGAGTCGAAGCGCATCCCGCGACTGAAAGGCACCGCCGACTATTACACTTGGCGCATATACGTACGAGACATTATGCACTCGGGTCAAGTATTGTTCGTCCTGTCCGACCCTCGACCTGATGAAGGAACAGAAGAATCCCAAAGTCATTGGGACGACGCCGACCGTAAGGCCCGATCTGCCATCGTGCAGAATTTAGGAACTCAACCAATAATTGCCGTATCCGAACTCCTCGAACGAGACCACTGCACTGCTCTGGAGGTATGGACCAAACTGGAGTCCACCTACAAGAAGGACAACATCCAGTCCAAAATGAACCTACGACAGAAATTAAGCACATTTACATTCAAAGACGGCGAGGATATACAACAACATCTCCTACAAATGGAAACCACATTCCTAGAACTCGCCCGTCTGGGCGATCCTCTATCCGACCGTGAGCGAACTGCTACACTACTTCGGACACTTCCAGACTCCTTGATGGCGATCACGTTACTGGCCGATGCAAACAACATGGACTACGACCAAGTCGTTTCACTCGTACGTTCTGAAATGGATCGCCGGAACCATCGCTCATCCTCGAGCACAGCTAAAGCAACGGACCCAAAGAAAGACGGCAAACATCCTTACCCTGCGGCACATAAGTTGAATACTGCCTTCAAACATCAGCGAAAGAGAACGAAAGGCATCGAATGCTGGAACTGTGGACGAATCGGCCACATACGATCCGAATGTTGGTCCCGCAAAGGCACGAACAATAACGCACCCAGCCAAAGGGGTGGTCGACACAGAAGAGGAAGTCGCAATCGAAACAATCACAACAATACAAACAGTCCTAACAAGGACTGGGACACCACCAACGGCCCGAACAAGGGAAATAGTAACCGTCGACAAGGTAACAAACGCAACAACAATCACCACGAAGACGGCACACATCGTGGTTTTGTCGCTATCGCACAAGCAAGTGCCTCTCCTAGCGGAATCGTTCACACATGGTTAGACTCGGGGGCCACTCACGTCTTCATCAAGGACAGGAACTCCTTTTGGGAGTACAATACAACACGACGCCAAACCGTGCGCACATGCGATACATCTTCAGATATCATCGCCCATGGCACCATCAAACTGCCCATCGGAGAAGGTCTTATACTACCCGCGAAACACACTCCGTCTTTCGACTCTAACCTAGTTTCACTCTCAGTTCTCTCGCAACACGTCCGCGTCGAGTTATCAAACGAGCAAGGACTAACGGGATTCGATCTCAAGGATCTGTCCTCTGGGCAAACATTGTACAGGTCTTTCCCCAGAGACGGCCTATACCCTCTACCAAATCCGGTACCTTCCCCTCGAGCACAAGGCGCCATGCTATCCCCAGGAAACACAGCCAAAGACTGGCACGAGAAACTAGGACATCCCGGAAGAGAAAGGCTCCTGGCATGCGTGGATCAATGCGACGGAGTTCCACCACTTTCCTCATCGGAAATCGCTAACGTACACTGCACACCTTGCATACACGCTGGAAGCAAACGTGCACCACTACAACACTCCACATCGGTTGCCTCTAAACCATTGGAACTCACTCATACCGATATCACCGGCCCCATCAGCCCTCCATCACTACAAGGGTCAACGTACATCCAGGTACTCATCGACGACAACACAAGAGCTTGCTCAGTTTACTTCCTAGACAAAAAGTCTCAGTTCTTCCAGTCGATCCGATGGTACAAGGCTCGCGCGGAGAACGAACTCTCTCCCAACAGAGTGTACCGCGTTCGCCTTGACGGGGCGGGTGAGAACAGATCGGACGACTTCGTCACGTACGCAATGGAAAGCGGTATGATTCTCGAGTACACACCACCGTACGCTCATCAATCAAATGGCGTAGCCGAAAAGATCGTTCAAGACTTGTGGAAGATGGCACGGACCTTTCTGCAAGCTTCCCAGCTTCCCCTACAACTCTGGGAAGAAGCCGTATCTCACGCCAACTATCTGAGGAACCGCCTGCCGAACTCTCGCGTAGATATGAAGATACCTTACACCCTCTGGTTTGGTAAGAAGCCAGACTTCACGAATATCCTGAAGTTTGGGCAACCAGGACACGCATTCATCTACAGATCGGACACAGTCGCAAACAAGAAGTTACTTCCTCGCGCCCTCCCTGGTCACTTCGTAGGCATGCAAAGCCCTCGCACCTTACTAAGAATATATATTCCTTCAATCCGGAAAGTAATCAAGTGCCGAGACAGGGATTTTAAGGTGGCGAAGGAATCTCTACCTTCATTAAGCGAACTCATCGACTTCTCCTCTCTCCGACGGATCGAGGCCGAGAACGAGATGGAGGAAGAGGATGAAGAACATATGGATGCATCCCTGGCTCACTGCATGGTCACTCAGTCGCGTTTCCAAGATCTCGGAGAAGCGGGCAAAGCACACATAAGATTCGAAGAAGCTAGACTTCTCCCCGAATGGGCTGAAGCGATAGACAGAGAATTTGACGCACTCGTTAGCAGGAACACATGGGAGCTGGTGGACAGGAAGCCTGGAATGAAACCGCTCCCATTCTTATGGACCTTCACCGTCAAACATGTAAGCGCTGATCCTCCTAAGGTTCTTGCCAAAGCACGCTGCGTAATCCGGGGCGACAAGCAACGTCCTTACTTGGACTTCGACCCGGACAATCTGTACGCGCCAGTGGCACGGCTTGAGACTATTCGCCTCGCCATCGCCAAGGCAGCGGCTCAGGGCCTAATAATGGAAACCATGGACATCAGTAACGCCTACTTATACGGAGACCTCGAGGAGCCTCTCTTAATGGAACAACCCCAGAACTCCTCTGGATCCTCCTACGTCGCTGGCAAGGTCTGCCTACTTAAGAAATCAATCTACGGGGCACGACAGGCGGGACAAATTTGGGGCTCCCTACTTCACGACGAGCTAATACGTCACGGTTTCAATCAATCAAGTACGGATAGTCGCCTATACTTGTACAAATCCAGGAGTGCTATACTGAACCTCGTTGTTGTTGTTGATGACATCCTTATGCTATCCAATTCTTATTCCCTCCTCAAAGACTTTAAGGTCGAGATGCAGAAACTCTTCCAGGTGAAGTTTCTTGGTGAAGCAAAGTCTTTCATTGGAATGGACCTAGAACGGGATAGGAATGGAATCAAGGTCCGCCAAACAAGATACATCGATAAGATGTTGAGAGAATATGGGCTGTGGAACTCCAACCCATCGCGGACGCCGTTGCCTTCCCTTTGCGACATCACGAGTCGAGGTGATGATGAGCAACAGCTCTCATCGGCGCTTCACGGTCGCTACCGTAAGCTGGTAGGACATTTGATGTACCTCGCCGTATCCTCTAGACTGGATATAATGTTTGCGGCCTCAATGCTGGCAAGGCAAGTACATGACCCCTGCATGAGGCACATGGGACTTGCGAAGAGAGTAATAAGATATTTGAATGGTACGAAGGGCCTTGGACTATTTTTCCCTTCGAACAATTCAGCACCAATGGAAGCATACTGTGATGCAGACTGGGCTGGATGCCGTGATACCAGAAAATCGACGACGGGACTGTTGATAAAGGTGAATGAAGCGCCGGTTATGTGGACGACAAAGAAACAAACGCTCATTGCGTTGTCGTCTGGCGAGGCAGAATACATCGCACTGTCATATGGCGGAAAGGCCTTGACATGGATGCGTAGGCTCTTTTGGGAACTTTGCAATGACGAAGTTCTTACAAATGAAGAACCTAGTATGTACCCGATCAATATCTTCACGGACAGTTCAACGGCACTGTCTATCGCCAAGAATGCTAAGACTTCGGAAAGGAACAAGCATATCGGTTTGAAGTATCACCATGTTAAAGAGCTTGTGAAAGATAAGATTGTGAGAGTGGAGGGGATTCCCACCGAGGTACAACCTGCCGACATCTTGACGAAGTCTTTGAGGCATGATGCACTAGAAAGTCTCAAGCTGCTTTGCGGTCTGTTTGCGTAGCGCTCGAAATTTGTTTGATTACTAACTTATTTAACCTCTACGTTTTTTTTGCTTTGTCTTTTGTATTGGTGATCATAGATGTCTTTCGAGTGGGAATTTGTATGGTGCTATACCTTTTCCTTAGACACGCAGATTTTTTCCTACTGGGTTTTACTGCGGCAAAGGTTTTTAACGGCAGCCACCTTCGGTTTATAGTGTAGAATAGTTTATGCGCAATTCATCGCTCTACGAGCATGTTTGCGAGGGACGGTGTGAGTGACGTAGTCCTGGCCACAAAGTGGAACGTGCCATAGTGTCCACACGTTCCACTCTGCGTGCAAAATAAAGGACGGCCGGCGACGGCGAGTGCTCAACTCCTCCTGGGGGTCAAGCGTCAACCCATTTCAATAAGGGATGGAATATGGCGGTTTAGTACAGTGAGCGAAATCTTAATATCTCAGACCAGGATTTTACATTTAGAACAATATACTTTACGTGTTTCTTCTGAAGGACCGCGTAGAACACATGTCCCAGCGTCCAGCAAGTTTACGTGCTAAACACAGTAGCATACAGCCAAGCAAGTTCACAGCAGACCAATAATAATAAACGAACTTTATATATATCTGCGAAACTTTATAACATCAACTACATTCAAAACAGAAAGCGCGCGCTTTAGAGTAGCTCTAAGAAGCTCAAATTGTCACAACGTCCTCCTCGTTGCATTCCCAATCACCTAAAAGGCCCCCGTTCTTATCCAAAACACCATAATGCCCCGTGGTTCCCTCTTAACAGACGTGGAGAAAGCGCAAATTCTAGCGCATTACTCCCACGGCATGTCGCACCAGGCGATTGCAAACGAGCTCGGCCGTCACCGTACAACCATTCAAAAGTTTCTAATGCGGCCAAAGAAGAGTCAACAGCGCAAATGGAAAGCAAGAAACCAAAAACTCTCCGAAAAGACCAAACCTACTATCATTCGTGACGTCACAATGCACCAGTCCAGCGCAAGTGATGTCCAAACAAAGTACAATTTAAACGTCACTACGAGAAGAATCCAACAAATACTACACGAGGTACCGTATCTTAAGTATAAGAACATGAAGTCTGGACCTTACATGAACGCTCAACACAAAAAAAGCGTGTTATATTTGCTAAAGAAAAGCTCAGTTGGAACTCTATTGAATGGAAGAAAGTTATTTTCTCGGAAGAGAAAAAGTTTAACCTTGACGGTCCGGATGGTTTGGCTTCGTATTGGCACGACGTAAGGAAAGAACCGGAGATATTTTCTAAAAGGGTGCAGGGTGGAAAATCTTTAATGGTTTGGGGCTGCATTTCTTACTACTACGGAGGTGGTTCCCTGACTGCATTTGACAGGAATATAACTTCACACAGCTACGTTGAAGTTCTACAGAAGGATTTGTTGCCGTACGCGGCAGAGACACTGGGTGAAAATTGGGTGTTTATGCATGATGGGGCTAGTCCTCATCGAGCAAATGCTACTAAGAAGTGGCTTAAAGATCATAACGTTACGGTTATGGACTGGCCAGCGAAGAGCCCAGATCTCAACATTATTGAGAATGTGTGGCCTTGGCTGGCCAGGCACGTGTACGCTGACCACACTCAATTTGAGACTGTGGAAGCGATGGCCGACAAAGTGGAATATGTGTGGAATCAATTGCCTGATTTACTGGTTGAAAACCTGTACAGGTCTTTGCCTAACCGTTTGATTACAGTAGTGGAGAAAAAGGGAGGAATGACTGGCTATTAGATTGTTTCATGTGGTTTGTGGGCGTCATTTTTGTGGCCACGTTGGCTAAACGACGCGGGTGGTGACAACCCAGAACAAGACTAGAATGCCAGGGGGTACCAGCCTATGAAGGCGATGAGTAACAGCGTAAGCCGCTGAATAGCCCAATCTATGAGTATTGAGATGGCACACGGTGGTGCCAGTGATACTTATAACGAACAAAGCGAGCTATTCGCGCCCTGTCGGTGAATAGCTACGAACGGCTGAAGTCCCCAACAAACTTCAGAAGGAGACTCGAACGATACGGTAAAAGCTCTACGTCAAACTTCAGGCGCGAACTTAGTAGGCTTACAATTAATCTCGAGACCAATTATAGACGAACGAAGGGGGAGCCAGTTCGCAGATGTAAGTGACAAGTGGTGAACGTGGAAGGGAAAGGCCGGACCACTCCACGGCCAAGCAGAATGAAAGAAAAGAAAGGGGGAAACAAATCAATGGAACGAGGGAAACAAGCAATGATTGCGTTTCTGAAAGAAAGGGGGGGTTTGTTGAGCCTGTGTTGGTGGTGGTGATGGTGGTGGTGGTGGTGGTGGTGGTCGAAGATGAGAATCTGAAGTTGGGCATGGCTTATATAGACGATGGAGACCTTCGAATCCAGCTGAATATCGACGGTACAATTTTTTGTAAACCATGGGTAACAAGATGTAACCCAGATGCAGTTCTCATGCATGATTGTGTAACCAGTGTAGCCTTACTAGTTGCTCGCAGCCACATAATAGTTTCTTCGGGTAACAGACAACTTGTCGCAAAGATAATGCTTTGTTGGCACAATTTCCAAGTCCGCGAGAGTTCATGATCACTTCAATCTGAAACCTGATTCGGGAAGATCATCCGTTACGTACACGATACAGCAAGTTTCAAGGGAATCTATCGAGCAGTTTTCGCTGCCGAAAATAGCATTAGTGGGCGCGGGAATTTGAAGGGGTTATATCCATGAACATCGCCATTTCACCTCTTCTCCGTGTATTTCCTTGTTGTCCGGGTTCATTCCACATCACACGACTGATTACACGAACTTTGCACTGATAGTGCACGATTTGTACATGAAGTGTACTCGTAAGAAAATTCCCTCCGTCCTTGGATATATCCTTAGAGTAGAGTTAGTTGGTGGTTAGGTCATTCTCAGGAGGCGTCTAGGTGATATTCGTAGTGTGGGGAGGGTGCCGGGGCTTCTCTTTGCATTGAGTGCATGCTGCGTTGGAAGTCCACGGATGTACTTAGTGTTGGCGTTCACACGGTGACGCTTCGGTTGCACGTGTATTTCAGGGGTAGCGGGGAGAAGTGGTATGCGGTCGACGTCTTCGTTGCCAACACCATGGCACGTTTCCATCCTGGTGCTCCGCGTCCCGTCGTCATTTCGCCTGACAGCCCTCATGGACTGCCATTGCCGTTACTGCCGCCGCCGCCCCCGTCGCCGCCTCCGCTACTGTCGCCGCCGCCCGCAAACTCCCCGCACTTCTCGCCGCCGCCGGTACCCCGAGCCGCCTCGTCGTCTGGTGGGGACTCCGTTCGCTTCGTGCGATATGTCCCTGCCGTGCACAGTCCGAGGCGTGGAAGTCCGCCGCCTCGAGATGCGGCCAGGCGGATTAGTCGCCGTCGTCGCATATGTGGTGGAAGTGCCGCTGGGCGCCCTTCCAGCTCCTACCTTCGCGGATGGCACGACGCCATCCGCGTAGTCGAAGAGGAGCTGCCTCGCGGGGCTGTGGCCATCCTGGCCCGACTGCTCCACGAGTTGCGGGAAGTGCACGAGCGATATGGGATGTAGAATATAAAATATAATGCATATTTGCTACTGTATGCAATAATAAATATACTCTGCTTTCTGCTTATCGCTCTTCCTCCTCGCCCTTCTTCCTCATTTTCACACTTTCACACACTCCCCCTCTCAGCGGTCGCAACGCCTGGGCGACCACGGTTAATAACTCATGATGAGGGATGCAGCGGGCCATTTCTCGAGACTTCTTCTGTTGTGTATCTGAAGGGGTAGAGCGGTTCCGGATGATCAGGGTCTGGTTCAAAGTCTACCAGAAATTCTTCATGTCGGCCAAGTAGTCTCACATAATCCATGACTTGTTCTTCGTGCGTTGCGGCGGCTGGTAGGTACCCATACTTTGCAACGACGTAATGGTATAAGAAGAATATTGTTTCATCTGCACTAAGCCTTGACATCTGTGGGTGCACTCTTTTGGCAAGACGTCCTAGCATCACATGAGCACGCGGGGTGAAGTACTGGCCATATAGATGGTGGATGCTTAGGCATAGGTGAAAGCAATTCCAAATGATACGATGCTTTTCCAATAATTCACAATCTAACGGAGAGAGCCATTCTTCGAGTTTTCTGCCCCCAACCTCTAATGCCAAGTAATTGACATCTTCATTGTAGACTTCATAGTCAATGATGATCGGCATGGCAATCAACGGGGGTAGACCACCCTGTATCGATATGAAATTTTTCGTTGAGTCTTCTCTCAAGGTCTTAGGTCGGTTACGATACAGCTTGAGTCTTCTCGCGTGAATTCCTCTTCTTGACATGCGTCGATTAGGTGAGATTAGATAGTATTGCGGGTGTTTGGCTCTAACAATCCGACACGGACCATAAAACTTAGAAATGAGAGGTGGCCACTTCACTGTAGGGTTCAAGGCCGCCCCCCGCATGACGAGGACCTGGTCTCCAACTGCAAACCTATGGCTGTGTCGATTGTCATCTTTCCGATTAGGTTGACGCGCCACTCGTGCCGCTCTTCCGGTTACCGCCGTCTCCAGCTCAAGAATGCGATGCTCTGGGTTGGCTGACGATATAAAGGAGGAAGGGTCCATTGGGTGCATACGAGGAGGTATTCCATACATCAGTTGAAAAGGTGAGTATCCTTCGGGAAGTGGCCGTGTTCGGTATCCATAGAGAACGTCGGGCAAAGCTTCATCCCAATCGGATCCTGAATCGTGTACGGTTTTTGCAAGTGCTCTCTTAATCGTTCCGACCATTCTCTCGGCACGACCGTTTGACATTGGAGCGTATGCTAAAACAGGGTTCATAATGATACCATGCCTCCGCATGTATTCTTGAACAGTCCCAGCCAAGAAAGAAGTGGCATTGTCGGATACAATAGTATGTGGGCATCCAAATCGAGAAACAATCTCCTGTTTCATGAAATCCAAGACATCTCGAGCTGTAGCACTTTTACTTGCTAAAGCCAAAGGCTATCCTGATAAATGCTCAACGCCAATAAGTAGAAAACGATTTCCACGACTCGTAGGGCGCAATGGTCCGGCGAAATCTACTGAAAATGTGTCGAACAGATTGGTGAGTGGTGCTCTCTGTCCGGCTCGATAAGAGGCAAATGGTCCCATGAACTGACAACTCTTGCAGCTTCTCAAGTAGTCGGTGACTTCCGAGTAGACATTTGGCAGCAGAATCGATCCGAAATGTACTTTCTAGTAGCTGCAGGATCCCAATGTCCAATGTCATCATGAAATGTACGGAGGATAAGAAGCCTGTCCTTCATGAATGGAACTAACCTTAAACCAGAAGATGTCTGCCGATACAGGCGCATGTTCCATACGATAAACTTCTTCGCACTTCGTTTGATAGCACCTCTGACCTTGGGGTTTGGTTCATCAATGTCCATTTGACTTAGATGTCGGCCAATATTAGCGAAATATGGCTCTAATCCTTCGAACGCTGATGTCGTAGAGGTCATCACAACTGCAGCTTGAGCGGGAGCCAAATCTTTTTCTGTTGCTCCGTATCGAGAGAGATAATCCGCAGCCTTATTCTTATCACCTGAGCGATATACGATTTCAAACTCATACTCAGCAAGAAAATCTAGCCATCTAGCCAATCTGCCATGTACATCTTTCTTTGTGAAAGCATACTTCAATGCTTGGTGATCCGTAATTAGTTGAAACGGTTGGGAACCGAGCAAGTACATTCTAAACTTCTTCAACGCAAAGATAACTGCCAGAGCTTCTTGTTCACACACAGAGTACTTCCTTTCAGCTGCTGTCATGGTTTTGCTTGCATATTGTATGGGATGGAACATGCCATCAGATTTCTTTTGGGCGAGCACCGCTCCTAATGCGACAGAAGATGCATCCGTCTCCACGCGGAACGGGTTTTCGAAATCTGGAAATGCCAGAACAGGCGGGCTGGAGAGTTTTTTCTTCAAGGTGTTGAATGCATCCAACATATCAGACGTGAACTCCAGTCGTCCGGAGCCTGAGGTGGAAGCATGCAAAGGTGCTGCAGTTTCAGCTAAATGTGAAATGAAGCGTCGGTAATATCCGGCAAGTCCGAGGAAGCTTCTTAACTCAGTAGCAGTGGTGGGAACTTGCGCCGCTTGAATTGCTTCGATCTTCCTGACGTCTACGGACACTCCATCTTGATTCACTATGTGCCCAAGAAGATGAATCTGCGATTGAGCAAAATCACACTTCGTGATCTTAATCTTCAATCCATATGAGGAAATCGTTCCTAAGACCCGTTTGACGTGGTCCATGTGCTCATCAAGACTATTGGAGAATATCACAACGTCATCCACGTACACTCGAACAAATGGATATCGGCTGAGGATTGAGTCCATCATTCTCTGAAAGGTTGATGGGGCATTCATTAGGCCAAACGGCATTACTTCAAATTGAAAGGTTCCTTGGCGACAGACGAAAGTGGTTATCTCCTTACACTGAGGGGCCATTCGTATCTGCCAATATCCCGAGAAGAGGTCAAGAGTCGTGAAGAAGGAAGCAGAGCCTAGGTCATCGAATATCTGTTCGATGTTGGGTAAAGGCCAGCGATCAGCTTTCATCACCTGATTCAAAGCGCGGTAATCCACGCAGAATCTTGGTTTCCCGTCCTTTTTGGTTGCGATGACGACGGGGAAAGACCAAGGAGAAATCGAAGGCTTGATGATACCGGCAGATAACATCTTATCCACTTCATTCTTGACGACTTCGTTATATCGTGGCGGCAATCTTCTGACTCTCGAGTGTATTGGAGAGGTTGTGTTCAGCGAGAACTCATGCATAATAGGTACGTCCACCGGTCGTAAATCATAAAGGGACCATGCAATAACATCTGAATCGGTAAGCAAAGTCGCAATCTTGGTCTGCACATTTTTTGGTAGGTGGGAAAGCCTGTTAAGGATGATGGTCATACGATCAATTGAGGGTGGAATGTCTTGACCGTCCAAGGTACACTCAAGCCCTCCTTTCGCGATAGGATTCTGTTCTGAATTCTGAACATCTGTTACTGGACAAATTTCTTCTGTTGAAATTTGTCTTTCCTCAGGGATGAGTCTTGGATTCATCTCTTCGGGTTGGTTCTCAACCATGTTCGGACCTTCATCGCAGGGAAAAGGAGGTTGCTCTGTAAACTCATCCTGGGGTACCTCTTCTTCGAATGCAATGACATACAGACCGTCATCATCTTCCTCCAACGTTCCTACACGATTGAAAGGCATATTGTGTACTCCAAGATGTGGTGGGTGTGCAGGAAGAGGGACTGGATATCGGATCTGAACGCGAACATCGATAAAGTCATTAATCATCCCTTCATTATCCATGGGAAGCAACTTAACTTCATCCTTAATCGGTATTGTTAGAACAGGATCACGATACAGCGGAGAATCAGGTATGTGTAGCTCCTCTGGCGAGGAGATGTTGACTTCTTCTTCATTTACGGTTTCTTCGGTTTCCTGATTTCCAGCTGCACTTTGATCATTAGTCTCTTCTCCGTTTCCGTCCACCAAAGTTGCGTTGACGGTATACTCTTGAACACTAGTATCGGTTTCTGGATTCTGAAAGGAGGATGAATTGGGCCCTTCCTCGTTCATGCTGTCAGGGCTTTCTGATGCTGCATAGGTGACGATGTCCCCAGCCCTTGGCGGGGGCGGAAGGGTTTCCAAGGGGCGACTATTCCCATTGTCGGGGATTGGCCAACCTTCATCGAACCGAACAATCTGGGATCCTTCTGGATCCAACTCTAGGATACCCATATTCCCATAAGGCAGCTCAGACACATGTGGAGGAATTGGATCACCTGGAGCAAGTCGGGGGTAACGTCGATAAACCCTGAAGATTAAGTTATCAGGCCGCTCATTCGGTTCCTCAGCCCGGAGAAGCTCAACGTCATTTCGGATAGGGAGAATGCGCTCATGAACAGGCTCCGACTGGGCTGACTCATCTTCAGAACTACTTAGCGCGTGTTCTGCTACTTGTTCGTAGCTAGCGAGGTTTTTAACTGGTTGGGTTCGACGAAGAAGAGGTTCTTGTTCATCAGTCCCGATGGCCAACTCCTGGATCTCATCTTGGAGGTCTTGCATTGGCCTTCTCGCAACGTTGCCCGATTCAGCGAGGCTTGAGGATGATATTGGATTTTCTAGCTCAACACGTGCCGGAAGTCTTCGGTCTTCAATAGAGGTAAGAGCATACTCCAAACTGTCCACTTTCCTTCTTGGGAATTCTTCAGAATCTTCATAATCGCTTTCAGTATCGCTACCGGTTGAAAACAAATCAGAATCGGAAGTAAAATCTTCACTGTCCGTGTCCGAGAGATTCTCAAAGCACTCTACTTCAGGCCTGTGATGATCGAGAGGAAGCACTGTAGATTTTCCCTTGAAAGACATAGAGAATTCTTGAGCTCCAAGATCTAGACAAGCTTGAATCGCTTCCAAGGTGGGGCATCCAATGATAACATGAAACGGAGGATTTTCTACCACTAAGAAACTTAATGGTATACGTAAGGTGCCAAATTCCACCGGAACGTTCTTGATGCTTCCCCGAACTAGAGACTTTGTCCCATCTGCAACAACGATTCTTCTATTGGAAGGCTTCAGTTCCAATGAGAGTTTGTGACCAAGCGAAGCTGACATAAGATTGGGAACTGCTCCCGAATCTAATAGAGCTTGGGACTTTGTACCATACAGCGACACATTAACGACCCGGAGGGCCGGTGGAAGCGTCGAAGTACTAGCAAAGCTCACTCGTCTCCCCGAGAGGCTACCAGAGAGGATACGGCGTAGATTCTTCTTGGCTTCATCCGCATCTCCTCTAGCAAGTTGTCCGAAGGTGATACCGGAAGGGGCTGTCGCTAGCTCTTCGTATACATTGTACTTGCCAATGTGTTCTTGGATCTTGATCTTCTTATGCTTGGGCTTCGTCTTTCTCGAGCTAGCGTCTCGGACTTTTGAAGAACTCCTACGTACATCCTTGGTGGTGGTGGACTGCGTTTCGGGGAACATAATTGGAGAGATGCCGGAAAGGGGACCAGTTCTGGATTGCTTTGGAAGTGGGGCACCTTCTGCATCTCTCTTGGTCGCGGCAACCAGATCTTCATCATCTGAAGATTCATTGATGATGACTGAGACTTGATTCTGATTCGGCTTCTGCTGATTTGATTTCTTCTGCAGAGCCTTCTCAGCATTCGACTCCGATTTCACGCCTTCAAAGGACACCTTCTTCTCCTCATTAATCGGTGGTCTTTTCCAGCAGGTGACAGATGAGTGTCCTATTTTGCCACAGTTACCACAACGGGTATTCCGATGTGGGTTTAGTTCACAACGGTTGACATAATGGCCAGGTTGATTACAATAAGAGCAGAACTTCTCGGCTTCGGGACGACCAGTATTTTGTGTCTTCTTCACCAATAGATGCAATTGAGTCATCTGTTCGGCAAGCTTCTCCACTCTATCTTCAAGAGGGGCTGAGACACCTCGAGGGGCTTCCTTTGTCCTTTGCAGAATCTTCTTGGCCGGTGGTAAAGCACTCAGGGCTCCATATGACCCCAAGGCTTTCTTTCCTCCAACAAAAGCCTTAACCAGGCTCTTCAACGCGACATAGTCATCTGCTCCACGGAAGATCACAAATTGCGCTAAATCTGCATATTCCATGACGGCATTTCGGAGCAACCCGAACTTTGCTTTCGAGTTGAAACCGGCCTGTTCGAAGAACGAGTCCATTTTCTTCAATGAACCCAGCAAGTCCCCATAATCCAGACGGGCTGACACCGCTCGACGAATTCTTTCCGCCGGTTCTTCCACAGTTCCGAAGCGCTCAATCAGAGCAGCTTTTACCTTAGCGAAATCCTTTGCTTCGGCTGACAGTGAACCATTAACAGCGTAGTTATCATAGAAGAAATCAAAGATTTCTCCTTCAAGGAAACCCAACAACTTGACGGCCCGGTCGGCGTTATCAACACCGGCTGCTGCCACATTCTCAAAGTAGAAGAGGAACTTCCTTACATCGACAGAAGTTCCATTGAAAGACATAACAGACTCACGAGGCACGAGGCCCTGCTGGGGGTACCATGTGGGCGTCATTTTTGTGGCCACGTTGGCTAAACGACGCGGGTGGTGACAACCCAGAACAAGACTAGAATGCCAGGGGGTACCAGCCTATGAAGGCGATGAGTAACAGCGTAAGCCGCTGAATAGCCCAATCTATGAGTATTGAGATGGCACACGGTGGTGCCAGTGATACTTATAACGAACAAAGCGAGCTATTCGCGCCCTGTCGGTGAATAGCTACGAACGGCTGAAGTCCCCAACAAACTTCAGAAGGAGACTCGAACGATACGGTAAAAGCTCTACGTCAAACTTCAGGCGCGAACTTAGTAGGCTTACAATTAATCTCGAGACCAATTATAGACGAACGAAGGGGGAGCCAGTTCGCAGATGTAAGTGACAAGTGGTGAACGTGGAAGGGAAAGGCCGGACCACTCCGCGGCCAAGCAGAATGAAAGAAAAGAAAGGGGGAAACAAATCAATGGAACGAGGGAAACAAGCAATGATTGCGTTTCTGAAAGAAAGGGGGGGTTTGTTGAGCCTGTGTTGGTGGTGGTGGTGGTGGTGGTGGTGGTGGTGGTGGTGGTCGAAGATGAGAATCTGAAGTTGGGCATGGCTTATATAGACGATGGAGACCTTCGAATCCAGCTGAATATCGACGGTACAATTTTTTGTAAACCATGGGTAACAAGATGTAACCCAGATGCAGTTCTCATGCATGATTGTGTAACCAGTGTAGCCTTACTAGTTGCTCGCAGCCACATAATAGTTTCTTCGGGTAACAGACAACTTGTCGCAAAGATAATGCTTTGTTGGCACAATTTCCAAGTCCGCGAGAGTTCATGATCACTTCAATCTGAAACCTGATTCGGGAAGATCATCCGTTACGTACACGATACAGCAAGTTTCAAGGGAATCTATCGAGCAGTTTTCGCTGCCGAAAATAGCATTAGTGGGCGGCGGGAATTTGAAGGGGTTATATTCCATGAACATCGCCATTTCACCTCTTCTCCGTGTATTTCCTTGTTGTCCGGGTTCATTCCACATCACACGACTGATTACACGAACTTTGCACTGATAGTGCACGATTTGTACATGAAGTGTACTCGTAAGAAAATTCCCTCCGTCCTTGGATATATCCTTAGAGTAGAGTTAGTTGGTGGTTAGGTCATTCTCAGGAGGCGTCTAGGTGATATTCGTAGTGTGGGGAGGGTGCCGGGGCTTCTCTTTGCATTGAGTGCATGCTGCGTTGGAAGTCCACGGATGTACTTAGTGTTGGCGTTCACACGGTGACGCTTCGGTTGCACGTGTATTTCAGGGGTAGCGGGGAGAAGTGGTATGCGGTCGACGTCTTCGTTGCCAACACCATGGCACGTTTCCATCCTGGTGCTCCGCGTCCCGTCGTCATTTCGCCTGACAGCCCTCATGGACTGCCATTGCCGTTACTGCCGCCGCCGCCCCCGTCGCCGCCTCCGCTACTGTCGTCGCCGCCCGCAAACTCCCCGCACTTCTCGCCGCCGCCGGTACCCCGAGCCGCCTCGTCGTCTGGTGGGGACTCCGTTCGCTTCGTGCGATATGTCCCTGCCGTGCACAGTCCGAGGCGTGGAAGTCCGCAGCCTCGAGATGCGGCCAGGCGGATTAGTCGCCGTCGTCGCATATGTGGTGGAAGTGCCGCTGGGCGCCCTTCCAGCTCCTACCTTCGCGGATGGCACGACGCCATCCGCGTAGTCGAAGAGGAGCTGCCTCGCGGGGCTGTGGCCATCCTGGCCCGACTGCTCCACGAGTTGCGGGAAGTGCACGAGCGATATGGGATATAGAATATAAAATATAATGCATATTTGCTACTGTATGCAATAATAAATATACTCTGCTTTCTGCTTATCGCTCTTCCTCCTCGCCCTTCTTCCTCATTTTCACACTCTCACATGATTATTGTTTTTTATGCAGTTATAAAATTTTGCTGTGATAAATAAACTTCGTTTGCTTTATTGGCATTCGTTTTTCATTAGATTGCCTGTGCAGGACGGCGGTTTATCTGGGCAATGTACCATGCACTACACTACTGCTTGCATAATTATATTGTTATAGGGCGTCAGCTTGCGACGAAAATGTCCGTTGTGTTTTTTGAGATAAAGAAGTTTCGCTGACTGTATTACGTGGGTTGATTTACATGCCATGGCATGAATCATGGGGCGTGATCACTGCTGCCCCACAAAAGAAAAAACGTCGCGAGATACTCGCCAGCAAGTGCACTTGGCACGATCTCTATCTAAAAGTTTCGTGTACAGTATGATAGATATAACCTTAGCTTTAACACGCCGGCGAGATGGACTCTGGTGGGGCATACAGTACAGCAATCTCAAGAGGCTCAACTCAAGAGGCTGGGGCGCACACGCAGCGTTCCGTTCATGGCTGGGCGGTGCTGGTAAATGTCTGATTATTGGAAGCATCTGCTCCAACTGTTAACCT
Source organism: Gracilaria gracilis (assembly GCA_030374805.1). Lineage (NCBI taxonomy): Eukaryota > Rhodophyta > Florideophyceae > Gracilariales > Gracilariaceae > Gracilaria > Gracilaria gracilis. The sequence goes on along the minus strand of JARGSG010000029.1, from coordinate 231,532 downwards.
TTTGATCAACCGAGGGCAACGAAATGCTATTGGCAACAATAACTCTTCGAGGCGTGTGCTTCAATGCTTTTCAAAGCAACGGCTTGCTAACGGTTGGATCTACATTTTCAGCATTCTGGCATAGACCACAGCAATGGGGTCACATTCTAATGCACAAATTGCATCTACTCCATCGAAATCTGGTCCAACAACCGGCGCAGATCAACAGCGTCCTTGCTGACGATGTTACGTAATGCATTACGTACGATACACCGCCCAGCATGCGCTTTGCTGTTCATCCCACTTGCTATCTCCCCTTCTTCATCGCACCCAGTGCGGCTGGCACAAAAGATGCCACACCCTATATAAATTATCTCTCTCCCATTATTCGGCCCGCTTCTTCTTTCTCTTCTCTCCTATCGCAAACCATCTCGCTCTTCACCGATTCACCACACCACCAGCTTACCCACCAATCGTCTGCAACCACTATGATGGGCCCAGTCTCTCTCGGACTCAAGGCGCTGAAGAAGTCTGCCAAGATGGGGAAAGCAGTTGTAACAAGTTAGAGCCCGTAGATTAGGTTTAATTCGAAGCGCCCGGAGCGCGAACACGCTCCGTGGCTTAATTAGCATGGAGAAGATCTTCACTGTGGTACCAGACTGGTAGTCTGCGCTACTATTAAAAGTGCCTGATCGCGGCAGTCGCGATCAGAGGAGGTCAGAGAGCAGAGACAGAGCCTTCTGACAATCTCTTTCTTGGTGCCGTATCGATTCTTTGATCGAAATATACCACAGCAGCCCTCGAAGGCGACAAGGAGGAACTGGACCGTGTGACCAAGGATGAGATTCGCAGCTGGGGCCCATGCGGGCAGCGAAACCAAGCTCAGGGCGCCATCTCATCCAATCAAGTGAATCAAGGTCAATCAAGGTGCTACTGTCGAGCAATCTGGAGCTCCCAGTGACGTAAATGATGATACCAATGGCGATGCTTTCACGGACTCGTTCGCTCAAGATGTGAATGGCGATGGCGTTTTCGAGGCTGTCGAATCTCTTTCCAGTGCATTGTTATGGCAGTTTAGTTTAATACTTGTTTTAAAGGTCAACAGCCGTGTAACGCCTACGAATGAACCTTGAACACCTCGCGTGAAGCGGCCTGCGTCGTAAATTAACCACTCTCAGCTATGTCCTTTGCCCAAACTATCTACATCAAAAGGCGCATCAGTATTCGCACTCACGGTTTTCATTACAAGTGCCTCATCATTCAACACCTGTTAACATAGAGGCGCTTATTTTGGTTCGGTCTAACCTTCATTAAGTACCTGTATATAAGGGTTATTGCATGGGTACGAGGGAAGTAATCAAAGCCCGCGACGTGCACCGTTGTACAACGGTAGAGTTTTACCCTGTGCTGTTTTACACGCACGGTATGAACTTCATAGTATAAAGTACACAACGAAAACTGGCGATGTCATCCACTCAGCCTTCGGGGCTGATCTACGTGTTCCTTCTCTTACCTCTCGCAGATCTACGAAGGCCATGAACGCGGACTGATCCCGCGACCTGATCACCCCTCCCGCGCACAGGCGCCCTTTTCTCTTCCTCGAGACACACCATATGGACACAAAGCATTCGCAATTCCCCAACTTCATTACGTAAGCCACGGACTCTCGCACGGTCTCCTCTTCCTTTGCGCCACCTACCCTCTCCAATATATTATCATTATTATGATCATCATCATTGCAATCTCACCGTCCTCACAACCGTTTCAATTTTACACTCCAGCTCTTCGGCAAATACTGAACCAGATTCTAGCAGAGAAGTTCATGTTAGAAACGTATGAGCCATTGTGCCATGTGAGTTCATTCACTCAGTAGTATCTTGGCCCAATCATAACGAAAAGCCAAGGAAGCCTAGCGCCGCATTAACCAAAGTGCTCCCTTCACCCATCTCGGACACAAAGTGACTGAGAAGTTCTTTGCGATCAAGTTTAACCGCATGGCCATTAGGGGCTTTGTTCATCAAAGCATCATACTTTCCACCCGAAAGATCGCAGAATCCCGATACAGAGGAAGTAGAATCAGATGGATCACACCGACAGCCTGAAATACGCGGACGGTTTTCCAATACGTCAAACAAAAATGGCTTGAGACGATTGACTGCGTTGTTGATGCAGAAAAAACGACCGGTCTTGACGGCCACACCAACGGAACTGCAACGAAAGTTTTCGAGGATGGATCCAGTTTTTGAAGAACCCAAAAACGATATTGTGGCTCCGGTGAATGCCCAAAAGCCTTGAGTGTTACGCTTGCTGCGAAGAGTTGTGAGAGTTTGCTGTGCGGCAACTTTAAGATGGTTGGCACGATCGCAGTAGAGACAGCCGGCAATGTGAGTCATTTTGACACCGTTGGAGCTGTACGGACTGATTACGATGCAATTGCATCCGCAAGTGGTGATATTCCGGGTGTCAATCCTGGTCGCACTACGGACGAAGCATCTGGCAAGTAGAATGGCCAATGCGAAGAGCAGAAGTTTGATGAGTACGGCAAAGAGCTCGGCGGGAATTGTGATCACAGAGGAGAGGGCGTTTAGGACGGTGGTGATCATGATGGTGTGGGATAGTTCGAATTAACGCGGGATGGTTATAATATACTTTGGTTGCTGAGGAGAAGATGGAGGGTGGAAAGATGGAGAGAGTACGCTGGCGAAGAGGTTTTATATGGCATAAGAGAGGCTGTGTGATAAGGGATGGAATGGCGGTTTAGTATTATGTGGGTTGATTTACATGCCATGGCATGAATCATGGGCGTGATCATTGTTGCCCCACAAAAGAAAAACGTCGCGGTATACAGCTCCCACATCGTAGATACTCGCCAGCAATTGGCACGAACTGTTATCTATCGTTATCACGCCGTGCGAGATGGACGCTGTTGGGGCATAACCCCAAGATGCTCACCTCAAGAGGCTGATGCACACGCAGCGTTTAGTTCATCATTGCTGGGCGGCACAGCCAACTGTGATGAATGTGTGAGAGCATCTGCGGCGCAGATTCTGCGCCAACTGTTGTGATGAAGCAAGAGCAACGAAATGCTATTGGCAACAATATACACTCTACGAAACGTGTGCTTCAATGCACTCGAAAACTAACGGCTTGCAAGCATCGAAACCCAGCGCAGATCAACAGCGTCCTTGCTGGCGAGTATGTTAATTACGTAATGCGTTACGTACACCGCCCAGCATCCACAACACCGGAATCAAAGCTACCACCGTCAGCGAACCAACCCGAGCACACACGCGCACGCCCCGGCACGCAAACGCGTGGAGTTCAAAGGGTTGCGGCGCATCCGCTCGCTGTGACGCGCACTCGTTGGCGGCGCGCTCGGCGGTGCGCTCGGCGGTGCGAAGCACCAGCAGCGCCAGCAACACGCTCGCAGCCTGTGGAGACGGAAGCACGGTGCTTTTTCACTGCGCTGCGCGCGGACGCGTCGGCGCAGCCAGTGCTCACCGTCTGACGGCTTGTTGTTCCCATAGACAGTTGCCCCTTGGAAAGGCGGCAGGTTGGTCCAACCGCGCCATGTCAACAATGTCACGCAGCATACAAACGCTTCGGTGGCGTGTCCAATTTGAACGTTGCCCTTCAACAGGTGGGCGGGAGATGTGGCAAACAAGCCAATTGACCCCACACACCTCATTAGTTTAGCTTTGTTGAAGATCGCAGAGGTTGTCAGCTTGACACAAAGGCTTGCTCGTGGCATAGCTCGTAGAGCTAAGGTCGTTGTTTTCTTTGAGAAAGGATGTCTCCGCTGCCATCACACTACGTGTACTACGTGTACAGGACATGGTGAAGTGCCAACGCCGGTGCCATCCGCATTCTTCTACTCCGGTTTTCTGAGCCACAGCCGCAATCGCTCCAGAAGAACCAGCATGTCGCGTATTCTACCGTTGGGGATGCCCACAAGTTCTTCGCAGTTTCCCAAATTATCCCCAAAAATGGCATTACAGTTCTATTCACACTGATTACAGTATTTTAATCAAAAAAGCTTAATTTTTTGAAAAGTGCCATCACAATCTGCCCTCTTCTTGACCACACGTGAAGAATCGATTGCCATGATGTGATGAACCTGAAGCATTGGACCGGGAATAAGTGGCTATTCTCCCTTTTTGTTCAGTTCATCTCGATCCCGATTGATTATACAGCTCATCCATCTCTGCAAAGGTCACTCCCCATTGACTTCTTTCCCTTACAGATGTAAAAGAGGGGCAGGAAAGTTGCTTTCTCACGCTCGGTCATCTTCAAGCTTTCCATAAGTTGGACAAGGTCGATACACTATATTCGACAAAAGGCCCGGTGCTTGATCGTGATTCACGAAATGCGTTGCTCTTTGCTTCTGATGTTTGTGCAACCCGTACCCAAGTTTCCCAGCCGTCCCTCGCGAAGCATCTCACTCGGGCGGCCTCCCTTAACGGTACGCTCGCCCTGTTGGCGCCGTCTTCGCTCAGGAGATTTATGTATGTCATCGGAGCGATCTGGCGAACTGCCACCAATGTGTCAGAATCGGAGCTATGGAACTTCAGATGTGGTCCCTACGCAAAGCTCTTCACCAACAGCTTCCACGGATGTCCCTGCAACGGACTCATCGGTCTCGAGAAGCGCTACTGGAACAAATTCTAAACTTGTGGCTGCGTTTCTTTTCCTAGCGATTTCGCTCATTTCGGGTAGCGCAGCTGCCGCTGCTGGAGTACTCAATACAGACACTTTGGTGCAGATAGCCCGGTGGTTCGAACGACTGGGACCGAATGCCATATATCTGTACAGTGTCTTGTACTTCTTATTGGAGTTAGTAGCTGTACCAGCATTGCCACTTACCCTGGGCTCGGGCTATCTTTTTGGATTGTTGGATGGTACGATCGCCGTATCTATCGCATCTACTTTTGCAGCTACGGCGTCGTTCTTGATTGCTCGATACGTGTTCCGTGCCAGCATATCTAGATTGGCAAATGGCAATACACGCTTCCGTGTCATTGACCGTGCAATTGGTCGCGAAGGGTTCAAGTTTGTCCTACTCTTGCGGCTATCACCCCTACTACCGTTTGCGATATCCAACTACCTCTATGGACTTACTTCGGTGAAGCTTAGGGACTATATAATGGGATCCTGGTTGGGAATGCTGCCTGGCACCATTGCTTATGTCAGTGCTGGGGCTGCTGTTAATACGCTTACCGACCTTCATGAAGGCCAAAGTGCTGTTAGTCCAGGTCTGGTGATCACCGGGTTGGTGGCTACCATTGCCGCATTGGCCAGTATTGGAAATATCGCACGGGAGGCAATCGAAAACGTTGATGAAGAAGAAATACCGTAACGAAATCGATGAGTGCGTCGCAAACAGTACATGGGAGTACAGTTCACAAGTATCGGTTGCTGCACATTGACCTCATGAACATGACGAAGACTAGCCGTCTGAACTCAAAAGAGCCATGGGGGTTGGAAGATGGCATGATAGGGATGGAAATGAACGGGTTGTACCGTCAGCTGCTGTCATCTGCAGCTGCCAGCCACACCGGCCCTCTTGTGGCTGACAGCTGCGGCTGACAGCTGCTACACGGGTGGATATATTTCCACAGACGAAACTAATACTTTTCAACGGCTGCGCTCAAGAGTGTGTCCTATGGCCATACTGCGAAAGTGAACCCTTCGACAATGTGCAGGCAGCTACAGCGTTTTCCTTCCAAAGAACCGTGCAAGATATGTGTAGTGTTCAAGTCTTGAATAGTTGTGAGTTTATGATCACGAGCGATTGGGAAACATTACTGAGCAAGGTGCATAAAGATGTCTGGCCATCACTCTCGCAAGAAGTCTTTGCGACGGGATCAAGGAGACTTTGCTGGTACTAACAGGTTCATACAACCTAATGATTTCGAACGAGGTGTAACCCTACACACCTCCGAACTTTCTCTCCCAAACTATAGGAGTGCATTTATCTTTCGTTTTCTTATCCTTCACTCATTGAGAGGCCTGCGTTCAATTTGAGGGGAGCAGGACTGCTATACTTCCTAACAATCTTACCATTTACAGCCAAGAGTCGCAAGGAACATTCCCAATCAAATGGGCGCTAGAGATCTTGGTGAAATGGGCGCTAGTGTTCTTGGTGAAATGTAATGTCTCGTGCACCAGAAAAACGCCCATATGCCTCGCATACTTTTTCTTTGTTGGGGACAGCACTTTTCTAGAACCTTTCGTTCGTGATGCAGAGACTGTCCCGTACATCTCTTTATGATACCGTCCTTGAAATCAGAAAATGACACAAGTTATAGCAAAGACTAGTAGTTAAGGTAAAAGTAGTTCTTATGAATTGACTGTGTTGTTCCTCCTTCGGTCAGGATTATGACGTTTACAGCACCTTCTCCAGGGGGTGCAACGCAGAGGAGCCAGTCGCTTGTTGAGCTTCGTCGTACTATCCTGCATGGTGCATCTCCAAAATATACTCTAGCTCCCTTCGTGAGATTTTCTCCAGTAATTGCAACTTGATTCCCCCCTCCTTGTATGCCACGGTTGGGCATTACTGCAGTAATCCGCGGTTCATTCGTCTTTCTATCCTCTTCGTCCGGTATTAAGACGGCAATGTTTGGTTGCTGCACTCTCGGCATGACTAAAGCACCAAAAGGATTCATAGCGATGCTCAGTCCGGAAAAATGTGCCAGTTCCTCAACATCTCCCACTCGCTTAGTACCTGTCGCGTCCAATGACACTCTGTATAATTTCCCAGAACCTGCAACGGCATATTTAGAGACGAGAAGATCTCCTCGAAGCTGTCCCTGAAAGCAGTTTGCCGTGTATTCAATGAGTCCATTTGTCGAAGCTTCAAACGTGGCCAAAGCAGAGGTGAAACCGTTCTTGCTTTTCTCAGTGGGTGCGTGATACACACATTGTCGAACATCTCCATATGAACCGCGAGCTCTGTTGGGGAATCCGTAATATCCGTCTTTATGAACCAAAACCAGGGAATCCGGATGCCACGGATCTTCGTCTTCGGTATTGCAAGTGACCGACCGTTTTCCATACCCCTTGTTGGGTCCGTTGTCTGTAGCATATATATAACCGTTGCTATGATACACAGAGCCGTAGGAGTTTCGGAAACCATATCCGAACCCTTCAACAAACTTGTCTGGCGTAATCTTTTTTGCAGTTCCTGGATCTTCGTATTGATCATACTTGATATTTCCATCAAATCCCGGTGTTTGGATATGAATCACGACAGTGGCAGCGCTCAGAACTGATTCTGGAACACCCCCAACGAGATCCCCCGGAACAGAATGGCCTGCATTTGTAAAACCACCGACTTGAGCGTACAGGTTGCCATCATTGTCCCATATCAAGCTATTGACTCCATGGTCGTGATTGGAAACCGGTAGTCCGGTTACAATATCTTTCTCATGAACCAGGCATATTTCAGGGGTTTCGGGATCCTGTTTGGAAACAAATGTCTCTATCTTCCCGTTGTGCCAGCCATCCTCATCGGACATCAGCCCCCAATTCTTCCAGTAAAATGTATTGGTCGCAATGTAAACTCTGAGAGATCTATCAGCAGGATTAAAAGAAACTCCAGTGATTGATCTTGATGGTCCTGCGCTCTCCGACTTGCAATAGCCCTTGACAAGCATTCTCTTGTGTTCGAGAGTGAGAACATGGATATGGGTATCAAGGGAGCCAAAGTAGTACCTCAAGTCCGGGCCCAGAGTAACTGTCGCAAACTGCTCGGATGGGTATAATGTTCCATTTTCGTAGCGTACGTAATCCTCTTTGAACTTGATAGGCATCAAGGCCTCTTCAGTATATGTGAAATGAGTTGGATTACTCTCTCCCCTACTTGTTCTGACACTTAAAAGAACATCAGCGGGGCCTGAGGCCAGAGGTACCTTAATATGAATCTGGGATTCACTCCGAACGAAAACCTCTTCAACTTCGTATGGACCAACAGTTACCTTAGAATTCAATGTAAACCCTGCTCCAAAAATCTTGAGAGACCCTCCACCCCCTATTGTTGACTCCGCCGGTGTGATTCTGTGTACTGTTGGGAGCACCATTCTTGATTCATAACTTAGAGATTCGGGTGGAATAGGTTCCCGTAAGCCGTTGCTAGATTTGACCCCAAGAACTAAATATGCAAGCTCAGGATCCGGGGCGTAGTAGACAAGGTCTAGTTTATGCTTTCCTTTCGTTAGCTTCTGCGGCCTCCCAGTTGTCAAACTCGAGTTTGAATTAGTTCCCAGCTCGCGCAGAACGCTTTTTCCGTCCACATTCAAAATCACAACCCCATCTCCATGCTCAACGTAGAACACAAATTCATCGTCAACTCTAGCAAGATATTCTGTCACCACTTTGCATGCGAATGGACCGTGAGAAATGAAAGGAACATCAGGAAATGAATCCCTGTGGTTGAAATCTACATTGTCCACAGCGATACCGTACTGTGGGGATGGAGTCTTCGGTAAAATTCCGTCGCCAACAGAAATGCGAGAGAAATCGTAGAAGTACAGATATGCACCCTGATCCGCCGATGGCAGAACTGTAACAGACAGATCGTTGGAGGACGTATCACCGCTGTTGTCTGTGACGGTCAGAGTAACCGTAGTAACTCCGACGGGGAAATTGTAAGTCAGATTCAAGGTGTTTCCAATAACAGCTTGCTGACTATTATCGACCCATTCATATGATATCAGCTTTCCCACAATCGCAGGAGGGCCTGGTACAAAATAATGTGTATGAGACAGTTCCCCATTCAAACTAACTTTGGCGAAGCCATCACCATCTTCATCTCGCACAGTAACATCCTTTCCAGGTACGGCGTGAGCTAGATGCTCGAAAGGAATTGTCGATGTAGCGCCAAGAATTCCTCTTCCTCCGCCCAGAAGCAATAAACACCCAATCAAGGAGATGATACATCGCATCGCACACAATATGAGACCACTAGTGTTGACGGAACAAAAATGGTGTGTGACTTGTTCGAACAATAACCAAGAAAGAAGAGAATCTTTTGAACCTTTCAAAGGAAGATTAATCAATCACCTAGAAAAAAACAGGCCGAATCAGAGTCGGAGAAGGAAGGCAATACGTCTTCCCCAACGACGTTACCCTGACAATAGGGATGATGGCAATGAGATTTCATGGTATTCGTTGGCAACCATCGCTGTCTGACTTTGAGCGAGAAAGTACGACTGGCGCTTACAATATCCAGTCGTGGCATGAATCCATTACTAGTTGGGTCGGGCCTCGAGGACCGCGTGTGGATGCCCGGTAAAGAATATCGAGGGCCGTTCGAATCGGTTACGAATGTGGCCTATATACAACGGTAGCCACCCTATGTGTCGGCTGCCATGGCTCACACCGGACTCGTGGTTTAGTTGTTTTGTTGCAATCACAGGTAATGGGCCCAGAGGCGCTGGGATGCTGGTTCGAGCCCCGTCGGTGCACACTGAAGAGGGGGCCTCAGGAGAATCGAGGCACTGTGAGATATGTCAAAAAAGTCCTCTAGAAGCTCCATCCATATGAAACAAAATAGTGTAGAACCTCCATTGTAAATGTAACGCTCCCAGTGTTTATATCCGTCAGCCTCTTGCAAGGCGAGAGCGCCCCACACGTCTAGTTTAATGCTTGTTTTAAGGCCAGCCGCTGTGAGACGCCTACGATTGAACACTTCTCTTTGAATATCTCGCGTGAAGCGGCCTGCTTCGTAGATTAACCACTCTCAGCTATATCCTTTGTCCAAACTACACGGTACATCCCGGTTTCCATCACAAGTTCCTCGGAAGAAGTAGGTGCTCTTTTCTTGATGAGCAGGGCCGGCATATACGTGTACTCGTTGCAAAGCCCGCGACGTGTACAACGGTACCGTTGTACACGTGCGGTAAACAAACAATCATGAAGAAGTACACCGGAGATGGCGACGTCATCCACTCTGCTTTCTGTTCTCAGTTCTACGAAGGTCAAGAACGCAGACTGATCCCGCGACTTGATCGCCCGTCCCGCGCACAGGCGACCGTTTCTCTTCCTCGAGACACACCATATAGACACAAGCCAGACGCAATTCTTCAACTTCATTACGTACGCCACGAACTCTCGCACCGTCTCCTCTTTCTTTACGCCACCTACCCTCTCCTACATTATCATCACTATGATGATCATCACTGCAACCCCACCGCCTTCACAACCGTTTCAAGTGAGAGAAATTATGCATTCCAGCTCTCCGGAAAATACTCGGCATCGAAATGCAGCAACCACAAACTCTCGTCCACCACATTTTTGTTGATGCATACGCAATGCACACTAAATAATGAGAGAATGTCGAAGAAGGAGAAACGTTGGAGAGAGTTGGTGCCACGAAATGTACATAATAACGCTTGCTTTGAACATTTCTTTACTATATGAGGCGACAAGTTGGCGCTGGAGAAGGCTTATAAAAGCCGGTTGCGAAGGCCAATGCCATCGACCACTGTGATTTCGCCCGTCGTCCATCGCCATTTGCGATTAACTAAGCTTGCGATCTGCAAAGAATTGTGCATCTTCCCCTCCAAAACTTCTTGTACCCTGGTCTCCCGATTTGGTTCTTTTGTTCACCGTTGTATTTGCTCTCTGACTTGTGAGAGAAACGCTTTTGCCTTTCAATCGTCCCTTGGTTTCGCTTCGCCCAAGTTTTCGAACGATTTCTCCCCCACACCCTTTCTTCCCCATCCCAACTTCCCCTCCCTCAACCCGTTCTTTCCGCTTTCTTTCCTGACGAAATGAGAAGCTTATTATGGGAAGGTGTCGCGACGTTCATGGTGTCCATCCATCTTGAACCACGAAGAAGCATCGAAAGCGGTTCTCCCAATCAACCGACCCCCGCGAACAGTCCCGATAATGTTTGCAATCGATTCCGTGCCCCTCTCTGCAAATTCTACTCCCAATGCAGCAGTTACTTCACAACAGCCCGCCGCTGCGCATGACTCAGATTTGGCGTCTCATGTTGAAAGTACGACGGGCGCTAATAGCCAGCGTTGTGGTGTTGAGCGCAAGTCCCCGTCGCGAGAAACTTTGGCGCACTCCTTTCAATCGCTCCGTCCCGCATCGCCGTCTCGGGAACAGCTTGACATACGTGAGACAACGAACCCAGCGCAGTGCGAGAAGCGACAGGCGAGGGAGCGAGAGCCGGAGGGAACCGTCGCCGTGTTGTTCCGTCGCTTTTTCTGTGGACAGGCGGTAGTAATGGGCGAGCTCCCTCCCTTGCTGCCCAGAGCGCAGATCTTCCTGATCGCACCGGAAACGGACGTCCCCGCTTACTACTGCACACACGGTCGTTGTGAGGTACGCGCGGATAAGTGGCCATCCGCGTTGGCACTTTCGGACTTCGAACCGCAGCAAAGCACGGGGTGGCTGATGCGCATGCAGGGCGCGTCAGAGGCCGACTTGATGCAGAATCTGAAAGCGGTGGCCGGCATGAGCGCGCCGTGCAGCGTTGTGGTGCTGGTATCGTGGTCGGAGCAGGCTGTGGATGTCGCGGACAAGGCGGGGTTCTCAATGGACGTGGTGCAGTACGGGAGCCCGCTTTATCTGGTGCGAAGGAAGGAACAGCGAGCGTAATGGGGTGAGAACGAAAGCTTCTACACATCAGCAATGTACAGCCCTCCTCCGGAGCCTGTGGTTGACTGGTGGGTGGTGCGGTTCAGACTGGATCTGGACGGGTTTGACGGAGGGCTGAGGCGGATGTTGGCAGAAGGTGCGCCAAGGTGGTCGGGAATTGCGCGGCTCTTGGAGAATAGGAGGTAAGGCGAGGGGTAGGATTGGATTTTTTCGAGAGGTACAGTACAGTACTGTTCGCGGAAGTGCTTGTAGAGAGGGGCAGCGTGGAGTACAAGTATCTACGTGGTAGACGGTTGTGAGAAGGCTGTAGTGCGGGAGGCGGGTGAGAACCGTCGTCTGCTAGTCGACTGGGAGCTGTGCTTGGGTGCGGAAGATCGGTGGCGACGGTGATCATGAACGAGGTTAGCGTGAGCCCAAGCCAGACCACCAGAGTATCTAAAGGGTGGTCGTCCTAGCTAGCTCATGGGCTTAGACACGTAAATGAGAGCCTCGCCCGCAAGACGCAAGACGCATGACTTCTACCTTCGGTACCGTTGGTAGATACCTTTCACGAGAGAGCTAGTGTCTATTTGACAACTGACCTCATATGAGGTCAAATGACCTCATATGAGGTCAGTTTTTACTCACATAAATTTTAAGTAAAAGTTTTCACTTTTTAAAAAAAAAACACTTCGTCCTCACCTCCGTCGTCCTCCCTTTGATGGCGTTAACCAAAGTCGCCCATGACATGTACACAGCAACCAAGCTGGAGCATTTTTTCACAAACGTCAACACAATCTGTACACAATGGCCCCGTTAACAGACCCTCGTCGTACCGTTGGTAACAAAGTCCACAGTCGTGCCCGCCTTGTAGTTTGTGAGTCGGAAAGCAAACGCTACTTTGGATCTCTTTGGAAGACAAAAACTGTTTCCGGAACAGTGACAAAAGTTGACATTCGCCTCGTCAACGGTCGAAACTGTACATTTCTCACTATTCGGTTTGACCTCCCAAACCGCCAAAAAGAGTGTACTCTTCCTCTTTGCAGTGTAAAGGTTGGTGATGGTCCCCTTAACAGTCTACAAACTGATAATGTTGACACAGCAATTTTACTACCGTTACCGGCCCAAAATGTTGACAATCAGCAGAATGAAGGAGACCAACTGCAAAATTTGCAGGAGGCGGATCCCGTTTCACAAACACCCCCTTCCGACCAGTCAGTGACTGTGCATGATCGTGCGTGGAACACGGAGGCAATTTGTAGCCCTATCAATGTAGAGCAATTGCCCTTGGCAGGGACTGAGGGGGATGCCACTCATGTATCCGTTGTTATTTTCGGCTGAACTTCTTACTATTATGAAGTCTATTTGCCTATTGGGCCCGGATTAGGGATCCGCCTATGAAGGGTAGGATTGGCGCGACACGTGTGTGCCCGCGCCCGATTACCGGATGCGCCGTTGCAAGGGTGCCACGGAGGTACACGTGGGTAGTGTTGGCCGGCGTTCCGCGTACTTAGATATTTTAGTGATATTTGTCAGCCGTATATAAGTGGCGGCACTGGCCGCCACTGTACGGGGAAGAAAACCTCAACGAGGCCTTGGCTCTAGCTTAAGTTCCGCTTGCGCACGGTCTTTCGCCCCATTCCCGGGTAATACCGCCGCTTATCCGGACAAGTTATCCACCTCCGTCACCGAGAAGCACCGATCCGTCGTTACGGCCTCTTACTTATTATTCTTCCATACACTCTTTCTGTTTTCCCGTCTTACGGCTTCGTTACACTTCGCCCTGTTGTACAGGTTTGCCCCTTTTTGTCTCGGGATTATTCCCCGCTCTCACGAGTCTGTGCTCCGCAGTGCGGCTCATTTTGCTACCTTCTATCTCGCCCCTTTTGCTACGGGATACGCCACACCCAGTGGAATCCATCCTGTTGGCACCCCGATTGCCACCCCCAACCTCCGTCTGTAAGTCAGGAAGAGGCCGCCCGGAGTTACGCCCGGCACGTGTCGGCCTCATCGGAGGGTTCTGCCACTGCTCTGCCCCAATAGGGAGCAAGGCTGAACACCTTGGTTGCGTAGCCGCTGGCGCGGTTTGTGTTCTTTCCTTCCGTTCCCGGCTTTGCCCCACAAGTGGTCTCCCGACCTAGAATCGGCTTTCTGGCCAACTTTTGTTGTAGTAGAAACTGATGCGCATCCGTTCGTTTAAAACTCCCGATTGCTTCGGCGGACAATGACATCTCGCCGTAACAACGGTCGCTCGAAGGCTGGGTCTGCACCTGGCCCAATTGCCGGACCACCGGAATCATCTGGACTGGCTCAGAGCCTCCCGCCGTTACCAACGGATGTACTGAACGTCCCGGGTGATACCGCTCAAGCACCGGCTTCCCGGGGTCCCCGTACCAACAATGGGGCCCCACCAGCTCAAGGACCGGCTAATTCCGCGCAAGCGGCTGAAGCCATGTCGTCGAGGTCCGACGAGTATACCCTCCGTGAATTAGAGGCACAAGTGCGCGTGATGCAAAACTCTCACGTGGCTCTGATTCACGGCATTACGAAACTCCGGCAACGGCTGTACGAAGCCGATGTTCGGGATGTTTCGCAAGACGTCCGTGTCTTACGGTCTGATGTCAACCAGATCATGGAAGACCGAAAGGAATCGGCTGTCCTGCATGAGCAGGCAGCTGATCGTTTAAACCGCTTAGCGGCCCGTCTGGAAACGGTCGAGCACACCATCATTCACGATGCTGTGGCGCCCGGCGTGCCGGTTTCCGAAGGTTCTCGGAAGTCGCACCGCTCCAAGGACCGCCATGCGGGAAAGAAGAGAAAGGTTAAATTGGAACCTGATTCGTCCTCTTCTTCATCCTCTGAGTCTAATGCCCAAGTCAGGGATTCGTCAACCGATTCTTCGGAAAGTGAGGACGAGCCCCCACGCTCTCGTGCTACCCGTTCCCGGGCCACCGAGGCCACGCAAGGCGTTGCCCGGAGCCGTTCTAAAGGACGAAAGCACCTTGGACTCAAGGAACTGAAGCCGACGAATTTATTGTATCGGAAGTTGCTGTCGTACCGATATTATCGGCTGGAAGACTCCAGTGGAGAAAGGACCCCTCGCGGGACTGGACGAGTGAAAGACCACATTAAGAGGCTGGAGCTCACACTGAAGCCCAATAAGTTCTCTGGGCAGGATCCAATCCTAGTGTTGGACTTTCTCGCCCGATATGTTGGGGAAGCCGATGTACTTCGGATGTCTGAGGCGCAAGCCTACATCGCACTGCCTTACTTTTTAAAAGGTATGGCCGAGGACCAGTACAACTCTGTCCGCGGATCGTCTCGTGCCTCCGAGGGAGGAGTGACCTGTTGGCCAGAGGCTGTACAGTACCTCCTGCGATCCTACGCTACAGGGAACGCAATTCAAGAGGCCATACTCGCATTGCGCGACACGAAGCAAGGACCGGAAGAGACGGAGACCGTTTATTCTACACGGTTGAATAAGGCCTTTCACCGCTGTGGGAACGTCTACTCCGCGGCCGAGCGATGTACCATGTTTGTGGATGGCTTGGTTCCCTCGATTAGGACTTTGATAGCCCGTTATCGGGAGAACAAGCGCAAGATCTCCTACTTGGAGCTGGTTCAATTTGCCCAAGCTGAGGGTGATGCGGCACGGGCACGTGCCGGCATTAAGTCTCGCACACGCCGTCTATTCCATCTGGAAGAGAGGGATTTATCACAGCATCAATCGAGAGGTTCAGCCCATGCCAACTACGACAACGTGCACCTAGTGCAGAGTGACCAATCTTTGGCAACGTCGGACCTGCCATCCACGATGGGACCGACAACCGAAGATTCGGATCCTGCTCTGTACGCCGGTAATCATGTTTCGGCATTGCCAGTGCCGCACTCTGGCGGATACAGAAACTCCCGTCCCGGGTGGAGGGATCCCTACCCCCCGAGACAGGAACGAAGGCCGCCCAATGCGGATTCTCTTCGCCAGCTCATATGCCATGTTTGCTACAGACCTGGTCATATTGCCCCGAACTGTATGTTACCATTCAGGGAGATGGCAAAAATTGTTCTCCATTATGAGTCGTTGACGCCCGCCGAGCGGGAACGTGTTCCCGACAAATCGTACCTTCGTGCGAAGGCGGATACTCAGCCTGGAAAACAGGAATCTTCACCGCACCAAGGTGAAGCAGCAGCCGCATCTGCGAGCCCAACGGCTCCGCAAAATAGCGGCGACGCTCAGAAAAACTGAGCATGGGAGCCTCCTTTGAAGGAGCGGCGCAAACGCAGTCGAGCTCAACTGCGCCGGAGGTTGCAAAGCCTCGCTCCCCGGTTACGATCCTTACGAGGAAGATGGCCACGACAGACGTGGACTCGGGACATCTCGGTGTTCTCCGTCGCCCGTGGGTACGGTCACGCAATTTCCGCGCTCCGGATAGAGTCCTGGTCATGGCGAAACGAAACTACAAAGTTTTCGCCGACCTCGGGATATCCGACCATTATATGGTTCGGCAGTTGTCCGTTCTCGACACGGGTGCTGGTCCAAACTTTTTGGTTCAATCGCTTATTCCGCCGCAGTTATTGTCTCAGATTCGGCCTGCCCCGCCGACCGAGATAGCGGATGCAAACAATAGGCCCCTTTCAATCGTGGGAGTAATTGACCTTATTGTCAGGCTTGGCCGTTGCGTTGTCCGCTTGGACTTTATAGTCTGCAAGCGCTTAGCTGCGCCGGTCATACTCGGATGTGATTTCTGCGACCGTTTTGTCGAAGCAATTCGACCACGGAAAAGGACCGTCGAGCTGGAGGACGGCACAACAGTGCCAATTGTTCGGCGACCTTTACGAAAGGCTTTCAAGAAGCAAGTTCCATTGCCAGTGGCCCAGCAGCCAGCGGAATCGCACCGTTCATCTACGAAGCTCCGAGTGGCTCGGTCTATTTGCATTCCACCGGAATCTCACACATGGGTCACGGTCACGTCCCTACAGCACGGCCTGCAAACCGTTCAGCCATTGCCTCACCTTTACGAAAGGCAGAACGTGGCCCTCGCGAATGGGATTGTACTCGTTGAGCCAGAAAAGCCCTTCAGGGTATTGGTTGCTAATTTCAGCTCCTCCCAACAGAGGTTGGTAAAGAACCAAGTTATTGGTTCCATGTTACCACACCCGGTGGCTATTGTACCCACACAGGTCTCTACCGCCGAGGTTCTCGGAATTCTCGAAGCTGAGGAGGGAGAGGGGAAGTGCGCTGACACAACTGCACCAAAGACTTCGTCGGGAGACGCTGAGCCGAACTCGTCGGGTAAAGAAGTGTTGAACTCGTCGAAAGAAGCAACGCCGACACTGTCGGAAGGAAGGCCAGAATCACCTGGATCTGAGAAGAAGGACCCCGTACAGGAGCTCGAGTCTCTAGACTTTAACCATGTCCCAGAGTCTCACCGTGAGAAGTTACGGGATATGCTACGTGAGTTCACCCCCATGTGGGACGGTTCCCTTGGGAAAATTGGGATCACCGAACATCGGATAGATTTGATGCCGAACACTCGGCCAATCTCGCAACACCCCTACAGGGCAGGACCAACAGCCCGGGAAGAAGAGAAGACTCAAGTCGAGAAGATGCTCCGCGCCGGAGTCATTGAACCGGCCCAGTCGCCATGGGCCTCGCCCGTGGTACTCGCTCCCAAACCCGATGGGTCTTGGCGTTTTTGTATCGATTACCGCAAGCTTAACGCGGCTACCGTCAAGGACGTGTATCCCATCCCGAGGATGGACGAATGTATCGATTCGCTCGGAAGCGCAAAAGTGTTCACGACCCTCGACGCGAACTGGGGATATTGGCAAGTCCCAGTTAGGGCAGAGGACCGTGATAAAACGGCGTTTTGTATGTCATCAAGGGACTATACCGATTCAACCGGATGCCCTTCGGGCTCACGAACGCCCCTGCCACTTTCCAAAGAGCAGTGGACATTTTGCTTGCCCGCTTTAAGTGGAAAACGTGCCTGGTATACCTGGATGACATCATTGTGTTCTCCAGTAACCTGGACGAGCACTTGACCCACGTTCGGGAGGTGATGCGAGTCCTACGAGAGGCAGGCATTACACTGAAGTTGAAGAAGTGCGAGTTCTTTACCGATACCGTGAAATATCTCGGCCACATAATCCGTCCGGGACGGCTATCGATAGACGCTGTACGCGTGCGGTCCCTCAAGGAGGCTAAACACCCACGGACTCAAACAGAACTGCGATCCTTCCTCGGCCTTTGCAATGTCTACCGCCGTTTTATTCCGCACTTCGCGGGTATAGCAGCTCCATTGAATGAACTCTTGCGAAAGGGACAGCCAGTGAAACTGGAACCATTCGATGACCGTAAGGCAACGGCATTCTCATCGCTCATTGATGCAGTAACTTCGCCGCCAATTCTTTCCCTGCCGAAACTCGGATTGCCCTATGCCATCGATACGGATGCCAGCAATTTTCAGATCGGCTGTGCCCTGTTTCAGACCACGGAGAGTGGCGAACGACTTCCAATTGGTTTTTGGTCTCGAAGCCTTAACGTGCATGAAAGGAATTACTCGGTACCCGAAAAAGAATGCTTAGCAGTAGTCTGGGCTCTCCAGACGCTGCGACCGTACCTCATGGGAGGACATTTTACCGTTCATACCGACCATTCGGCTCTGCGATGGCTTCTCTCGATTGCGGAGCCCTCTGGCCGCTTGATGCGGTGGAGGCTAAGATTATCGGAGTTCGACTTCGACGTGCAGTACAAGAAGGGAAACCTGAAAACTCAGGCTGATGCACTTTCCCGCTTACCGACTGCGGCCGAAGCTGAGCCAGTCGATGATCTGGAAATACCCTGCTTCTTTATGGAGGATGACGAAGACGAAGATTTGGAAGGATGGGACGTCTATGACGCTGTCTTAGCCGTTTCAGATACGGAGCCAGTACCGGGATCGTTCGTGCCGATAACACCGGAAGAATTGATTCGGGAACAGTATACGGACCCGTTTTGCAATAAGGTTCGTGCCCGTCTGAACGGTGGAGCTCAACTGCCTTTTGGCATAAACGACCAAGGATTCTTGGTTCGAACGGTTACTGACCGGCCACAGATTGTGGTACCCCACTCGCTTCAATCTCGAGTCTTGCATCTGTCGCATTACGCGAAGTTGTCAGCCCACCCTGGTGGAAGGAAGTTGTACTACACCCTCAGAAAGGACTTCTATTGGCCAGCTATGGCGTTTGATGCGTATGCCACTGCTCGTGGATGTTCTGGTTGTGCAAAGAACCGCGTCAAACTGCGGAAGTACTCCAAACAGTTGGTACTCTTCCCCGCAAGGGCCCCACTCGAGTTCGTGGCGATTGACATACTCGGCGAGTTTATCAGGACACGCCGAGGTAATCGGTTTTTACTTGTCATAACCGACCGCTTTTCTAAGCTCGTGCGGACAGTTCCTCTGACGAAGATCACCGCCAGTGCGGTCGCGCAAGCTTTCGTAACCCACTGGGTGTTTGTCTACGGACCGCCGATTGATTTACTATCGGATAATGGGTCGCAATTCACTGCGAAGTTCTTCCAGGACGTTTGTCGAATACTGGAAATTAAGAACTGGTTTACTACGACCTACCATCCGCAAAGTAACGGCCAGGTGGAGCGCTTCAATCGCACCATGCTGAATGCGCTGCGAACCTTTGTCGCCGACCACCCGTCGGAATGGGATCTCTACACCGATGCGGTGACATATGCCTACAATACGCAGGTACATCGCACTACCCAGATCTCTCCGTTCGAACTGGTCTTATCGCGTGTCCCACCATCGGTGGCTGTCGAGCCCCAACCTACGCTGGATAAGTTCCCTTCACCTCGTCTACACAGGGACGCCTGGAAGCAATGGCTGAAGCAAATCATTCCCGTAGTTGGGCAGCAAATCGCTAAGGCACAAGCCGTCTACAAGCGGAACTTCGACGCACGTGTGCGAAAGAATGCCCCACACATCAAGGAAGGTGACTATGTATTTCTCCGGAAAGAATACTCCAATCCGGAAAAAGAGAAACGCCATAAACTTTCTCCGATAGCGGACGGCCCTTACAGGGTTATTTCTACTACCGATACAACGGTTGTCCTTGACGTCAAGGGTGAACACGAACGCTTCTCGCGTGATCGCGTTACGCCGGCACCACCGCCGGAACCCACCGTGCAAGAAGCCCATCCCCGACTGACCAGGTCGGATGCTACCCCGGCAGCGCCTCTGGCTATTAGCAGGGACGCCCCGCTCGGCCTGTCAATTCTACCGCACGCCGCGCGCGGTCTGTCCGACCTCCCTACGGAATCGGAACGTACCCCGAAAATTGGGCCAGATGCGTATGTGCACACACGCATCGTGCCCACTACTGGGATTATCGCTCCGGGCCCCGCCGCTCCAGCTAAGGAGGGGGAGGGGGACGCTCATTCAGGGTGCACCGCTCCTTTGCAGTCTACGCCGTTGCAAACGGATACTGCACCCTCGCAGGACACCGCCAGGAACGGAGTGGAGGTTGCTTTGCCGTCGCGGACGGAGAACGCACGGACGTGTGACAGTAAGCGCCCCGTCGAAAGCCCAATGTCACGGGATGCCCAGTTATGGTCTTCAACGTCGCCGCTGCAAGCAAAGTCCTCACTTAGAGAGACTACGCCCAAACAGGACGCGCAGACCCGCAACAGCAGCGGCGCCGTTCAAAACCCGACGTCCGGGAGCACACCTGGCGACGCACCGCTACTGCGGAATGGAGAGGAGACCGATGTTGCCCCGACAGGAGACCGATCATTTGGAAGAGAAATTGGTTGCTAAAGACCGCGCTGTGACGGCAGACCCAAGTTTGGGAGGTGCAATCGACTTGGTCGATAATGGCACGCGAACCGCAGGGCACACGGCCACATCAGTACAGGTGGACACCACTCTAGGTGGACAGAAGCCAATTAAGTTCGACGCGCGCACGGCGCGACACGGGCCACGCACAGTGGATGAACCGCCTCCCTTGAAGGATGACAATGCGTATGACAACGCACGCCGTGGGCACGCCCGTGCCACGGAGAGTGATGAGCCGTCAAAAACCGGGAGATCCGTAATTGATACGGCTCACCACGGCGCCGCGACGGTTGGTACCACACAGTCCGCCGTGGGCGGCGAATCGTCGTCAACGGGCGTAACGGAACACCGCTCGCCAGCCCCTCACACGGAGGTTGGTTTCCCGTCGATAGGGACGATCTCGCCGGAACACCGGAAGCTCGGAGTCCGTCCAGACGGGATCCCACAGCAACCGCAGAAGCAAGTGGCTCCAGACCCCTCACTGGGGAGCGTAACCCTCCGAGGAGCTCCCTGGGGAGCGCAACCGAGACCTGGTGTACAGGATGCATTGCCGCCTAGACGGAAGTCGAAGGCCATCACCCGCGATCGCCACGACAGTGGAAGAGCAGTCCGCCCCGCTAACGAGGACCCATCGAACGCCTCTGGCGAGGACCCACTGGTCAAGGCGCCAGAGCGGAGTGTCTACGAACGCGAGTTCGTAGTGGACCGTATAGTCAAACACGGCCTAGACTCTACTGGAGAGCTGGTATACCAAGTCCGCTGGTACGGCTACCCCCCTTCGGAGGACACACACGAACCTATCGAGCACCTGCCCCGCTCGAAAGTACTTCAGTACCACCGGAAGACCGGTACGCCGACACCGGAAACGCTCGACAAAGCCCAAGTGGGCTAACCCCCACATTAGCTATGCCGCTCACGCGGAACATTTGCCGCTTCTGCGGACAAGCCACGATACAGTGGAATAGAAGAAGAAGACGAAGAAGAAGCCTAAGAAGAGGAAGTCGAAGAACAGGAATTTGCCGCTTCAAGCGGAATACCTCCCTTAGATAAGGAACAGGCGCCCCTCGCGGGGTGCTGCCCCCTGAGGAGGGGGAGGGATGAAGATAATTTGCTAAAAGCCGGTAGCAACCGGACACATTTAATGATAGGGCCAAGAGATATTGGTATCTACGGAGTTCGATCACACGCCGGACGGTCCGGAACCGGACCCATGACCTTGGGCGAACCACTGAGCCGCAAGGCCCTGCAGCTGCGCCAAGTCGGTCACCGTGTCAGACACGGGCACACCCATGCCGCGAAGGAAACTGCGGATGACGATCGCCTGGGGGTCAGTACTCGAACCGGCCCCGCCCGCAGAAGCGGAGGCCTGCCACGCGCCAAACGAGTTGGGCGTACCCTGCACTACCGCATCAGCGGATCCGCCGTCATCTCCAGTTACGTCGATCACGTCGATCTGCTGGTCCGCTCCCTGGTCCATAGGGCTCCCTGCCTCATCAAGGCTCTCGTCCTCCTCGTCGTCGACGAAGACGAACCCACGAGGATGGCCCTCTGGGATGCTCCGCTCGACCTGACGCCGCTCCCGCGCCTCGGCGGCTGTGACTATCTCCCATTCCCATGGGTCGAAGTACACAAAGTCGCCAGCGTTGACGTCGCGTCCGGGAGACCGGTCTGTAACCCGACGGATACCCTCGGAGACCTGACTAGCAGGCACGGAGTCCCACTCGACACCGTCGATGACCTCCACCAAGGACACCACTTCCCGCGCGTTGCGGACGGATCCGAGCACATCGGTGAGGTCCAAATTCCGAATGGATCGGCGAATCATCTCCGGCACAAACCAAAGCCGGTAATGATCATACGCCTCCCAGAGGAGGAAAGCCGCGACACGGACAGTCCATTCGGTGGCAAGGATGCTCCAAAGGCCGCGCGGCGGATTCTTCATGTAGTACGACCCGACATATGTCAGGCATGGGGGGAGCTCCACATGGCACCCTCGAGGGACCTCGACCGCAGGCCAGAACGATGGCAGCGGAACGTATCGCCCTTGACGGGAACGCGCCGCGATTCGCTCAACCTCCGAGCATTGGTACGGCACCAGAACCCCGAAGCGGGATCGCCACTTCCTCTCGTGACGGAGGCCTTCGAAGAACTCGCGCCGCGACGACTTGCGGAGGTACCGGAACTCGGCCCGAAGAATCGGACGAGCCCACAGAATGAGATCCTGGTGGGGCTGGACGACATCCGCATAGCGGTCTATCTCGTCGAAGGCAACAGCCAGTCGATCTCCGTACTCAACCTCGCCGAACGTACGGTAGTAGGCCACGTCAAACCCGTAATGGGACGGAACCGGATGCTCG
The DNA here is from genome assembly GCA_030374805.1 of Gracilaria gracilis. NCBI lineage: Eukaryota > Rhodophyta > Florideophyceae > Gracilariales > Gracilariaceae > Gracilaria > Gracilaria gracilis. The sequence continues at coordinate 208,779 of JARGSG010000029.1, read as the reverse complement.
TTCGGCGCCCGAAAATGTCGCGCATACCCAATGCGGGCAATCTCCCGGCGAGCGAACGCCAGGCTCTCGCTTCTCGTATACCAGAGACAATTTGGATGGACCGTGATACGGGCAAGCCAGTCCCATGAGCGGACGACGCTAACGGGAAGCCCTCCGGGGAGGATACCGTCAATGGCGTAGGAGTTGATCAACGCTTCATTCCGAACGGCTTCGGCATTGAACCACGGGGCTTGTGCAAACAGGCCGCTATGGCGGTGAGGATCGCGTACGCGGAGACTCCCAAGACTGGGCCATCCTCCCGTATTTGTCGGCACGCTAGCATGGAACCAATCCCACACAGGAGCTGGATCCGGAGCCGCTGCTGTCGCAACGGACGGCGCGCCGGAAGCGGAAGCCCCCGACGATTGAGGCAAGGGTACCGACCGGAACCGCGGTCCGGCAGCGGTCATTCGCGCAGTCCCACCTGGGGGAGCGCCGGGATTACCGGAGGTGTTGTTGTTATTGGTAGGCATCGCTGTGTCGATGAGAGTCGAAGGTGCCAAGTATGGTACGAGTGCCAAGTTGTTGGAGTCCGAGTGGTCGTTAGGCTCACCGCCGGAGTCCGGACTATATAGGCCCATGATGGGAGGTGAGAAGCCGAACGAGTCGGAAGTTTCAGCCTGAGAAGGGGGAGATGTAGAGCAATTGCCCTTGGCAGGGACTGAGGGGGATGCCACTCATATATCCGTTGTTATTTTCGGCTGAACTTCCTACTATTATGAAGTCTATTTGCCTATTGGGCCCGGATTAGGGATCCGCCTATGAAGGGTAGGATTGGCGCGACACGTGTGTGCCCGCGCCCGATTACCGGATGCGCCGTTGCAAGGGTGCCACGGAGGTACACGTGGGTAGTGTTGGCCGGCGTGCCGGGTACTTAGATATTTTAGTGATATTTGTCAGCCGTATATAAGTGGCGGCACTTGCCGCCACTGTACGGGGAAGAAAACCTCAACGAGGCCTTGGCTCTAGCTTAAGTTCCGCTTGCGCACGGTCTTTCGCCCCATTCCCGGGTAATACCGCCGCTTATCCGGACAAGTTATCCACCTCCGTCACCGAGAAGCACCGATCCGTCGTTACGGCCTCTTATTTATTATTCTTCCATACACTCTTTCTGTTTTCCCGTCTTACGGCTTCGTTACACTTCGCCCTGTTGTACAGGTTTGCCCCTTTTTGTCTCGGGATTATTCCCCGCTCTCACGAGTCTGTGCTCCGCAGTGCGGCTCATTTTGCTACCTTCTATCTCGCCCCTTTTGCTACGGGATACGCCACACCCAGTGGAATCCATCCTGTTGGCACCCCGATTGCCACCCCCAACCTCCGTCTGTAAGTCAGGAAGAGGCCCCGGAGTTACGCCCGGCACGTGTCGGCCTCATCGGAGGGTTCTGCCACTGCTCTGCCCCAATAGGGAGCAAGGCTGAACACCTTGGTTGCGTAGCCGCTGGCGCGGTTTGTGTTCTTTCCTTCCGTTCCCGGCTTTGCCCCACAATCAATGGATGCATGCAATTGCAGCCGTGGAAGGTTATTGGCCCAGCCGGAGATTTTATCTCACCACGTCATTGCCCAAGTACGATGACATTCATTGACTATTTTTTATGGATGTTCCCCACTGGACATCTGAAGACTATTGTGGAGAAGACGAACAAGAACTTGGAAAATGATGGTGCCTCTTCGACCAGTGGTGGAGAGCTTTTAAGGTTCTTTGGCGTGATGATTTTAATAAGCAGGCTGGAGTTTTCCAATAGAAGAGATCTTTGGGGTTCAAAACCAGCATCCAGGTTTATGTCTCAGCCTGTAATTGGTGAAGCAATGTCACGAAATAGGTTTGAAACTCTAAGGCGATGTATTTGTTTTAGTGGTAACGCTGCTCAAGAGGATTATGGCACGGCTCGCTGGAATTTAGTCACTGATTTCGTGAAAGCCATCAATGATCACCGCCGTTCTTTCGTGACACCTTCACATGCTTTATGCGTTGATGAGAGTATTTCACGCTGGTATGGGCTGGGGGGAGACTGGATTGATGTGGGGCTCCCACATTATACCGCGCTGGATCGAAAACCAGAAAATGGGTTGGAAATGAAAACCGTTTGCTGCGGAAGAAGTGGTATCATGCTAAATATTGAGCTCAATATGGGATCCCAAGCCCCTGATCAGGATTTTGATACAGAACATACTCATGGAACTTCGATTTTACTTCGATTAGTCCAGCCATGGTTTGGGTCTGGACGCCATGTCTGTGCAGATTCTTTTTTTGCATCTGTGAAAACAGCTAATGCTCTTTTGGAAAAAGGACTGCGCTTTACTGGGGTTATCAAGAATGCAACACGTCAATTTCCTATGAAGCATTTATCAGAGAAGACTTTAGAGAATCGTGGAGATTTTGTTTCAATGGTTTCGAAGGAGAACGGTTTGAATACTGATCTAATGGCGGTAATGTGGGTCGATAGGGAACGAAGGTATTTTATATCAACATGCAACACGGTGAACCCTGGAAACCCAATAATGCGACAAAGATGGAGACGACAAGGAAATGTTTCGAGGAAAGTTGAACTGGAAGTATTGATACCAGAGGTTTGTGACGAATACTATAAAACGTGTTCAATGATTGACAGACACAACAGATGCCGCCAAGATGAATTAAAACTGGAGAAGAAAGTCGAGGTCAAGGATTGGTCGTTCCGTTTGAATTCATCTTTATTATCCATTTGTATGGTTGATGCGTGGATGCTTTACAAAGCTGGTAATGGTATGCGAAAGTTATTATCTCCATATAACTTCTATTCAAAGTTGGCTGACGATCTTATCACTAATACGTGGGACCGGACCGCTTTGATGACTCGAGATGAAGAACATATGGAAATAGAAGATGATAATCCGAAACCTGCAGGAACTGTTGTGCATCTTATGCACACTAATCGCAAGAAAAAGACTAAGGATGGAATGATTACGAAGTCTTCATATCAAGGACGATGCAAAGTGTGCAAAGGGAATATGAAGTCTAAGTTTTTATGTTCTGAATGCTATATATCTTTGAAATCTGAAGTGTATTTATGTCACACTGGTACAGGAAGAGACTGCTTTAAGAACCACATTGAGTTACGTCACGGTGTTAAAAAGTAATTGAAGCACATCTGTTGTCAACAACAACGTCAACATAGAAGTAAACAAGCGCTGATATTGAATAAAAACACAAAAAGAATCACATTTTCAACAAGTGTTCATCCACCTTAAGCGCCCTAATTCAATCCGCGTAATAGAACATGCCAGATAATTTTTACACTCTGACAAAACTGCCCCTTTAACAGATGTCACCGTGTTCTGTCTGTTGTTCAAGTGGGTGTTGAAAACGTTCTTAGTGTAAACATATTACTAGAATTAGTCGAGTTCCATAAGAAGTTTTCGAGTTTTAATAAACTCAGCGAGGTTTGAACTCACGTTTAATTTGCTCAAATAGGATATCTTATCCACTGAGCTGCGATTACTGGCCGTTTTGCCCTACAGACTACTACTTAAACGACTGTTCAAGGACTTTTCAAATTTTGAAATTTGAAAAGTCCGCATTATAGGTCCGGAATGTAATTTTTTGGTTTATTTTACTCTCTCAACGGGCTGACCTCATATGAGGTCAACGCGTTGGTCCGATAGACACTAGTGTCTATTCGACCGGAATTTTGACCTCATATGAGGTCAGCGTGACCTCATATGAGGTCAATTTCGCTCTTGAGAAATAATTGAAAATCAACCTTTTTGAATATTTGAAAATGAGCCACACAGAGAGCTGTATTGGGTACAGGAAGAAGTAAAAACTTTTCATAGTTCCTCTTAGACATACAGAGTAGAAAATTACTTAAACAAAGCTTTAATGCTCAGCTTTAAAACCATATGCAATTCGTTTAGTACATGCAGATAGATGCAAAGTTAAACAGTAAACAAAAATTTTGGGGTTCAGAATACCTTCAAAAAGAGGTAAAGTGCAAATTATGGTTTCTTTCGTCTAGTAAAGCTAAAGTTGGACGATAATGCAACGAAAGATAAAGCGCTTGGCATTTCGTTCGTATGTAAAACAAGTAGTAGATTTCAGAAATTGTAGAGATACCAAAAAATATTTGTTGGCCTCATATGAGGTCATTTGACCTCATATGAGGTCAATGTCGAATAGACACTAGCGGCACTCCAATGTTTGGCTTGAGAGCTGAAAACGTGATCCGGGATTGCGACGTCGGATGTTGGGTGCGCTGGACACCCGAGACGACGCGCGAGCGGCGGTGTGGCTTGAAGAAGTGAAGAGCACCGATGACACGCGGTGCATGTCGCCAACGAATCCAGCTGGCATAATCAGCAAAGCCGTCATATTTCCCTCTGAATTACAGCACGTAAATAGCGGGGCGGGGGGGTCGACTTTTCTCAAAGGACAAACCGCAGCGTAGTCTCCAGATATCTTACTAAAGATGAACCACGCTAAGCATTGCAGATTAGCATCTGCCGCCAGCAGCCTCATTAAGGTAACCCTCCAACATTCAGGCAACTAAATCTGCTTCTGGAAAACTGGTTCAGTTATAAAGAAAACAGTGTGTTCTAGTTCCAGGAAGTGGTTTTCATCATGCCCATGCTTCCAGAAATTTTGTAGTCCAGTGTAGTGACGCTGGAAAGAGCCAAGCGTTTGTAGGGTACCGACATTTGGGCAGTACAAAAGGACCGATCTGCTAGTTGAGACGTCTGTGGTATTGGCAAAAGACGAAGAGTAAGTTGTCTGCACCTATAAGAACTGACTGTATAAAGAAAAACAAAGCAAGTGAGTCAGAATGAGTGAGGCAAACACAAAGGCGTGCTACGAGCCAGGGTGTGATTGGTGTGAACGTTATGACAAGGAGGCTATGTATACTTGTTCATTCTGCAATTTAAAATTCGCAACCGCCGAGGATCGCAAGTCTCACATCAAGAAAAACCACTCGACTTCATCTTCAACCCAAAACAAAGGGTCTTCTTCTTCTGGTAAGAAGCCTTCTGGTAAGAAGAAAAGTAAAAGCAGCTCAAAACCAAGAAAGCTGTGAGAAAAATGGCACAAGCTGCGACGGTACTACACGCTATGGTGATGTTTTTGAACTGAGAGTTATAGCACTAGCTTGATCACAAAAATCAAATTCTACTGCAGCCGTTTTACAGAAGGTCGTTTTCGAATGCAAGCATATATCAACTGCTAGTAACAGTCTGCTACTGCTACTAAGAATACCAAGCAAACGCGGAGACGTGCGGTATAGGTTATGTGAAGTTAGTAAAATCGTGGTTCTCTTCTAGAGGATTTCTTGTCTTGTCTATCTGTTCTGTCGGCTATCTACGTGTACACAAGTGTTGGCGACTTTCTAGGTTTTGGCCAGACACCAAGCACTCAATTTAGCTGCTCTAATATGTTTTCAGAATTCGCACACGCAAAACAGCCGAAAAACGTCGGCCTACATAGCTAGATACTAGTAACTTTCTTTGTACCTTGGACAAACGGTACATGCCCGTGATGATGTACGATCATCATCATCGGCAAGTACTTCGAGGAAACTGAGGTGTTGTTGTCAGTTCCAGCGGAAGCTTTTGGTTGGTTACTGAGGACACATTTGTAACGGTCGGTTAACCACCGATGCAAAGCAACTGGGAATCACCGTCAGGAGTCCTGACTCAGGACCATGCATCGCATCCCATCGCTTGTGAATCATGCGGAAAAACGCGACGTGTACAACGGTCCCGATGTACACGGGTACATGTGTATCGTTGTACACACGGGTACAGCAAAGACAAAAGATTGGCGACCATCTGATCTATCAGATATCTAGCGAAGGTCACGAACGGCGAGGCTGCATGGCCGATCGCGCGACTTGATCGCCCGCCCCGCGCACAGGCGGCCGTCTCTCTTCCTCGAGACACACCGTAGATATGGACACGAACCAGACGCAATTCAACTTCACTACGTTAACCACCGGACTCTCGCACCGTTACCTCTTGCTTTGCGTCACCTACCCTCTCCTACATTATCATCCTTATGATCATCATCGCCACAACCACCGTCTTTACAACCGTTTCATGTGAGAGCAATTTGCACTCCAGCTCTTCGAAAAATGCTCAACATCGAAATGCAGCAGCCACAAACTCGCGTCCACCACATTTTCGTTGATGCATACGCAATGCACACGTAATAATCGAGAATGTCGAAGAAGAAGAAGCGTTGGAGAGAGTTGGTGACCACAAAATGCACATAATAACGCTTGCGTTGAACATTTCTTTACTACGTGAGGCGACAAGTTGGCGATGGAGAAGGCGTATAAAAGCCGGTTGCGAAGGCCGATGCGATCGCCGACTGAGATGTCGCCCGTCGTCGTCCATCGCCATTTGCATCCTGGTCTGTACATTCCCTATTCGATTAGCTTCACTTGCGATCTGAAAAGCATTGTGCATCTTCCCTACCCAACAATTGTGGTACCCTGGTCTCCCCATTTGGTTCTCTTGTTCACCGTTGTACTTGCTCTCTGACTTGTGAGAGAATTCCTTTAGCCTTTCAATCGTCTCTTTGCTTGGCTTTCCCGTCGTTATCGAACGCCATTACCCCTTCCTCCCCATCCCAACTTCCCCCCTCTCCACCTCCCCGCCCCTACCCCTACCCCCCTCCCCCTCTCTTCCCCATCCCGTATCAAATATCCCCCGTATATATCCGGCAACCCAAGGTCTTTGCGCTTTCTTCTCTGACAAAATGAGAAGCTTTTTGTGGGAAGGTGTCGTACGGTTTATGGTGTCCATCTTGGACCATGAAGAAAACCCGAGAGCGGTTCCTCAGATCAACCGATCTCCGTGTGCAGCCACGGCAATATCTGCACTCGATTCTGTGCCCCTCGCTGGAAGTTCTACTCCCAATGCAGTAGTTACTTCACAACAGCCCGCCGCAGCGCATGTCTCGGAATTGGTATCCCATGACCGAATTGGGATGGGTGCCAATGTCCAGCTGTGTGGCCTCGAGGACAAGGCCATATCGGGTGAAGTTTTGTCGCGCTCCTCTCAATCGCTCCGTCCCGCATCGCCGCCTCGGGAACAGCTTGACATCAGTGAGACAACAAACCCAGCGCAGTGCGAGAAGCGACAGGCGAGGGAGCGGGAACTGGAGGGAACCGTCGCCGAGTTGTTCCGCCGCTTTTGCTATGGACAGGCGGTGGTAATGGGCGAGCTCCCTCCCTTGCTGCCCAGAGCGCAGATCTTCTTGATCGCGCCGGAAACGGACGTGCCCGCTTACTACTGCACGCACGTTCGTTGTGAGGAACGCGCGGATAAGTGGCCATCCGCGTTGGCACTTTCGGACTTCGAACCGCAGCAGAGCACGGTGTGGCTGATGCGCATGCAGGGCGCGTCGGACACCGACTTGATGCAGAATCTGAAAGCGGTGGCCGGCATGAGCGCGCCGTGCAGCGTTGTGGTGCTAGTGTCATGGTCGGAGCAGGCTGCGGATGTCGCGGATAAGGCGGGCTTCTCGATGGACGTGGTGCAGTACGGGAGCCCGCTTTATCTGCTGCGCAGGAAGGAACAGCGGGCGCAGTGGGGCGAGACGGAGAGCCTGTACACATCACCGATGTACAGCCCTCCCCCGGAGCCGGTGGTTGACGGGTGGGTGGTGCGGTTCAGGTTGGATCTGGACGGGTTTGACGGAGAGCTGCGGCGTATGGTTGCGAAAGGGTGCGCCAAGGTGGTGGGCAACTGCACGGCGCTTGGAGAATGGGATGTGAGGCGAGGGGTGAGATTGGAAGCGTTCGAGAGGGTACTGTTCGCGGAAGTGCTTGTAGAGAGGGGCAGCGTGGAGTACAAGTACGTGGTAGAGGGCGGTGACGGGGCTGTAGTGTGGGAGGCGGGTGAAAACCGTCGTCTGCTTGTGGACTGGGAGCTGTGCTTCTGTGTGGAAGATCGGTGGCGACGGTAATCATGAAAGAGGTTAGTGTGAAGTCAAGCCAGACCACCGGAGTAAAGGGTGGTCGTCCGCCGGAAGCTTGCTCATGGGCCTAGACAGGTTAAGCAGAACCACGCCACAAACGCAAGACACGAGACCTTTGCCATTCACAAGCGATCTACAGGTAGCGGGTGTCCACGCTGTGCTTCCGTTGCGAATGAAAGCCGACTTCTGCTCGTGGGTATGCAAGTGCTCTAGTGTTGGAAGGTCCTCAACGACTCTGAATGGGTTAACAACAAGCAAATTACTTTACGAGATAACGACAACATGAATAGATAAAATGACAGACAGTGCATATGGTCAACGATAGACGATCGATGTTCAAGGAATGACTTTGTTTGTGCTTAGCAACTCCATTGTGTACTTCAAGCAACGCTCAGCATATACTCAACTTTTTCTGTACGCATTTGCAGTCAAGTTACCGGTGCGATAATCGCACTGCGATTACAAAGGTAGGAGCGGTAACTCTCTATCTTTCTGTAGCGCATTTGCGGTTAAGTTGAAGAAGATGCAGAGGTCTCTCTCTCATTTATGAAACGCGTACGTGAATTACTCGTACGCGGGGGTATGCTAAGAACCCCAACAACCTATAACACTTATCTCTACACCGTAGCCACAAACCACAAATCAGTAGCCGTGCTACACTCACGGGGCTATAATATGGTACAAAGAAAGTATTAGGTACCTAAGGTGTTTTCGACCGCAGAAGCGTTTCGTTTGCGACGATAATCGCCTTCTTCTTCACTGAACCTCTCCATTCAACCTCTAGAGCTCGCCGCGTAAGGTGTACACCACGACAAGGCGCTTCGCATGTACCGCTTTTGTCGCCAAAGAAACCATTGACGACGTCCTTTCCACCCAACCCCTATATCATCGGCGAGATCAGGTAAAAGAACCGGCGCGTAGCCTGCGTCATCTTCCGACCCAAGCGTAGTCCATCCCAGAAAACCCTGGAAAAGCCCTGTCCAGAGGCTCCATTGAAGCTCTTCGTTCGAGGGAAAAAATTCAGGGAAAGGGCGGTTGGATCTTCTTCCGAAAACAGGCTCGTGACCGACTGCGTGCGTGCAGTTAGACGGGGGCCTTTTCACGACGTACCACCCAGGTCCGCGACGGCGACCAGCAAGCTGACCGATCGCTTGGGCGAGTTTAACGACCTCCCGGGTCGCATGCAGAGGTCACTTCAGCCTCATCCGCCACAACCGCCGCAACCACCGCAGCCTCCGCAGCCGCCGCAGCCGCCGCAGCCGCCGCAGCCGCCGCAGCCGCCGCAGCCGCCGCAGCCGCCGCAACCTCCACAGCCATCGCCGCCATCGCCGTCACCAGCACTCGTTCCTTGAGGATCGCCAATCTCATCGACCATCCCGCCAAACATTGGATTGTGCTCAGTTCGTCTGACACGGTCCCTGGCATCCCTCGGAGCCCTGATGAACTTAAACACCCGCCTTGGAGATCCTGGGAAGTCTTGGCAGTCCCACGCGCTTTTGTTTAAGGCGAGAAGCAACATTCCCAGACCTTGGTTACCCTGCTCAGTGGGGACTTCTCCGCCACCTCCCCGAATCATCGCATAGTCTTTCTGTTGCACTGACCAAGCAGGATACATCGTTTCATGGCTCCCAACTTTCGCGCCGCCACGAGGCACAAACCTTGGCTGTAGTGTTGTGAACAGCGCTGCTGCTGCTGTGCTTATCAGATATGCTGCCAACAGTTGGCTTCTATCATGCTCCTGCAGTTTTGAAGTTTGGAGATTGAACGCGACTTCACCTGCAGAGATGCCTCCAGCCACAGAGAGAGGCGGTAGTACAAACGAATATGACATAGGATTCTTCTTCGTGCCTGAAGGCTTCAAGTTGAGCCACCTCTTTAGCGTGTCCGTACCAAACAACCATATGCGCAGACTTAGATACCCCGGATCTCCCCGCCTTCCTGGAATGCCACGCACGCCCAGCCTTCCCGCTTCCTCGTCACCAGGAATGCCAGGAATTCCCTTCCGAGGAGATTCAAAACCAATCCATTCTCCTGCAATGAGACCAAAGTCCTCCCCGCCAACCCTTAACACGAAAACAGCTTCTGCAGCTGAGACAGCACACCTGCGAGGCGGCACGTGCGACGAGTGCAAACCGCACATGCTGTTGGGGAGCACATGGTGCGCTGTTGCGAGCGGGTATCTTGGCTTCTCTGAACATGTCTTCCCTCCGAATACCTCCACCACTGACGCAAAACGGGTTGGCTCAGCGTTGGAGCTGTCTTTCTTGTACATCAGGAAATGTATCGTTCGACTCACTAGGATGGCTGCATCTGTAGTTTCTTCTCCGAGACAGGTAAAGCGTTCCACCTTGCTTCCAGTGCTGTCTTGGCTGCTGCTAATGGCAGGCTCATTCTTCCTTCGCCAATCAGTCCTGTGAACCCAGTCCGAGCCGCCGCTTAGATCCACTGCACTCATGTCAGCATCCCACATGTGATACTCAGCGTTTGCTGCTGAAGAGCAACTCGCCTGCACAGCAGCGATCATCTCAACGAGAGCCGGTCTTTGTACTCTTTCCGAGGTTTCAACATTCCCCCTCCACATTCCACCAGCACGGTATACAGGAGAAGAGAAGATCTGTAGCCATGTGCTAGCAGTCTCATCCCACCTCCGGTTGAGCTGGGATCCAGTTGCTCTATCGTTGAGCGTATCATCATGTTTCAGTACCGATCCCTTCAACTTCACCGTTTTGCTGTGATACCAACGTGGGTGCATCATATGAGCGTGCCAGCATACATCGATATCATAAGTTGGAACCCATATCTTGTCCGGATGCAACTGTTGCAGTTTGAGAAACTTTCTGTATCGGCGTACAGCGAACCGCAGAAACCTGTGTTCTTGATATTGCGCCATGATACCGACCTGGTACTGGAATACCATCTGCCTTTCTGCTGCGGCCGCGATATCGTACGAGATGCGGGACCCTTCTGAGGCCGAACCACCGTTCGTGATGTTTAATGTGGCCTTGCGGGGCACTTGAATGGGTGCATCCTTGATAGTGTCCGTTATGTCGAATGCCTCTTGTGGATACATCTGTCGCCACAGTTCTTCAGCGTCCAACTTTCCTGACAATCTTTTCTTCGGGTTTAGTAGCATATGGTCTATAATGAAGTTCTGCTCATCAGGGCGCAGGGCCTGCCATATGGCGGCACAGTCTGGCGTATTTCACAGGACATAGCATATGACAAAACCAAACCCATTCAACGTCAAGTGGCGGAACGAGACGCAAGCGTTGCTTGGGCTTGGCATTTGCAAGAAGGGGAATCCACAGCTGTTCATAGCGGCGGATGGCCTCGCGCAGGACGAGGTGGTTGAAATAGAGAGCCGGGTACTGGTCGACCTCATTAAGAACAGACACCAAGGCTTGCACGGACGGCAGCAGACTTCGTTTCGCCTTTGAGTTGCTTCCCCCAAAGTCAAAGCCCAAGAAGTTCATGGTTGATGTGTGAGAGGAGTACTTGATGTACCGTTGAATATTTCTGATGCGATGTAGTTAGAGAGAGAGGATATGTTTATGTAGTTAGAAAGAAGAACGGAAGTGGGATTTCCGTTCACAACCGAGATTTGCTAGATGAGCAGATGATTCGCTCGCAACTTCAGACTACCTCGAGGACAACAATGCAAAGAAGGGCAAGGGCCCTTTGATGGGTTTCCCGCTAAGGCCATGGCCCAGGAGTTGGTGGCACAGAAATTATTTCTAAGGAAAGATTTGGTTCTACTCGAAAACTATCGTTTGAACTGAGACTAAACATCATCGTTGTTCAAAACAGTCTGAAGTACACCTTAAAACCTTGCAGAAGGGAATGACTGTCGTAGAAGGCCTCTAGGAAGAAAAACTCTCTAAAACTGTTTTCTATCTGCAAACAGGAGACTGGTGTTCCCATTATGAAAGAGGAAGAAGGATGTCAAAAGGGGGTCACAGGCGAAATCAAAGAATGCGAGCCTTCGAACACTGAGAAGTTCCGTAAATATGCTAGATACTAGGGTACAATGGAAAATTGGAGGTACGAGAATGTTATTTTTGTTGGGAAAATGCAAAAGGTTGCCGACACTGTCTCTCTGTCTCTGTTGTGTGAGGGGATTGTCTGGAGAGTAGCAATGGATGTCAGAAGCAGAAGAAGCTTCTGCTTGCGGCATCTATTGCTTTTGTTGTAGCAGAGAGACCAGTGACGGCAATAACTTTCTGCTCTCAACAGGTTGTCTGTTAGGAGTGCATTAAGAGTGCATTTACATTTGCGACAGTCTAACAAGTTCTTTCATTTGATCTGAAGACGTTGGTTCTCACAGTACTACGACATGGCATCTTCGAACGTCGTTTACGGTAATTTGCACAGCGTCACTGAAGACCAGCTGGCACAGCTTCCGATCAGACAGCTGGATCAGTTACTGCTCTCATTTCCACCTGAGGCAATCCAAAATAAAACCACAAGCAGTACTTTTGGCCAGAAGCTCGTCCATATTCTTTCTACACGAGCACAGTTTCTAGCTAATATCAATAAAGAGCATTCTAATGCTCTTCAAAAGTCGCTAACGCTTGGATACGCTGAACTCAAGAAGCTAGCTCTTGAAGCACCCGACGAACTTAAATTGTTGATACAGCACAGTGCTGAATACGACCACACTCTCCCGGTCTACAACCCAAACTCAGATTCACAGGACCTATATAACTCGGTGTTGGAATGGAAAGTTCACGTTGCAAAAGTGTCGCAAAGCCACGCCACTGCGACACCACTTCCAGACCAACCCACCCCTGCTGTGCCTCTTCCATTACATGCTGATCAAGCCAGCAAAACGTCCTACCAGCAACCAATATAATCTCAGCTGCATCATCCCCTCTTCAGGACTTCAATGATTTTTTCCAACTACCCAACGAAACATCCCAGGAGCCGCCATCTAAAAAGCGGAAATCATCTCACATCAGAGGGGGGATAATTATTGATGAGAATGGAAAAGATACGGTAAGCCGACCACCGCCTTTTGCCGCATATCCGGGGAAAAAAACGTCCCTCCCGATGCTCAACGTCAACAAGCTGAAGGAATGAAAAATCCTGAAAGCCCTTTTTTTCAAGGGTTCCAACCTGGAGACTGTGGTGAGAGAAATATCCTGGGAATGAGGACACAACGGCGAGATAATGTCATGGGAGGCAGAGGCGGTATCGTGGACAAGAGCCATACACCTATACCTTCTCGAAGGGGACACAATAAGAGTTGCACTCGAGAGCAAAGGGGGTCTGTGGCTGGGGCTCGCTCTCCGACGTCTTTTTTGCCTTCAGTTCGTCGAGAGGCTGGCGGGCACAATGGAAGCAACACGCAAACAAGCATGGGTAATGGCCTCTCCCTTCCTGTAAATATCACCAGCTTCAGTCGCCACATTTCCAGATATCGAGAACAAACTCATGCGGCAGTTCGCCTTAAATTTCAAGACGGAGACACAGTTACAAACAGCCCGAAACAGAAAGAAGTCATCACCCTGGGCAAAGAAAAAAGGTCAGCAAGATCATCTACAGAAGGACACCAGAAAGAGAGATTGAAAGGCCGTCATCGTACATTTCCAATACGCGTGCCATCTCTGCAAATCGAGTCCGATGCGATCCAATCCTTTAATCTCCTGTACTGCGGGCCACGCCGCTCTGACAGTCTCTCCGATCTCAATAATTCAGCTGTTTCTCAGCGCGGTGCATGTACCATCCGCAACACCATCAGGCACTGGCTCACTCTCTGTAAACGCCAAGCAGCCGGCAGGTCTACACCAGAAGCGGCAACTGTGTTTGGCGAAAACCTCCTTGGTCATGAGCGCATGCGATGGCACAGTGTGTTCGAACGTCTTCTATCAAGCAAGCCACCTGATTCTTTCTGTCGCGGCACTCCGATGCCCATAGTCTCTGCCAGAATCGACCTCTCTCCCAAGGCGGCCCAGAAAGAACGCGTTCAATGGGAGGTCATGTTCCCGCACAGTGGCGCCGCATCAATGACAGTCTCGGATCTTGACTACGACACAGTGCGCCGCTATATATGCGCGAATATGGCGGCTGAGCGTGGCAAAACCCACCCACATCGCAACGTCCACGGCAAGCGCCAAGAGTACCTCAACGTACTTCAACGAGCGCAAGAAGCCGGCATGCTGCTCTGGTCACCGATTGCAGACGAAGATCCGCATTACTCCCGCTTGGCAAACCTCATTACTATGCGCTCTTTCGCCGTCTGTAAATCGGCAACGAGGGACAGGCTTATTAGCTGGCCATTCGTTCAGAATGCACTCTTACCTGATCCTCCATACACGGAGCTCCCTACTCCAGATGCTTTTCGGTTTTATGAACCACCACCCGGCAACCATAATGCCTTCTTCATGGATTTGGAGAACATGTTCCATAACATCCGCCTTCCGTCCAAAATGGCTAAGCTCTTTCCCTTACAAACCGTCCGTTTGTCCGAACTCTCAAAACCGCTGCAGGCATCCATCAAGGACCATCACCCAATTTCCCTCGACGATGCTGCCATCCTCAGGCCACTCCAGTGCACTATGCCCATGGGCTATAAGTGGTCTGTATATGTGGCCCATACATGGGCAACAGCGATTATCCGCAACACTTTCCGAACCTTTCTGATGCACCCGTTATGCCCACAAACTGTACCACAGCTTCATACCCTGCGCCGTAACGTCTACACACAGCACGAGGGGCCCACCTACGTGCTGCTAATGCACATCATCGGCGACATCAATTTCATTTTTAGGGGATGGTCAGAAACGCAGGTCACAGCGTTTCAAACCGTGCTATACGGTAAATTCGGGACCCTTGGCTTGCCGGTCAAGCAGTCCAAATCCTCCCCAATCGGAACAATATCAAACGATTCCATACCCTTTATAGGGTAGATAATCGACTTCTCCGGCCGAATAGCTTATCGTAACCCACAAAAGGCTGTAAATGTCATCCAGAGCGCGATTGAAACACAAGCCACCCCTTCCCTGTCAATCGAACACATCCGAAGACTCACTGGGAAGCTGGTCTGGTTCGCGCTTGGCTGCCGCCCCTTGCTCTCTACGCTCCTGAACGCTTTTCGATACATCTCTTCTTATGACAACGGCAAATATCAACGAGAGTTACTCAACAAGGCAGTGAAAGAGCTTCAAACGTTGGCAAAGATGGTACCGCTCTGTATCATCCAACTGGCAGCCCCTGTGGCCTGCTATGTGGTAGCGTTTGATGCTTCCCAGGCTGCAGGAGCCGTGGTTTACACCGAAGTCGTTTCCTCCGACGCGCTCGCATTGCTGCAAGCACTTGATGCCTCAGAGACTCGCACAAAGACGGCTTACTGTAGTGCAACGCTATTGCGGATGAAGCTTCGCTATTGCGATTCATAGACAAGGGGATGCTCTCTAAGGAGGTGATGATGAATGCCGTGCGTGGCACACCCCATTCTTGGGTAGATTCGTACAACATATAGGATAGTTGTGAGGTGCACAGCATTGCTGGTCAGTCACACACGTGTGGGGAGTTTGCACCCATTGTTGGGGATTCTAGATATTAATATTGGATATTTAGTTACCACTGACAGTGGGCGGCTACACTACATAGTAGGTTGAGCTCAACCCAACTTTGGAGAAGTAAACGACTCAACCGAGTGTTCGGCTCTGATGTTTCACCCTTGGTGAGCAATATCCTCCTCGCGGAGAGTTGCCACTACTGTGTAGGTACCATCATCCGCCTCGCGGCATCCACAGCACCCTTACCGCATTCCGCGTGTTATTCTGTGTGTTTCCTTTATTTGTTTTCGCACTGTTATACAGGTATCGCTACACTGCATACCGGTGTTGACCGTTCTTTGTTTCGCCCACTCGCGTGGTTCGCTACCGCTCTCCGCGTCTCGTGCCACTCTCGTGTGTGTGTTGGTTGTCCCGTCTGTGACGTCATCCCCGACTCTGTCGTGTTCCCCACCACTGTGCGGCTTCTTTGCTTTTACCGCTCTCTACGCGTGTCGTGACGGTGATCCCCGGTCTTACACCCGGCTAGCGCGATCACCCTGAGAGGGGCTCTATTGCTGTGACTACCTCAGTTGAGGGAAGGCTTGAACACCCTTTGTGTGTCTTCTTCCTCCGCAGGGGTTGCACCACAATTGGTCTTCCGAATTAGAAGTCGTGTTGTATCCAGCAAGCTGGTTTGGTGCACCTTCCGGTTTGCCGGTTCGTTTCGTGGTCGTGGAGGACATTTCGCAGTTTAATCTGGGATTCGCTACCGACTCTACGTCGTGTCGGTTTCGTTTTCCCAATTTGGGTTGTTGTTTGGACACGGTTCTTTACCGGTGGCACTACCTATTTCCGTAGTGTGAGATTCCCGTCGGTACGGTTGTTGTCACCCCGTTTGGGTTTTTGAACTCGTCCCAGCAATCTGGTGAAGCAACGTTGTCGCATCGTGACGTTCCCGTGGACACGGTTGTCTTTACCGCATTCGGTTTTTTCGTCACTCGTGTGAGGATACTAAACTCATTCCAGGTTAATTTGCTGTTCGCTTGATTGTTCCCAGTTCTCTGGTCTCTTTTCGTCGTGGACGATGGTTTCTGGCAAGCGAGCGAGCCCCTCGAAGGCTCGCTCAGTTGGTTCAGAATTGCCCCCGCGTCCGCGGTCTGTTCCCGAGCCTCCGTCTGGAGCGGAGAAGAAACCCGGAAACCGGAAGCAATCTATAAAGTCGTCTGACTCCCCAGTGGCTGGACCCTCATCTGCTCCTTTGGAGGGTTCCACTCCCGCTGCTGCGGTGAAGGACGCGCTCGTCGTCGAGCTGGAGACTCAAGTGCGCAAACTTGAGGCCCAGACGGGAGTCATGAGAAGCTCTCATGCTGCCCTCGCGACTGAGGTCGATACACTTCGTATGAAGGTAGACGCTGCCCTCATCGGAGGTGTATCTGACGATCTACGTATATTACGGAAAGATGTCAACACTCTCTTAGAGGTTTTTCAAGGTTACCCCGGTTTTACCGAGGAGGTCAACACGAAGATATTTCAGATTCTGGGCCGTCTTGAGACGTTGGAAGCTACTATCCGTGCTGACAACGGCGCTTTTGACACACCCGCGGTGGACTCTCATCGCGCCAGAAACCGGAAATCCGGGAAGAATCGCTCTAAGAAGAGGTTAGTCGACGAGTATGATTCGGATTCGTCCAGGTCTTCTGGGATCTCAAACCGCTCTGCGGGTTCTTCTTCGTCGGACTCATCAAATGATGGTGAACGTCGTGGTCGCACTGCGCGCTCTCTTCATTCTAGTTCCACCTCCGGTGTTGTTCGCACCCGTGAGAAGGGGAGGAAGCACTCAGGTTTGAGGGAGCTGAAGCCTACTAATCCCTTGTACAAAAGGTTGTTGTCTTACCGGTACTACCGTTTGGAAGATTCCAGTCTGGACTGTACGCCCCGTGGGACGGGACAGATCAAGGACCGCATCAAGCGCATGTCCTTGACGATTCGTAACCAGTTCTTTACTGGGGAGGATCCCATCTTGGTGTTGGATTTTCTTTCACGCTTTGTCGCGGAAGCTGACATCCTCGGCATGAGTGAAGGGCAAGCTTATGTCGCATTACCGTATTTTCTACGTGGACTCGCTGAAGACCAATTCAACTCTGTAAGAGGTTCATCTCGAGCCTCCGAAGGAGGGGTTACCTGCTGGCCTGAGGCCGTGCAGTATCTACTTCGCTCGTACGCGACTGGTACCTCTATTGAGGAAGCAATCACCGCGTTGCGGGAAACGAAGCAACGCCCGAAGGAATCGGAAACCGAGTTTTCAGTCCGACTGAACAAGGCTTTCCACCGTTGTGGCAATGTTTATTCCGCTAATGAGCGTTGTACGCTGTTTATCAACGGATTGAATCCGGCTATTCGCACACTAGTCTCCCAGCGACGGGAAGACAAGCGGAAGACCACTTATCTCGAGTTGGTTCAATACGCGAAAGCGGAAGGAGACGCACTGCGTGCACGCTCCGGACACCGGGGTTCATCCAGGGCGCTTCACCTCGAAGGGGCGCCCTCATCGATCTCACTGCTACCGCAGGATTTTTTTGGCCACGAGTGGATTAATTTGCATCTGGCACAGGGGAACCTGGATTCTATTCCGACTACGGAGTTGCCTTCAACTACTGAAGCCTCGTCGATGACGGATGATCCGCTGCTTTACGCAGATCGCCCCCGCGTTCGCGGACCGCAAGTACCCTATTCAGGGAGTCGTTACCAGCGACCTGGTTGGGTAGACCCGCGGACGGTGAGAGCAAAGGACCCACGAAGTGCCGGAAGACCCGGGTTGATTTGTTTTCTATGCTACGAACACGGGCATGTGGCACCGGATTGCCACCTCACCATGAGGGATATGCCCACGGTCGTGGTGAATTTCGAAGCTCTGACCCCAGAAGAACACGCGTCAGTGCCGATAACCGCGTATTTGCGTGCGAAAACAGACTTTCCGAAACGGATTTCTCCCGCAGATATCGCTGCGTTGCGACACTCTGGTTCTTCCCAGGTCAATGCTTCACCGGCTCAAGACGTGGCGGCAACCGCTGCTGCGGGTAGTTCTGTTCCACAGGAGTCTGTGAAGATCCCTACCGCGCAGGACGCCGTTCCCGTTAGAACGGATGATACTCAGTTAAACTGAGTACGGGAGTCTCCAATGGAGAGGCGTCCCAGTCGAGGTCTACGGCGCCCGAGGCGTCACCGCCTCGCTCCCAGGTCAAAATCCTCTCGAGGAAGCCGACCGTCCTAGATGTGGACTCTACCACCGTTGGTGTAATGCGTCGCCCGTGGATACGGTTCAGGAACAACCGGATCCCGGATCGAGTCATGGTCATGGCCAAGCGAAACTACAAGATATTCGCTGACCTTGGCCTTTCTACCCAGTATATGGTGCGTCATTTGTCTATCCTGGATACAGACGCTGGTCCCAATTTTATTGTGGAGTCGCTCTTACCGCCGGAAATCCGTTGTCGAGTTCGTCAAGGACCCGTCATGGACGTGGCAGATGCAAATAATAACCCGTTGAGTACGGCTGGAATGGTTTCCCTGATCGTCAGGATTGGCAACTGCATTGAGCAGGTTGAATTCATCGTCTGCAAGACGCTTGCTGCCCCTGTCATCTTAGGGTGTGACTTCTGTGACAGATATGTCGAGTCAATCAGACCGCGTGCGCGTGAAGTGGAAATGGAAGATGGTTCGGTTGTACCGATTGTTCGTCGTTCTTTGAGGAGAACCTCAGCTAAGCTGGTACCGCTACCTACTCCTTTACACGATTCTAACCCTCCGAAGGAGTCTCCGAAACTCCGTGTTGCACGTGCTATTTCTATTCCGCCAGAATCCCAGGTATGGGTTGATGTTACTGCTGCTCCGCGTGGTTTGCGGGTTGTTCAACCATCTACCTCGTTATACGAGAAATATCAGCTCGCATTAGCGAATGGCGTTGTGCAGATCTCGAATGGTCACCCCTTTCGGGTTTTGTTAGCCAACTTTGGCAAGAAGTCCCAGTTTCTGGTGAAGAACCAAGTTATTGGTACTGCCCTACCGCACCCTACGGCGCTTATCCCTACTAAGGTGACTGCCGCCGAGATGCTCGGGATTGTCGAAGAAACCGCTGATGCGTCTCACTCTCAGGAGGGGGAGGGGTATTCGTCGCGTGCGCAAGCGTCGAACCCGTCTCAAACGGTTAACAACACGGGAGACCCGGAAAAGAAGACCGTGCCTACGAGTTATGACAGGATTGGCCCTATTAAGGAGTTAGAAGAATTGAATCTCGGTCATGTACCGGATTCACACCGCGAGAAGTTGCGTGATATGTTGCGCGAATTTACACCAATGTGGGATGGTTCCCTCGGAGAGGTTACAGCTACGGAACACCGGATTGATCTGTTGCCAGACGTTAAGCCTATTGCTCAACACCCTTACAGGGCAGGTCCGAAAGCTCGGGAGGAAGAACAGTTTCAAATCAACAAGATGCTCCGAGCCGGAGTTATAGAACCGGCACAGTCGCCGTGGGCATCTCCAGTTGTACTGGCTCCGAAACCCGATGGGTCCTGGCGTTTTTGTATCGACTATCGTCGCCTCAATGATGTTACCGTCAAAGACGTGTATCCCATACCTCGTATGGACGAGTACATTGACTCGCTTGGCGATGCAACCGTCTTCTCCACTTGGGATGCGAATTGGGGGTACTGGCAAGTACCCGTGCAACCGGAAGACTGTGATAAGACTGCGTTTACCTGTCATTCAGGGCTGTACCGCTTTAAGCGTATGCCTTTTGGACTTACGAACGCCCCCGCTACTTTTCAGCGTGCTTTGGATATCCTCCTTGCCCGTTTCAAATGGCGGAGTTGCCTCGTCTATCTCGACGATATCATCGTCTTCTCCAATAATTTGGATGCCCATTTGGATCACGTTCGTGAGATAATCACAACACTGCGTGACGCAGGAGTAACACTCAAGCTGAGGAAATGTGAATTCTTTACTGACTCGGTCAAGTATCTTGGACACGTAATCCGTCCGGGACGGCTACTGATCGAGCAGGCTCGCGTGAAGTCACTCAAGGAGGCTAAACTACCTACGACTCAGACTGAGCTGCGTTCCTTCCTAGGATTATGCAACGTCTATCGACGGTTATTCCTCGCTTCGCAAAGATCGCGGGACCGCTCAACGAGCTCCTGAAGAAGGGACAACCACCAAAACTGGGCCCCCTTGCTCCCACGCAAGTGGAAGCATTCAACTCTCTTATAGAGGCAGTTACAACAGCACCCGTGCTGTCATTACCGAAGAACGGGTTGCCATTTACCGTGGATACGGATGCGAGCGACTACCAGATCGGCTGTGCACTGTTTCAGACTACACCCGACGGGGAACGCCGACCAATTGGATTTTGGTCTCGCACGCTCAACGTTCATGAACGGAACTATTCGGTATCCGAAAAGGAGTGTCTCGCCATGGTATGGGCTTTACAGACGTTAAGACCATATCTTATGGGTGTGCATTTTACCGTTAACACGGATCACTCCGCGTTACGCTGGTTAATGTCAATCACGGAACCTTCCGGGCGTTTAATGCGCTGGCGTCTTCGGCTAGCCGAGTTTGATTATGAAGTCACCTACAAGAAGGGAAGTCTCAACGCGCAAGCGGATGCTCTTTCACGTTTGGGAACGGAAGGCGAAGCGTTACGCGTCGACGACGATGATGAAGATATCCCCTGTTTCCTCATGGAGGAGGGTGAAGAGGACTACGAACTGATTTCGGACGACATCTGTGATGACTTACTCGTCGCAGACGGTGAAGACCCGGAACCCGGTGCGTTTGTCCCAATCACTCCTGAGGAGATGATCAGAGAACAGCAGGGAGACCCGTTCTGTACGAGGATACGCGCCCAAATTAATGGCGGTGCGAACATCCCTTTTGGGGTTAACACTCAGGGTTACCTCGTTAGAGTGGTTCGTTCATCCCCACAGATCGTGGTTCCTCACTCCTTGCAGTCCAGGGTTCTTCACCTATCACACTTTTCTAAGGTTGCTTTCCATCCTGGGGCTAGAAGGCTGTACAAGACACTACGTCGGGATTTCTACTGGCCCGCGTTAGCGTTGGATTGCTATACCACCGTCAAGGCGTGTACGCACTGTGCTCGTGAACGAGTTAAATTACGTCGCCATGCGAAGAAGCTAACTCTGTTCCCCGCACGGGCGCCTCTTGAGTTTGTTGCCATCGATATACTCGGTGAGTTTTTAAGGACAACCCGAGGTAATTGGTTTCTACTCGTCATTACGGACAGATTCTCGAAGTTAGTCCGGACAATTCCGTTGAGGAAGATTACATCACGCACTGTTGCGGAAGCTTTGGTTAAGCATTGGGTCCTAGTCTACGGTCCCCCGGTTAGTCACCTTTCGGATAATGGTCCGCAATTTACTGCGCGTTTCTTCCAGGACGTCTGTCGGATACTCGACGTGAAGAATCTCTTCACGACGACGTATCATCCCCAATGTAATGGGCAAGTCGAGCGATTTAATCGAACGCTGCTCTCCGCGTTGCGGGCTTATACTGTTGAACATCCAAAGACTTGGGATCTCTACACGGATACCGTGACGTACGCGTACAATACGCAAGTTCACAGAGTTACTGGTTTATCTTCTTTCGAGCTTGTGCTGTCGCGAACGCCCCCGCCAGTTGCGGTTGAACCTCAGCCAAAGCTGGATACGTTCCCGTCGACGGTTGATCACTACCTGCGTTGGAAGCAGTGGCTTTCATTTATGGTACCTGTTGCCAGGTCGGCAATGGCTAAAGCACAACACGCTTATAAGCGGAACTTTGATGCCCGTATTCGGAGACCACTACCACCGTTGGAACCGGGACAAACCACCTTTGTAAGGAAAGAATATTACAATCCTGAAAAGGAGAGGCGACACAAGCTTTCTCCCATCGCTGATGGTCCGTACCGCGTTATTAGCGTGAATAAGGACACAGTTGTACTGGAAGTTGGTGGCGCTCATGAGCGTTTTTCTCGAGATCGAGTTGTACAAGGACCTACCCGTCATACGGAAGTTGTTTTGGATACTCAGCAGGAGGCTGGACAGGCGGAGAACCGATCGCTTCAGTCTACAGAAGCTACACCACTTGTAGGACTTCGTCACCCATCGAGGGGATTGTCGCAGTTACCGATGTTATCGTCGCGAACCGAATCTTCGGATTCTACACCGCTTGTGAAGTCGCGCTTCACAGCTTCTATCGAACCGTCAACTGACGTGATTACTGCTCCCCGTATCGCTCCACTTCAGGAGGGGGAGGGGAATTCACGCGTTGTTGCGGAAGAACAGGAATCACCGGTGTCGCAACCGTCGCAGACATCCCGTGATTCACGGAGAGAAGAATTGGAGACTGAGTTGTCTCAGGACACCGTCGAGGACGTGATTGCTAAGGATACCACTGTTAGTGGGCAGGCAAACCCGCTACAGCGTGCTGATATTGCCAAGGGCGCGCAACGCTCTACAGCGGATCGCAGCCCTATCAGCAAGGGACACGCGCAATCTACGGACTCCCGTACTGTCCAGGATACTGGAATTGCTCACCCGCACGGGGAATCGCCGCATGATCAACCTCCTGTTGTCGAGGAGACACAGGAGGGACCACCTGATCGCGCTCGCGAAAGTTCCTCGGCACCGCCGGTAGTCGACGCTGATCACCCGATTTCTCGGAAGAGCACGGCTACAGCACCGCTGGATACTGCTACACGGAGTATTCCGGACGCGCGCAAGCCGCAAACCGTCGCTGACGTTCGTCGCGCACCGCCTACGCAGGCGCGAAGTAAGGAAATCACGGTAGATCCCGGTATCGCAAGACCTGTTAGTCAGGAAAGAGAGAAGACGCTCGCAGAAGCGAAGTTAGAGCACCCCGGAACGGGTATGGAGGAAGCACCACCGCACCCATCCGTGGGGAAGTCGTTAAGCGCTCGTCATGACGTTTTGAACCGTCATGACAGTGCACGCACCGTTGGAGATACGGAATACCGCCCTGATTTAGGGAAAATACAAGCTGCCCGTGCAGGAGTGCGCGCGCGCCACACGTCGCGTGGCACACGCCGTGCACCACACAGTGGGCCTACACTGTCGACCGGCAGCGCCGTAGCCACGAACTGTCGCACGGAGTCACGTGAACCGGCACGTGCCGTGGTAGGTAATCCGCCTCCCCGTCCGAAACCACCGTCAACACTGGAAACTACTCGTAATCGAGACGTTGAGGAGACCGTCGAAACGGAAGAACTGCTCGAGAACTCCCGGAATCCGGTAAGGAAGACTCAGCAGAGGACGACAGAACCGCCGAAGGCGTCAGAGGCACACAGCAACGCAGCTGGTATCCCTATTACAGTACCGCTACGAAGCGTGGACTACCCTTCTAAAGGTGGTGAAGAACGTGAAGTTTACTCGAAAGAGTTCGTGGTCGACCACATCGTGGGACACAGTTGGCACCCGAAGGGGTATAGGCAGTACCAGGTGCGCTGGTATGGCTATCCGCCATCAGCAGACACGGATGAACCGGTTGAGCACCTGCCACGAACGAAATTCGTGCAGTATCACCGCCGTACTAACACGGATGTTCCGGCTAACCTACACCGCGCCCTAGTGGGGTAGACCGCCACCGTCTGTGACGGAACATTCTCTCGTGTCCGGCGTAGCCGTGTCAACGACAACGAACCTCACTCGAGGAAGCGTAACGACCTCCAGCGGAGTACAGTGCCGAAGTTACTTCGTGAAGGCACCCTCTAAACGAGGAGAGTTGAAGAATAAGCTAAGCTGCCCTCAGGAAGAGGAGAAGATTTAAGAAGACTCTATGAAGAGGAAAGGACACTCAGAAGAGGATTATGAAGAAGAAGTAATGCCCTCAGGAAGAGGAGAAGAAGAAAGAAGACTCTACGAAGAGGAATTGCAGCTCAGAAGAGAATTTGAAGCACTCATGAAGAGGAATGAAGACTCTTTGAAGAGGAGAAGAACTATGAAGACTCTAAGAAGAAGAAAGAAGGACTCTAAGACAGAGGAAAGTGCACTCAATCATGAGGAAGATTTGAAGACCCCGGAAGGGAGAAGATTATTGAAGATTACACTTGAAGAAGGAAGAAAACCTTGATGCTCAAGGGAAGAACACAGTTTTACTGGACATCTCAACTAAGCTGTACCCCGCTATTCGGGACTACAACGGCCAAGTTATTGGGAATCTACTGTGACGAGCTCCTACGTGGAGGGGCCACCCGAGCCACTCGGTCCTTGCTGAGCACCAGCGTTCGCCAGCTGCGCTATCAGGGCGTCGCGCATCTCTGTGACGTCGCCCGACGCCGCGCCAGAGGCACCAGCTGAGCTGAGGAACTGAGCGATCACGGCAGCCCGTGCTTCTTCGGATACTCCCGCGTTCGCGGCTTCATTCGGCATAGTCGACGCCGCCGTCGCAGGCGCCGAAGCAGCCTCCACAGAAGTTGGAGAGGATACAGGAACTGGGACTGGTACAACCGGCGCAGCCGGGGCGATATGACCACCCGCAGGGGGGTTCGCTACTGCAACAGCAGGTGCTGGCTCCACAACGAGAGTGTCGTCTTCTCCAAAGGCATCGTCCTCATCAGGAGCGTCATCGAGCATGATGTTGTCCCCTCCAACAGGGTGAAAGAATTCATCAGTCATGATGAATCCGGTGGGATGCCCAGGAGGGATGACTCGCTCTGCATGACGCAGGATATGTGCCTCCGCTGGAGTGATCAGTGTCCGTGACCACGGGTCGTAGAAGACAAAATCGCCCGCTAGCGGTGATCTGCGCCCGGGAGACCGGTCAACCTGAAGGTCTCCGTCATCGCGCCTACTCTGAGCGCACGGCACCTGGCTCCAGTCTACTGTGTCAATCACTCGCAAGAGGATCATCAACTCGGAGAGGTTTCCATTGCCGCCCAGCGGAAGAGTAAGATCCAAGCTTCGAATGGCTTGCCGCAAACGTGGAGGGATAAACCACAGTCTGTACTGGTCGTACACTTCATGAAGGACGTACACCGCCGTGCGGGCTGCCCATTCCGTCACCACCACGGTCCACCATCCCGTGAACGGGTTCGTTGCCAACCGACTACCGATGTAGGTCAGGCACGGGGGAAGCTCAACGTAGCACCCCCGGCACACCTCGTAAGAGGCCCATACAAAGGGAAGTGGCACGTATCTTCCACGCATGTGGCGAGGCCTAATCCGGTGTGAGTCCGTGTTTTGATAGGGTATCAAATATCCCCACCGGGAGCGAGCACGTCGTTCGGGACGGATCATGTTCTGCAAAAAGTTGGACCGCGGGATGCCGGGCAGGTATCGGAATTCAGCACGCAACAGCGGACGGGTCCAGCACAGGACATCCTGGTGAATCGTAACGTTCTGATAACGCTCTACTACACCGGCAAGCCGGGCCAAGTTCTCGCCGTAGTGCACCTCACCGAGGGTTTGGTAGAAAGCAACATCAAACCGGAATTCCGTGGGTATCGGTTGTTCCGAGTATGTTCGGGCAAGCCGCAGATGCGCGACACGTACCATCTCCGCACGAGCGGTATTGTGCGACTCACCACGCCGGTGGACAAGAGCTTGCGTTGGCACGGTAATCCGGTATTGCCAGTCAAAGGTAACCGTCATCCAGACGTGAATCCCACCCGGCAAATGACCGCTGCCGTCTGCGAACGCCGCTACGAGAGAAGGCTGAGTGACCCCGTGAGGGTGTAACCAAGGAGCCCGTACGAACGGTAATGGATTTGACCGTGGATCCACGTCTTCTAACTCGTCATACGAGGCCCACGCACCGACAGTCGGGTTAAGCACCGGCGCTGCCGGAGGTATTGCCGCAATGCCGTTGCCCATTTGATTGGGGAAGATGTACGGAGCCGGTTGTGCACCCGTTTGGGGAAGAGGCGCCGTATGGAAGCCGGGATTCATCGCCGATGAGGGGTTGGAGGACGACGGCTGGGCCGGTTGAGGATGACCAAAGCCCCCGAAATAGGGTTGAGGAGGCCCGCCAGGCGGTTGGTTGTTGCCCTGATTGGGAGTACTCATCGCTGTTGTAGCGCAAGGAAAGGAAGCCGAAGTGTTCGGAACAGAAGGAGCAAGAGGAAGCCGAGGAATCGGAGGCGATACCGCTGCAGGGCGTGTAGAAGTTGGTGATTCGCTTGGGTCGCGTGGCGAAGAGACAGGAGAAGGAGAAGGACCCGCCATCGGGGAGGTACTTATACACTCCGAAGGAGGAAGATGCACGCGCTCGCGGGTCGTCGTCGCGCCTCAGGAGGGGGAGATGTAGTGCAACGCTATTGGGGATGAAGCTTCGCTATTGCGATTCATAGACAAGGGGATGCTCTCTAAGGAGGTGATGATGAATGCCGTGCGTGGCACACCCCATTCTTGGGTAGATTCGTACAACATATAGGATAGTTGTGAGGTGCACAGCATTGCTGGTCAGTCACACACGTGTGGGGAGTTTGCACCCATTGTCGGGGATTCTAGATATTAATATTGGATATTTAGTTACCACTGACAGTGGTCGGCTACACTACATAGTAGGTTGAGCTCAACCCAACTTTGGAGAAGTAAACGACTCAACCGAGTGTTCGGCTCTGATGTTTCACCCTTGGTGAGCAATATCCTCCTCGCGGAGAGTTGCCACTACTGTGTAGGTACCATCATCCGCCTCGCGGCATCTACAGCACCCTTACCGCATTCCGCGTGTTATTCTGTGTGTTTCCTTTATTTGTTTTCGCACTGTTATACAGGTATCGCTACACTGCATACCGGTGTTGACCGTTCTTTGTTTCGCCCACTCGCGTGGTTCGCTACCGCTCTCCGCGTCTCGTGCCACTCTCGTGTGTGTGTTGGTTGTCCCGTCTGTGACGTCATCCCCGACTCTGTCGTGTTCCCCACCACTGTGCGGCTTCTTTGCTTTTACCGCTCTCTACGCGTGTCGTGACGGTGATCCCCGGTCTTACACCCGGCTAGCGCGATCACCCTGAGAGGGGCTCTATTGCTGTGACTACCTCAGTTGAGGGAAGGCTTGAACACCCTTTGTGTGTCTTCTTCCTCCGCAGGGGTTGCACCAAACTTACAATGCCGTTACAGAGTTCGTTAGTATCCGCAAGTGGACGACGGCTTTCGTCCACTAGTGGCACACCGCACAGCACATTAACATTCTGGAAGCCACCACTGCCTATCTTGCGCTGGAGTGGATGGCATCGATAGGTCTGTGCTCTTGCCGAGTACTCCTTCTCTCTGACTCCCTCGTGACAATCGGTGCTTTGCGAAAGGGGCGATCTTCAAGCCCTGGCCTTGCTCTCCCGTGCCGTCGTTTTGCCGCAATCAGCGCAGCCCACGCCCTCGACGCAGTTTTCGGCCATGTACCATCTGAGTACAACCCCGCGGACGGGCCGTCCCGTCCGGCACTTTCAAGCCAGTACCCTCGCAAAGAGCGCCATTAATAAGCCCCGAATAAACCCAGGAGTCCTCCTCTACATCCAATTGAGGGATACAAACCAACTGCCGCGCTGCCAAACGAGACTGGCGATCGCAGCCCCAGGCACCAACTCCTGGCGTGGTGCCACTGACAACGGTGAGGTCTACGGCAACATTTCAACCGCAAAACCGCTGGACGCACTGCGCGTGGACCCTGAAATGTTTTTGCAGCACTACAAGCTTGGCGTTTTGACGCTTACAAAGAAAACAAAGTCACGACACTGTAGCGCTATGCGCGCGTTCCAGTGTTTCTTAGAACAATGGCCTACATTTAATTTCGAACTCGATCTTGCTCTCAATTCTTACGTTGCTCTTCGGTTTGCGCTTGATAGGCGCATATCCAAGAAGCAGGAGATCAGTAACGTGTTGTGCATGTTACACATTATGATCCCTTCATCGCGGGGCACGCTCGGTTACACTCACAGAGCCCTCCAGAGATGGCAAAAGCAACACGAACCACAACCTGCCTTTCCGCTGACGCGGAAGATATGTTTGGCTTTTGCCTCTTGGATGATGCGGAATCAAAAGTCGCAATCAGCCATCGCACTGGTCACAGCATGGACCGCATATTTGAGAGCTAGCAAAGTACTCTCTTTGGATGATTGTTTTGTAGCTCTACCACGAGACACTCGTTTGTCTGATTTTCCTTCAAAAACAGCGGCAGTTTGTGTCAAAGACACGGAAACCGGACCTTTTCAGTTTTTGTTGATCACAGACCCTTGTGCAGTACAATTTCTCTCAACATATGTCAGCAAGCTTCGTTGCTCTCAGAAGTCTAAGCTTTTTTCTGTTTTATATCCGAATTATGAGCAAGACATTAAGTCCATTGCTATGATATTTGGGTTACAAAGTTACAGGTTCACATCTCATTCCGCAAGAATTGGCGGGGCATTGCATGACCACTTAGCCGGCAAATCTGCGGAAACAGTAGCTATCACTGGACGATGGAAAGAACTTGGTTAATTACGACATTATCTCACCAATGGCAGGTCATTGGTAATGAAGTTACAACTCAACAAATCCCAGACACAGTTTCTATCTGACTACGAAAAATGGTTTGCTTTGCAGCTAAAATCGGACGTATAGCAGAACTATATGCATGCATACGGGATGGGTTTTTCACGGCTGAGAACAGGGTTTTTAGACCCCCAGAAAGTCTTCTGGGGCGTGCAAGAAGTCTCATGCACTCTGTATTGTAAACCAAGCTATCCACGTTGTGGATGTTCTGGCGACCGGGCGCTATCAACAGCGAAATGGCTATAACCCAAAAAAAGAATTTCATGAAGCTCTTCCTCCATCATGCTCGCCTGAATATAAATTTATTGTTTCTGAAATACAGTCAAAAAAGACCGTAAGTGTTGTTTGAAGACTTTTCTAAAGATTTGTTGGTTGTAGTGAATGGTTTTTATCATACCTATGCTTCCAGAAATTTTGAAGTCTTCAAGAGTGGTGGGCTGGAAGAAGCAAGCCAAGCTACTAAGGAACACCTACAATCGGGCAGTATGAAAGGACTGGTCCGCTTGCTGAGACTTGTACCGAAAGAGCAGAGACGTGAACGAAGTTGTCTGCACGTATCTCGACTTTCTTTATACAAAAATGCAAGAGAGATAAGCCAGAATGAGTGGAAAACACACAGGTGTTTGCAAAGATCGCATTGGGATGTGTTTTGACATGGATCCTTGTTTCTACTGCAGTTTATAATTGGTAATCACCGAAGATGGAAAATCTCGCACAAGGAAAACCTACTCGTCTTCATCCTCTAGACAAAGCCAATGTTCCTCTTCCTCTGGTAAGGGGAAAAGTGAAAGCAGCTCAAAACCTATAAAGTAGTGAGACAGTCAGTAGAAACTACGAAAGGACTGCTAGGATGACGTTTCTGCGTTGACAGCTAAAGGGCAATAGCTTGATCGCAAAAACAGAATTTGAAGCCAAGTGTTTACAGGGAACGCCTTCGAGTGCAAGCATATACTGCTACTACGAATACCAAATACAGTAAAAGCAGAGATATGCGATGTATAGAATGAATGAAAACGTTTTCTCCATTGAGAAGTTCTCCTCTCGTGCATCAGTTTCAAGGTTTAGCGAGCTATGGCTTTTGCGCACATACTAATCACTCATTTCAGCTGATCAAATATGGTTTTCAAAGCTGCACGTGCAATACAGCTCACTAATATCGGCCTAGTTCCCAAAGAAGAAGAAAGAAAGTGTATCGACGCACGGTAGATACTCACCGTCGCCATCATCCATGGCATCGATGGCGTCCACTCGCGTTCACCACATTTTTTTGATGTATACGTAATGCACACGTAATAATGAGAGAATACCGAAGAAGATTCGCTGAAGACAGTCGGTGACCACGAAATGCACATAATAACGGTTGCTGTGAGCATTTCCTTGCGACTTGAGGCGACAAGTAGGCGATGGAAGAGGCATATAAAAGCCGGTTGCGAAAGCCGGTACGATCGCGAGTTCGACTTTGCCCGTGTAGTGGATGAAGGCATCCACTTCGGCACTGAAGTAGATATAGACATCCACTTCAGCACCCATAGCTCCACCAAGGATTGCTGCACCCACGCTCGGGTGGCAATATTTCCTACCTAGCTAGTGTACTGTAGTAGTTTTCTGAAGCAGAAAACATCAGCAGTGGTGTACTTCAGACACCACATCTCTGCCTCTTCAGTAAAATCAGAGGCATCGAACCTCAACACTCACAACTCCTCTTGCGCATTGCAACCACACAAGCGCACAGCCCGTCTTCCATCGTCATTTGTATCCATCTGTCTCATTCACTATTCGCTTTACTGGACTTACGATCCGCCGCGAATTGTACATGTTTTGTACATGTTCTCTGTCAAACACTTGTGGTGTCCTGGTTCCTCCATTTAGTTTTTGTGTTCACCGTTTTACTTGTTTCTCTCTGTCTTGTGAGACAAACCGTTCGGTCTTCAATCGCTTCTGGGCTTGGCTTCTTAGTCGTTCTCTGAGCCTTTCGTACATTTCGTCCCTCCCTTCTCCCATCAAATATCCCAGCCACCCACGTTCTCTGCGCTTCCTTTGCTAAAGAAATGAGAAGCCTACTATGGGAAGGCGTCTTGAGGTTCATGGGGTCTATCCTGAACCATGAAGAAGAATCGCGAGCGGCTCCTCAAATCTACCGATCTCCGCGTGAAGTCCCGTTAATGTCTGCACTCGATTCTGTGCCCCTCGCTGGAAGTTCTACTCCCAATGCAGTAGTTACTTCACAACAGCCCGCCGCAGCGCATGTCTCGGAATTGGTATCCCATGACCGAATTGGGATGGGTGCCAATGTCCAGCTGTGTGACCTCGAGGACAAGGCCATGTCGGGAGATATTTTGTCGCGCTCCTCTCAATCGCTCCGTCCCGCATCGCCGCCTCGGGAACAGCTTGACATACGTGAGACAACAGACCCAGCACAGTGCGAGAAGCGACAGGCGAGGGAGCGAGAACTGGAGGGAACCGTCGCCGAGTTGTTCCGTCGCTTTTGCTATGGACAGGCGGTGGTAATGGGCGAGCTCCCTCCCTTGCTGCCCAGAGCGCAGATCTTCCTGATCGTGCCGGAAACGGACGTGCCCGCTTACTACTGCACGCACGTTCGTTGTGAGGTACGCGCGGATAAGTGGCCATCCACGTTGGCACTTTCGGACTTCAAACCGCAGCAGAGCACGGTGTGGCTGATGCGCATGCAGGGCGCGTCAGAGGCCGACTTGATGCAAAATCTGAAAGCGGTGGCCGGCATGAACGCGCCGTGCAGCGTTGTGGTGCTGGGGTCGTGGTCGGAGCAGGCTGTGGATGTCGCGGATACGGCGGGGTTCTCGATGGACGTGGTGCAGTACGGGAGCCCGCTTTATCTGCTGCGAAGAAAGGAACAGCGGGCGCAATGGGGTGAGACGGAGAGCCTGTACACATCACCGATGTACAGCCCTCCCTCGGAGCCGGTGGTTGACGGGTGGGTGGTGCGGTTCAGGTTGGATCAGGACGGGTTTGACGGAGAGCTGCGGCGTATGGTTGCGAAAGGGTGCGCCAAGGTGGTGGGCAACTGCACGGCGCTTGAAGAATGGGATGTGAGGCGAGGGGTGAGATTGGAAGCGTTCGATAGGGTACTGTTCGCGGAAGTGCTTGTAGAGAGGGGCAGCGTGGAGTACAAGTACGTAGTAGAGGGCGGTGACGGGGCTGTAGTGTGGGAGGCGGATGAAAACCGTCGTCTGCTTGTGGATTGGGAGCTGTGCTTCTGTGTGGAAGATCGGTGGCGACGGCGATCATGAACGAGGTTGGGGTGGCGTCAAACCAGACCACCGGGGTAATGGCGGTGATGGTTCGGAAGTGGGCACATAGACGCAGAAGACGTAAAGGAGCAGCATGGCTCAATCTCAAGACGCAAGGCTTGCACCTTTCACAAGCGTTAGACCATCTGTAGATAGCGCTGGTTCAAGCTGAGGCCTACGATAGATCCGGTGAAAGACGTCGTCCGGTGGTCGGGTAAAAACGCCGAAGATCTTGGGTGATACAAGCCCATGACAACGTGAACACGAGCACACGCGGTGCCCGTGGCCAACGCGCACATCTGCCACTGTCAGCAAAGCGGTTGTACGTACAAAGGGAATGTGGCAGTACACGTACATGATTAGCTGTAAGGCTGCTCGCTACATGTTATGTGGCATGCTATGGCACATGATTGGAGCAGCTCCGCATCTCCCAAGCCTTTGGACCCAAGGCGCCCCCGCACAATTCAACTCGAGAACGAACGAACGAGACCCGCACGAACATCTAGACAAAGTTTACCGTTGTAGATAACTCTACTCACCTCCGGTAGCGCCAACTCGTATCTCTCTCTCTCTCTCTCGCCCTCAAACTCTCTCCCTTACGTTCGCCCGCGATGAACAACTACGGCACAGTGCCGCCCGCAGCGTCTTCGTCCTCCCCCAAGGCGCACCCGTCCATCGCCCCGCGCGCAGCTTCGTGCAACGCGCCTCGCCGTCGCACCGTCTTGCTCTGCGCCGCTTTGCTCACCGCTCTTTCCTTCCTCCTTCTGGGCCCTCTCGCCGGCACACCACGCGAGCGCTCGCCCGCTCTGCCGCGCACCGCAGTGGACATGCGCTCCCGCGACGGCGTGCTTGCGCGCGTGCCGTCAAAGAGTGCGCACTGGGCCGCACGCGCAGACGAGCAGGCGGGCGGCGTCGGCGCTCAGTACGAGTCCGAGTATCATCACCATGACGGCCATCATCACGATGGACATCATCACCCTCACCATCACGAACATCACCACCATCATCATTACGGCAGCAACGCCTTCTTTTCCGGACCGCTCGGACACCCGGCTGGCCCCCACTCGTTCAACTACGCGTGCCACATGCCGCCGCTCGAGGCGTGCAGCGCCGACTGCGTTGGCGCGCCACCGAGCGACGCAGAGCCGCGCTGGCGCTGCTTCATGCGCTGTGGGCTGCACAACTGTTTCGTGATTGGGGCGTCGTGCGCTAAGCCGCAGTTCGACCAGTGCGCCGTGTCATGCGCGGGACGTGAGGCGCTTGTGCCTTGCGCGAAGGCGTGCTTCGAGTCCCTTTGCCCTGTTGCGGAAGCGCAAGTAGACATGGTGACGGCCCGCAGCAGACGCTGACCGCTTCTATCTCTCGTAATCTCAAAGTCCGAGATGCAGCGCACGCGCGTCGCGGCGTGTGCTGGCGGCGCCACTTGAAGTGTGGCAGTTTATTGCGCGCGTCTTGTCCTTGGCGGTGCAATCCCGCCCGTCGTCGAGTATCACTTGAGATATGTTGCCCGTGCGTCGTGAGTCATCGTCCCCGCCGCCTGCCGTTGCCGCTGCCGCCCACTCGCCGCTGTCCTCCTTCCATCCGCGGCCACCCAAGTCCGCACCTCCGAGCCGTCGACGGCCAGTTGCCGCCAGCGATTCATTCCCGCCCAAGCATCCGAGATACCTGCCTTTACGCAGGCTGCACCACTGGTTCTCGCCGCACCTCGAGTGCAGGCGCCTTAGAGAACTTGCGCAGCACCAAGCGCAGGGTCGCCAACATCCGCCGCCAACCAGATGACGCCCCTGTGCGCATGAGCGTCGGCTTCCGCTCGCGCACCAGCTGGGAGCCCATTCGCGTCGCCAAAGAGAACCAGGATTGCCTCGTGGTCCTGTGCCTTGGGGTTCATAGTGGTAGTTTAGCTTCATCGCTGCTTTTGACGGCCATAGGCCGTCACGGTCATCACTGTTCTATGTTCATAGCGCAGCGCGTGGAAGCGTATTAAGTATCTTGTGCAAGCCGTTGTACGGGCACGAGGGTCTGGTGCGTTTCCATGTCCGCGGACGGCAATCGGGTGGCGTCGGCTTCGCATCACAAGACGCTGCGCGTGTGGGCGCCACCGCCCTGTCCATGGGGCTGGAGCAAACTGGAGCTCGAGCCCGCTCCAGCGACTCGCAACACCACCGTCTGTGGCTCGGCACAACAGGTTTTTCATCTTGACGCACCTGCAAGCTTGGCTTCTTTTACCAATCTGGCCGTGGCCTTTGATTCTGTTAAGTACAGCAGTAAACGATAATCCAAAACAATGGTTTGGATGAATCCAAACAATAGAACGCATGTATCTTCTTCTTTAGACGTTGAGCGCTTCCTGACGCATCCATTAGCCGTAGTAGATGCTTTCCAGCTAATAGAATGCCGAAGCCCAAACCATCACCGCCATGCAGTGCCGTTCGTGCTGTCTAAGCTTGCGGAAGGTGTTCTACTGTGTCGTTGAAGCAGGTATTGACTAGGGTGCCATGGTGCTGTAGCTACAACTGCTGCCTTGTTGAGCATGTCTGTAATGTAACCGTCATGGCTGTGAACATGATGAGTCCATAACGACGCTCGAGATCATTTGACGGAGAGAACACTCGGTTTGATTGAGGGATTGGAGACTGCATAATATGCAGTCTCCACATATTTTGTTTGGAGCGGCTTATTAGTCGTGCTGTTGATCATGACGATTCCATGGTGGCTGCATCTGGTCCGCTAATGCTTCTGTTTGCAGTGGTTGCATGAGGGGCGTGGGTCGAGTGAGGTGGGTGGGGTGTAGCTCTACTCCGCTGTCGATGATCGTAAGTTTACCCATTGCGGGTGGGGAAGCAGATTCAATCGCGTGGTAGTGAGTAGCGCGCCGTTGGAAGCTTCGGACCGAGTGGGAAGAAGTGGACGGGAGACAGGACCAGCAAACAAAGGAGAGTTCTCTCGCTCTCCGCTGGCTCCCCCCGAGACACT
Organism: Gracilaria gracilis; assembly: GCA_030374805.1. Lineage (NCBI taxonomy): Eukaryota > Rhodophyta > Florideophyceae > Gracilariales > Gracilariaceae > Gracilaria > Gracilaria gracilis. The sequence goes on along the minus strand of JARGSG010000029.1, from coordinate 173,507 downwards.
CGCAGCTTGTTTTGGGTCTCGGGCATCTATTGTTCTTCCATTCCCTAGTGTCTATTTGACAACTGACCTCATATGAGGTCAGTTTTTACTCACATAAATTTTAAGTAAAAGTTTTCACTTTTTCAAAAAGAAACACTTTGTCCTCACCTCCGTCGTCCTCCCTTTGATGGCGTTAACCAAAGTCGCCCATGACATGTACACAGCAACCAAGCTAGAGCATTCTTTCACAAACGTCAACACAATCTGTACACAATGGCCCCGTCAACAGACCCTCGTCGTACCGTTGGTAACAAAGTCCACAGTCGTGCCCGCCTTGTAGTTTGTGAGTCAAAAAGCAAACGTTACTTTAAATCTCTTTGGAAGACAAAAACTGTTTCCGGAACAGTGACAAAAGTTGACATTCGACTTTTCAACGGCCGAAACTGTACATTTCTCACTATTTGATTTGACCTCCCAAACCGCCAAAAAGAGTGTACTCTTCCTCTTTGCAGTGTAAAAGTTGGTGATGGTCTCCTTAACAGTCCACAAAATAATAATGTTGACACAGCAGTTGTACTACCGTTACCGGCCCATAATGTTGACAATCAGCCGAATGAAGGAGCACAAGTGCAAAATTTGCAGGAGGCGGATCCCGTATCACAACCACCCTCTTCCGACCAGTCAGTGACTGTGCATGATCGTGCGCGGAACACGGGGGCAATTTGTAGCCCTATCAATGGATGCATGCAATTGCAGCCGTGGAAGTTTATTGGCCCAGCCGGAGATTTTATCTCACCGCGTCATTGCCCGGGTACGATGACATTCATTGACTATTTTTTATGGATGTTCCCCATCAGACATCTGAAGACTATTGTGGAGAAGACAAACAAGAACTTGGAAAATGATGGCGCCTCTTCGACGATTGGTGGAGAGCTTTTAAGGTTCTTTGGCGTGATTGTTTTAATAACCAGGCTGGAGTTTTTCAATAGAAGAGATCTTTGGGGTTCAAAACCAGCATCCAGGTTTATCTCTCAGCCTGTGATTGGTGAAGCAATGTCACGAAATAGGTTTGAAACTCTAAGGCGTTGTATTTGTTTTAGTGGTAACGCTGCTCAAGAGGATTATGGCACGGCTCGCTGGAATTTAGTCACTGATTTCGTGAAAGCCATCAATGATCACCGCCGTTCTTTCGTGACACCTTCACGTGCTTTATGCGTTGATGAGAGTATGTCACGTTGGTATGGGCTTGGGGGAGACTGGATTGATGTAGGGCTCCCACATTACACCGCGCTGGATCGAAAACCAGAAAACGGTTTGGAAATGAAAACCGTTTGCTGCGGTATAAGTGGTATCATGCTAAATATTGAGCTCAATATGGGATCTGAAGCCCCTGATCAGGATTTTGATACAGAACATACTCATGGAACTGCGATTTTACTTCGATTAGTCCAGCCATGGTTTGGGTCTGGACGCCATGTCTGTGCAGATTCTTTTTTTGCATCTGTGAAAACAGCTAATGCTCTTCTGGAAAAAGAACTGCGCTTTACTGGGGTTATCAAGAATGCAACGCGTCAATTTCCTATGAAGCATTTATCAGAGAAGACTTTAGAGAATCGTGGAGATTTTGTTTCAATGGTTTCGAAGGGGAACGGTTTGAATACGGATCTAATGGCGGTAATGTGGTTCGATAGGGAACGAAGGTATTTTATATCAACATGCAACACGGTGAACCCTGGAAACCCAATTATCCGACAAAGATGGAGACGACAAGGAAATGTTTCAAGGAAAGTTGAACTTGAAGTACCGATACCAGAGGTTTGTGAGGAATACTATAAAACGTGTTCAATGATTGACAGACACAACAGATGCCGCCAAGATGAATTAAAACTGGAGAATAAAGTCGAGGTCAAGGATTGGTCGTTCCGTGTGATTTCATCTTTACTATCCATTTGTATGGTTGATGCGTGGATGCTTTACAAGGCTGGTAATGGTATGCGAAAGTTATTCTCTCCATATAACTTCTATTCGAAGCTGGCTGACGAGCTTATCACTAATACGTGGGACCGGACCGCTTTGATGACTCGAGATGAAGAACAAATGGAAATAGAAGATGATATTCCGAAACCTACAGAAACTGGTGTGCATCTTATGCAGACTAATCGTAAGAGAAAAACTAAGGATGGAATGATTACGAAGTCTTCATATCAAGGACGATGCAAAGTGTGCAAAGGAAATATGAAATCTAAGTTTTTATGTTCTGAATGCTATACATCTTTGAAATCTGAAGTGTATTTATGTCACACTGGTACAGGAAGGGACTGCTTTAAGAACCACATTGAGTTACGTCACGGTGTTAAAAAGTAATTGAAGCACATCTGTTGTCAACAACAACGTCAACATAGAAGTAAACAAGCGCTGATATTGAATAAAAACACATAAAGAATCACATTATCAACAAGAGTTCATTAGCCTTAAGCCCCCTACTAATTCAATCCGCGTAATAGAACATGCCAGATAATGTTTACACTCTGACGAAACTGCCTCTTTAACAGATGTCACCGTGTTCTGTCTGTTGTTCAAGTGGGTGTTGAAAACGTTCTTAGTGTAAACATATTACTAGAATTAGTCGAGCTCCATAAGGAGTTTTCGAGTTTTAATAAACTCAGCGAGGTTTGAACTCACGTTTAATTTGCTCACATAGGATATCTTAACTACTGAGCTGTGATTACTGGCCGTTTTGCCCTACAGACTACTACTTAAACGACTGTTCAAGGACTTTTCAAATTTTGAAATTTGAAAAGTCCGCATTATAGGTCCGGAATGTAATTTTTTGGTTTATTTTACTCTCTCAATGGGCTGACCTCATATGAGGTCAACGCGTTGGTCCGATAGACACTAGGCGCGCCTCTGGTGCAGAGCCGCGCCCGAGCTCATACTGATAGGGCGCCTCAAAGGGGGGGCGGAGAATCTACGCACTGTACAGGTCGTAGAATAAACGCCCAGAACCTACGCCTATATGTAACAGTTATGGCAGGATCCTCCCTACAGCCCCAAGCGTCACCCAGATCCTCCCTGGCCAGTTATTGACCGCCAAGTCAGTAGACCCTCCCTAGCTCCGCCTTTCATTGGTCCATCGCCCGACAACGTGCATGACAGTAAAGAGCGCGCGCCCAATATCTGAGATAAACGTTCTGAACAAAAAGCGCGCGCATTTCGACAAGGCCGATACACGGTGGCGCCAAGTCCGATACACAGAAGCCCCGGCCCTGCCGGATGAGGTGCAAAACTTCTATCTCCGTCGACCCTCTACGAACGAATTTGTCAAAATGATAACCTTCAGATCAAACACAGACGTTTCCGTAAGATACCCGGCGGAAGATCCTTTCTACTCCCTTGTCGTGTCTTTTCTGGATCCACGGAACGCCGATTCTGGTGATGAAATGGAGGCTAATAAAAATCCATGTAAATCTGTAGAAGAGCTTAAAAAATCTAAACAAGATTGTGAACGGGAGCTTAGAGCCAACGAAAAGCACACTATACGAGAAATGGTGCAAAATCTTTCTTCTTTTCTCAAATCTGTGAAGAAAAACACCTCTATTGCGTTTAATAGAAAGGATCGGACGGGTTTTCGAGAGCTCAAAGGTCTGTGGTTCTACTTGATTACCGAGCAGTGGAAGTCAACTAAAGATGGGGTGGTTGCTGGGAATAATCTTGTATCTTCCTGTGTAAGACAACGCTTGTTTTGCAGTGTTTTGCTTACCCCAGGAATCCTCGAGCTAGAGCCTCAGTGTGGCGTTGTTCTGGTACCGGGAGACACAGGTTGTCGGTTGGCAGACATATCTAGCATATTTTATAAGCAGCCACCAGATGAGCAACTGGAGATATTGAAAAGGTTCAAAAAGCGGTTCAATGAAAAGCTGTACCCGAGTCCTATTTCTGTATCAACAATAGTAGTACCAGTTAATGTTAACAAGGATCATTGGGGCGTATTTGTTTGTCGCCGAACTGAAGAACGCAACTGGGAGATATACTGGGGAGACAGTCTGCGGGTTGCGTGCCCAAACCAGTGTAGATCGCTCGTTATGGCAATCGCAGATCATGCTCTCGGCGAGTCTGGAATTTGAGAGAGGAGAACTATATGCTTGATGTTCTAGGCTACTGCGGACAGACTGACAGTTACAGTTGCGGTGCGTACGTGGTATCGACGATGGCCCACTTCGCTCGAACGCGAGGAGTCCTGCCGAAGGACTCGTTCGTCCGTGGTCATTCTCCAAAACTAACGGAGAAGTTTCGGTGGGCGTGTGCAGAGGCCAGGATACGTATGGTGATGCCCGTGACACATATCCTTCCCATATGAAATGAGTTTGCGCTGTCACAAATGCATATGGAGGGCCGCGAGAAGATCTACCTGCGTCGCCATGAGAGAGGCTCGAAGGGGGAGCTGGAGCAGAGGGAGGACGTGAATGTGAGCTCCCGTTCCCATGGGAGCACAGAAACAGAGGATCTCGAGATTGATGAACGTCAGAAACGGTATGAGACGCGAAAGGGATGATCTGTTGTCGCGATACCGAAGAAGGGAGCACCAGCTAAGGGAGGTACAGGTGCAGGTACTGACGAAGAGAAGGGATGAAAAGCTGAGGGAGATACTGCACACTTCCGAGCTATCAATGAATTTCAATCTCTTGGAGCCGCTCCTCAAAACAAATGTACATCTTGGACTATTCTGGACCTTCCCCAATACGTTTATAACCTCTGCGAGTCGGAAGGGTATGAATATGGCGTTCAGTTTTGTGAGAAGGTCACCAAGTCGCGTGAATATGGTCCGAATGCACGGCTACGATGTCTACGTTACAAGAAAAATCACCCTGGGTGTGGCTGTAGGGCAGCATATATGGCGAAAGCCCTTCGAAACGAGAAGGGATGGATCGTATTGGGAATGAATGGCCATAACCATGAGCGTTTGACCCCAGACAGTAGAGGTAACAAGTGCAAGCGAAAGACTGCAGTTCGAGCTATAATCATGAAGAGCACACCATCGGGAATGCGAATCCCGTTTATCAACTTTACACCGCCTACTCCGCCGCACCATCAACAGACCAGAGATCCGCGGGTGCTCGAAAGTGGAATGGACTCGGATCTGGAAGATTTTATGGCAAGCACCCCTTCTCGGCCAGCCGCAAGTGAATGGCTGCCCAACATGGGGAGAGTTCAGGACAATGGTGAGTATATGCCGAATCAATTCAGAACAGAAGGTGTTCAGGAGATAATATGTGTGGAGGACAATGGCATTGGACGATCACCGCTCCCTATCGTTCAAACTGAAGGACTTGTGGCTACTGAGCAGCCTGCCTCCGAAGACAGCTCCGTCATTGACGTGACAGACCGTGTTAAGGGAAATGATGAGATGATTCCCGAAGACCGCTCCGTCATTGACGTAACCGAACGTGTCAACGAAAACAATAGGAACCATGAGGTAAGACTATCGCGGGCACAATTTGCGAATGCTATACAATTTACATTCTAACTTGCTCTACATCTAGGATGTCTGTGAATCATTGGATCTCTTCCATCCTTCTACTGACGAGGAAGCACATGGCGTCGTTGTTGAGGAAAGTGTTTCTGACGCGGGAGCTTCTGGTCCTCCGTCGTCATTAAACACGGATGACACAACCAGGTCTAGCGAGGGGTACACGACGGAGGAGTGTGTACGTCAGGGAATCGTAGCCTATCTAGATCAGATGGATGCGAGTATCCACCATGACGTGCTTCAACATATACAGCACATGGCGGAATGTTTCGGTTTCAGCTTATTTACCAGGGATTCAAAGTACAGAGAGGAGAATGGTGCGAAGGTGCTCTCACGAGGGTATCTCAAGTGCTCCATGATGTATGACGAGTACTATAAATGCCCATATACGTTGAAAGTTAGGAGAGTTCGGGTGTCTCAGTTTGGTACGCAGAAGTTTGTGTTCTGCCCCGAATTTGCAAAAGCTCAGCAAAATCATCCACCAAGAAACAGCGCTTTACGACGTAAGCTCACTCCGGCGATGCAGCGCGATGCTAAACATTTGCGTAACACTCTTCATCTACAGTACAATGTCGTATTCAAACTTATCGAAGTGAAGTACGGTGTGATGATTGACAGAAATCTATTCCGGAAACGTTTGAAATACACATACGACACTGAATACCCGAGACAAAATGAGTGTCTAAGGCGGTACCAGAATCTCCTTCAGCTACAATCGGAGAACCCCAGGCACAAAATTTACTGTCGTACAGACCATGGGAATGGTCTGCAATATGTCGCCTGGTGTTTCGATGAGTGGATTCGTGACTACGAACGGTTCGGCATCGTACCTGGGGTGTCTGTCGATTGCAAGGCGATAGCAAATCGCTTCAATCTTCCGCTCGTGAGCATAAACGGTCGAGACAATGATGGCAACTTCATGACGTTTTTTATGGGATACATAGGAAACGAGACAATGATAAGCTTCGTGTGGGTACTGGAAAGATTCAAGGACTGTATGCGCATATCACCATCTTCGTTCTCGGTTGATCAGTGCTCATCACTCATCGGGGGTATACGACAAGTGTTCCCTATATCATTCATAATGCTGGATAACTGGCACCTGAACAAGAATCAAGGCCCAAATGTGGAACGCTAGTGTAAATCGATAAGGAGGATCGATTGTGCAACGCAAATGGGGCAGGACCTGTTTGTGCTTCGCAAGAGCACAACCATCGATAAGTTCGAAGCGCGTAGAACGGTATTCGAACAAAGATACTTCTACAACTACGGAAACAGCTTATCCCAGTGGTACAAATACTTACATCGCGACAACCCTACGATGTTGATGCGATGCTACAAGGACCAGAAGCTCCCATATCGTTTCTTTTTTCAAGGTTCGGGCTACAGCGAAGCATCTAATTCGAGATACAGACATTATATTTTGAATGATGATGTTCCATTCTCCGACGTCCCAAAGGTTATGGCATCATTAACAGAGCGCTTGAAGATCGAACGACAAAACAAGGCGTCCATACGAGATATGGCTCTACGAAACCGTCTGTTTACGTCAGGGCTCCCGCTATCCATGGAAAACGCAAGTAGCCTCGTCCACAACTTTACTACATATAGTATCACACAGTTCCTTGAAAGAAGCCTAAGATGCTCCGCACATTTCAAAGTAACGGATGTGTAGTATAGTGGGCCCGGGTTGGTACAGAGTGTGTCTGATCAGCCGTTCACGTACGAAGGGGTAGTGCACGATGGGCTAGTGCCGTGGCACCGCCACGTGTACGATTTGGTGATCAAGTGCCGGACGGATTGGCACAGCGTACAAGTTGGCCACGTGTACGGACTTGGTAGTGACAATGCAAATTAGACCGATCGTACAGTAGTTAGTAATGGGGCCCAGACCCGATATTTAGTTGTAGTTCGGATCTCCTGAGGCCCCCAATCGTAAACGACAAGCATCTTCTGCCGAACGTCTTTCTCGCCAGCTTGCGCTAACGATAGACCGCACGGTATATTCTACTCAGGTTTCTCAGACCGTTTGTACCCTTTTGCGCGCCCCTGTACGCGCTTGGTGATACCGACCGTCCACTCTCCCTTCGACCGCCCGGTGCTTCCGCCCTCCCTCTCCGCTCGGACTCATTACAGTCACACGACTGTACGCGGCCGCCACTCCCGTCTCAAGACCGCTTCGGACTCTTTGCTTTATTGTGTTATACCACATTGGGATCCCTACTTAGAAGTGGAATTCGAGACCGTACGGAGCAGCAGAACCGATCGTGGAACCGATACGTACAGTATGAGTCATCGTCCGCACGGAGAAATGGGTGAAGGGTCTTTGGTCGAAAAAGACTCCGCAAAGTCCGTACCGGTCGCAATTCGTGCCGCTTCGGATGCTGCTTCGGTTGGCCGCCGGAGCACCCGAAGTAAAGCGACGGCCTACGCCACGCCTTCAGAGGAGCCCGAACGGATTATCCGAGACGGTTCCGCACGTAGTAGGTCTAAGTCCGAACGGAACGAGGACGAGGCAATTGCGCTCGCCCCCTTTCCCGGAGCGGAGAAGACGCCACGGGGCGAAGCTGGCCCCGCGCCGCCACTCCTTACCGAACGGACTACGGCACGGGAACTCTGGGCAGGGATCGCTCCCTATGCCCTGCAGAGTCTCCGAACGGAAATTGAGGTCCACGTCCCCATGGCAGTGGAGACGTACCTCAAGGACCGAATCCCGGCGCTTCTGCACCAGGATATTCCACCGATCGTACACGACATGGTCAGGAATATCCTGAAGACAGACCGTTTGGAACCTGCTACGTCAGCTCTGAACAGTACACTGGCCGCACTGGTAGCTCAGCTACCGACCCACCCACCCAAATCTTTTATTGACCGTACGGACAATGCACCCGCTAGCGGTGAGAGGCAACACCGACCGGAACTGAAGAAGGGCCCGACGAAGGGTCCGACCGGAGTGTACCTCCCGCCAGTCAACCCACAGGACGATCCGAACGGAAGCTCAGGAGATTCCTCCGACGAGAGGAGGAATCGCCGCCGCAGAGGCGGTAGACCGAGCGGAAGTTCCGATTCGGATGACACGCCCCGTAAACGGAAAGATCGTCGCCGCCAGAGAAGGCGACGATCAGCCAGAACGGACTCGGACTCTTCGGAGTCATCGTCGGATGACGACCGCACGGATTCGGAAGTCGACCTACACTCCCGCAGGCCTCGACGGAGGGGAAAGTCCGATCGGTATCGTTCCCATTCGGACAGGTTGATGCTGAAACGCATCAGGCCCTTGAACGAGAAGTTCGCCAAAGTGGTGGACTACCGTACGTACAGGTTGCTCAGGAGGAGCCAGACGTACAATTCGCGGGTGGCGCGCAAGATTGCGCGCTACCAAAAGAAATTGAATGTCCAGATGAAGGGCCATTCCTTTTCCGGGACGGATCCGATATCGGTGCTCAATTTCTTAGAGCGGTTTAAAACCGCTTGCAACCATAACGGACTCACTGAGGGGGCAGCCCTCTGGTGCTTCCAGTTTTACCTGACCGGACTGGCGCACGCTCTGGTTCAGTCTCGGCTCGAAGGTGAGTCTGGCACTGTCGACCGTACTCAGGATGAGTCTCTCCACACGTACGAAGAGGTCGTCAACTTTCTGTTGACCACGTACGCAACGGATGAGATCATTGCCGACGCGGCCGCAGAGGTCACTCTCTACCGCCAAGCGTCAGGCATGTCCGAAACGGAATTCGCCCAAAAGCTCTGGACGAAAGCCCTCCGTTGCGGAAATGTCTTTACCGATCTGAATTTGAAGGGAATCTTCGTCGAAGGTCTCCTTGCTGCCATACGGTCAAAGGTGAGGAATCACCTCACCTCGCATCCCAATATCGGATACGATGCACTTGCCCGTTACGCGGAATCGTACGGAGACACCCATCGTGCCTCACGTCGACAGTCCGTTCGGGTCGATACTCAAAAGCCAACTGCTCGGAAGGAGTCTTCTCGTACCGCCCGGAAGGTTCACAGTATCGATACCCCGTCGGAATCGATCTATTCCGTATCGGATGAAGACAAGGAACATGTCCTCGCGGTATCCCGCGCGTCTTCCATGCCCTCGCCTCCCACTACGCCCTCGGCTTCAACGCCGGCTCAGTCCGTTCGGTCGTATCCCAGTCCTGCCAGCTCCAGGGTAGAGCAACCCCAGGGGCAGGCACCAGTTAGACCGTGTCGGATTTGCCTTTCGCGGGAGCCCAACTGCTGTCAGTTGCTCCCACTGGACCTAAAAAAGAAGCTGCTGGCCATACGGGAGGCTAATTATCAGCAACGCCGCGAGGAAGGCTATTACAGTGCCTACCAGACCGGACGGAAAACTGATACCCCGAAGGACAATGTAGGATATCGCCAGGGCGGACAGCCTCGCCAGACGTACTCACCAAGACCGACACAGGCCGTCATGCTGATCGAGGAGCCTGCTCCCCACCAGGAAAACGACCAGGAGGAAGCGTAGAGGCATCGCCTCCTCCACAGAGGCCTAGCCTCGCCCAGTCAGCGACAGACCGAACGGACTCCATCCGAGGGGAGTCCCCTGTCCTGACATGTGACCTGACCGATACGGACATTGAAACCGAAACGGTCCTCTTTTCAAGCGCGAACTACAAGGTGCACGTGTCGGTTGGCCTCAACACGGCACTGATGTATCCGTTAACGGGAGTTCTTGATACCGGAACCGGACCCTGTCTGGTTCAAGAACGCCATCTCCCTCCGAATTGGCGCTCAAAACTCCGACCGGACATAAGACCCCGAATTACGGACGCGTCGAAGAACCGAATGGACGTTGTGGGAGTTCTCTCCCTTATGGTCCGAATCGGTGACCTCAATGTACGAGTACAGTTCTTGGTGGTTTCCAACCTCTCCACCAGCGTACTACTCGGTACTTCGTTTATTGACAAGTACGTCTTGGCAGTACTACCACCGAAACGGACAATACTCCTACGACACTCCAAACCGGTGTCTATACAGTCTTCCGCCTACGGACCAAATGCACCTTCCGCGCCGGAACCAGAACCCGAACGGGAAACTCCATCTAATAAGATACACGTTGCCCGTCCGGTTGTTCTAACCCCATTGTCGGAAACGAACGTCTTGGTAACCACCATAACGTCCGGCTTGGTCTTTCTACAGTCTCATCACCGAACGGGATCAACGCTTGAACTCACACTCCTCGCAGGTGGAGTTATGGAGCTCCGACCGGACGTACCCTTTCTCGTTCGCGTGGCAAACTTTTCTGACTGCTCGGTTCGACTACACAAGAACACCGTTATTGGACTTGCCCTTCCATCTCTTGTAGCGCTCATAACTCCGCAACCATCGTCGCGGAGCGACGAGTCTAAGGAGGGGGAACACATTCCAATTTTCGGTAATAATTCCGAACGGGAATACAAGGATACCGAACAGGAGCAAGAAACCGTACGGAAAGATGAAAACGACTGGACCAGCAAGGTACAGATGAGTCCTGAGTATGTTACCGAACGGGACAAAGTCATTGAGCTACTTCGACCGTTTGCGGACATGTGGGACGGCCATCTCGGAACGATTGCGGCAGCGAAGCACCGCATCCATCTGGAACCAGGCTCGAAGCCCATATTCCAGATGCCGTACCGTGCCGGACCCGCTCGGAGAGAACTCGAACGTAAGGAGGTGACAAAGCAGCTCGCTGCTGGTGTCATAGAACCGTCATCGGCAGAATAAGCCAGCCCGGTCGTATTTGCGCTCAAGAAAGACGGAAGCCTTCGCTTCTGCGTCGACTACCGCCGGTTGAACGCTACGACCGTACGGGACACATACCCACTACCCCGAATGGACGAGTGCATCGACTCTCTTGGAGATGCACAAATCTTCTCCACTTTGGACGCCAACAGTGCTTATTGGCAGACCGAAATGGATGAAGCCGACCGGGACAAAACGACGTTCACGTCGCACATGGGACTGTACCGCTATCGGAGAATGCCGTTCGGACTCAAGAACGCACCGGCTACTTTCCAGCGTGCTCTCGATATCATCCATTCACGGGTGAAGTGGCAGTACGCACTGGTGTATCTTGATGACGTAATCATCTATTCCCGGACGGTTGCAGAGCATTATGACCATGTGCGGATCATACTGCATATGCTCCGTTCGGCTGGTGTTACTCTCCGACTGGACAAGTGCTACTTTTTCATTGGCACTGTGGACTATCTAGACCACGTAATCCGACCGGGAAAGCTTCAAGTGTCTCTCAAGGCACAGAAAGCTATCAAGCAGGCTAAACCGCCTACGACCCAGACAGAGCTCCGATCGTTCTTGGGGCTCTGTAACGTTTTCCGTCGGTTTGTCGCAAACTTCGCCCGAATTGCGACTCCATTGAACCCCAAGTTGGAGAAGGGGCAACCCACGAAGTTTGAGACATTGACCGATACGGAATACGAAGCCTTTCACGAATTACGTCAGAGACTGATACGCCCGCCCATTTTGGCCATCCCCCGTCAAGGGTACCCGTACGTTCTGGATACAGACGCATGTGACCGACAGGTAGGATGTACCCTGCTAGAGAAGCAACCGGACGGAGGCTTACTGCCGATCGGTTACTGGAGCCGCTCTCTATCCAAGACCGAACGGCAATACTCGACTACCGAACGGGAATGCCTTGCGGTCATCTGGGCCATACTGCACCTCCGTCCGTACCTAGAAGGTCAGAAGTTCACTGTCCGAACTGACCACCACTCTTTGAGGTGGATACTGAACCTTGCGGACGCGTCAGGACGATTGGCCAGGTGGCGGTTGCGTCTAATGGAGTATGACTTCGATGTCGTCCACCGTCCGGGTATCAAGCACCAAGCGGCTGATGCCCTTTCTCGGATCCGGTCGGATGGCGAAGACGATGCCCCATTAGACGAAGAGGTCTCCTGCTTGCTAGTGAATGACCGTACGGACGATGGCTACTTTATCACCAACATTAACGTTAACGGTGATGAGTACAGCGACGTCTGCGTCGACTGGCCAACGCCCGAAAGGAAATCTGCTGGTATCCCCGAGGTGCTTGCTGTCACCTCGGAGGAAACCAATATCGTTCCGGTCACGGTCGAAAAGCTGGTACGAGCTCAAGCAGATGACCCTTTCTGTGAGTCCATACGGAAAGACATCGGCAACGGTGTCACTCTGTTCGACATTGACCGAAACGGACCTATCGTGCGCAAAGCCCCACTGGACGGCGCCATCCAGAAGGTCGTACCTGCATCACTGCAGGCACGCGTTCTCTACTTGGCACACTACCCCCGTCTGGTTGGCCATCCGGGCTCCACTCGCATGTATGAAAGTCTCCGTCGAGACTTCTACTGGCCACATATGGCCAATGATGTATTCCAGACCGTACGGGACTGTCGCACCAGCCCGGCGACGAAAGGAACACACTTCAAGTCGCAGAAGCTGCTGAAGCTGTTCCCCGCCGCCGGTTCGCTGGAATTCGTCACGATGGACATCGTCGGCCCATTCACGAAGTCCGTAAACGGTTACCAGTACATACTGGTTATTACCGATGGGTTTAGCAAGATAGCTCGCTCTATACCTCTGCGGTCAACTACAGCTCCTGTAGTGGCGAAGGCCTTCCTGGAGAACTGGGTTTATCCGTACGGAATACCAAACTACTTGCTAACCGATAACGGAACTCAATTTGTCTCTAAGTTCTTTGAGACTGTATATACCGCTTTGGGAACCAAACACGTACTAACGACCGCGTACCATCCGCAAACAAATGGTCAGGCCGAACGGTTTAACCAAACACTCGTGGAGAGGTTACGCCACTACGTAGCGGATCATCAGAACAATTGGCACGCGTATGTGCAACCTCTTACGTACGGTTACAACCTACAGATCCATCGATCTCTCGGTACCGCACCGTTCGACGTTGCGCTAACGCGGAAACCACCAAGCGTTCTGCTCGATGAGCCCAGTACGTCATTGGACCCAACGACGCCTACACAGCCCACTGCCGCTCGGTTAAAACGCTACACGCTCAAGCTCCTACATGCCACGCTGCAGACCGCTCGGACAAAGTTGACCCGCGCCCAACAGCGCTATAAAAAAACCTTTGATAAGTCCGTACGGTACACGCCGAGCCTTTTCACTGGGGAAGAGGTGTTTGTTGACCGACCGGACTATAAGAACGCAGAGAAGGACCTTACGGATCAGGAACGTACGTATCGGAAGCTCTTACCGAAGACGGTTGGCCCGTTTAAGGTCGTATCCGCAACGGATGCTACTGTCACTCTGAACCAAGACGGTATTCACAACACCGTCAGTATTGACAGAGTGACAAAAGCCCCAACCGCACGGCCAACAACCACACCGGTCACTTCCAAACGGACGCGTGGCACAGTAGCTGCTGACCCTGAGGGACCGTATGCGGACGAACCAGTCGACGACCCACCCACTCCACCGCCCGGAACAGTTTCGAGCGTGGTGGAACGCGTCGTCGACCATCGCGACACCCCGAACGGACAGGAATACCGCGTACGATGGCACGGGTACCGCACCGATCAGAATACCTTCGAACCGCCGGAACACATTTCCCAGCACTTTATCGCCCGCTATTGGCGTCGCCGAAACCCTTCGGTAACGGCGACACCTTAAGGGGGGGAAAGGGGCGGATCCGAGATCCGAGATCGTACGTACTGGCTCGCAAGCGGTGAACCGTCACGGGGCACCAAAAGGCGCCGCCACTACGTTATCATTGGGCGGCAAACCGCCACCAACGTACGCCTATTGGTCAATTACTTTCTGATTTTTACAAAACGCCGCCTTTTTCGACAACGGCACACGCAGAACGACATGCTACTGGCCCACAGGTCATCACAAACAATCACAAGTTTACTTAGGAGAAAAGAAAGCTACGAGTACGCACGGTCAACTAAGTAGTCTTCTTCCAACCGGGTTTCGTAATACCACGCCCACGGGTACCCCACGGAGAGGTACCACGGCCCGCAGCGGAATCACCGCGCGAACCCAAACCGGCCTTCGTCGGCTGGAACGCCAAGGCGCCAGGCCACGGCGAAGTGGCCACGACCTTCTTCCTTCCACCCGACTTACTGCCCGATTGGCTTGCGAGTGCAGGCGCCGGCTCTATGAGGTCCTCCTCAACCGTGACGGTCTCCGTTCCCTTTCGATCTCCACTCGGAGACGGCATGGAAACATCCTGCACCGCAGGGGTTCCTTCCTCTTGCGGAGTCTCCCCTTCGGAAGCCGCGTTCGTACCGCTCGGTCCTGCACCGTCACCGGACTGGCCTTCACCTTCAGGCTCTTCCCCGGGCAGAATATAGGGCGCAACCAGCTCGACCCCCTTGAAGAAAGACTCCGCCGCTTGGCGCATTTTCTTCACGATGTGGTCGACGATGCGCTTCGCATCGACCTGTTGCGCAATGCCCTCATAGGATTTGGTCACCAGCTCCTCTAACGGTGGCGCGAACGTCGACATCGGCGTCCCATCCACACCGGGCGCCATACCCAGACCAGCCGTCACGGACTTCTCGTAAGACGCGAGGACCAACAAGGAGTGGGCCCGGAGGTAACCGAGCAGGTTAAGCTGCGCCTGAGCCTGCTCACGGAGAGCAGTCTCGGCGTTGACCGCGCGGCGCATCCATGCTCGGGCCGCCAACAGGGCGTCGTCAAGCGTCGCAGGTTCCTCTTCGCCGAACGGAATACAAGCCGCACGGAGAGCCATGAAGGCCTTGTGCGTATCACCGTCCGAATGCGGTCTGGCGCTGTCCTCAATGGCGAAACCGGATTTGTTCCAAGACTTCCGACCGCATCCTGCCTGTACTCCTGCCTCCACAACGGTCTTCGCCTCAACGGGTGTCACCATTGGAGTCGGCAGTGGCGCCATGTCCTCGAAGTCCTGCGCCATGAACCCATGCGGGAAGAAGTCCGGAACGGTTTTGAAGGGCCACGGGGGAAACTCTTCGGACCCTTCAGGACACCTGTGATCGGCGTCGCCACTAATCCGGTCGAGGGCATCGCCGGGAACGTATCGGAGTAGTAGTCGTACCACAGGAACCCCGGATTGTTGTCCCAATCGTTCTCGAACGAGTACTGTAACAGTTTCTCACCGACCTGCGGGGGAAACACGGTGCCGCGGAGAACGTTCGGGAGTCCCATCTCGGCCAGGATACATACCAGTTTGTACGGCATCGGAAACAACCGCCCGTACTTGGTTTGGCCGTCCTTTTGGTACAGACGCTCGTCTCCCGCACGGGTGAAGACCTCGATACCTTCGTGGGCCGCCTGGAGGAACGCCATAAAGGCAAACACTGCGCACTCGGCATATACGACCTGATGGACAACACCCTGAATGGGTGAACCCTTGAGGAGCTCTTCCGAATGATAAGCCAACACGGACGGATTCGGTACGGATAGGTTGCGGGACACATCGAGGCTGGTGTACACTTCGTTCGTGGAGCAATACAAGTCCGATCGGCGATGAACAGGGACGTCAAAGAACTCGACGTTGTGCCAACCGTACAGGAACCCATGTGACGCTCGGATTCTCGCCTCCCTTGCGGTATTACTTCCCCACCGTTGACGGTCCAGCCAGTACAGATTGTCGTACGGCGGTGTGAACATCACCAACCCAAGCGGATTCATGTCCTTCTCGGGAAAGCCCGAATCGGATGAGCAGCGGTGGAACAAACGGTGCAACGCATCCTGATAGGTCTTCTCCTCCGGACAGCGCAGGTATAACATGTCGCTCCGCCCGTAGGTCTCTTCACTCTTCCGTCCGGTCACACCAGACAGGTGGTTCCAGCGGGCTTGCCAAGCTTCGATGCTTGTCCGTTTCGGATTGCGAGTCGCCATATCCCGCATCGGTAGCGCCGTCGGAATCGACGCGAAGCGCTCGCCGTCGAAGAGCCCCTTCTGGACGTATTCAGTGACGGATAGCGGGACCTGCTTCCTCCGGCGAGGAACGGTAAGACCGCGACGGAAGCGATGGTCATACTTCTGACCAGGTAACGGGACCGGACGGAAAGGTGTCGACGGTGTACCAGAGCCGCTCAGATTCGGCGCCATTGCGTGCGTGGGGTTGGATACGGAGTGAACCGACTCGGGCATGCCACCGCTTGGCTGGCGCTCTTATAGGGGGAGGTGAACACGACAACGCGGTACTTGAGGTATTACCGACCGTTTGGAATCGTCACGACGACTATGTCATCGTACAGGCACCGCGCGGACGAAATGTCAGTGCTGACCAATTTATTTTTATTGGAGGATCAGGAGCTGACGTTCCGCCACCCACTTCACACGAGATACACTATATACTCGCTTCGTCGCTGCGTCGCATCGCGTCCAATTCGTACGGTGGCTTGCCCGTACGGTCACAATGAGCACTGATGGTCCTTCGACCGCCAGTCTATTTACAAAAGAGGACCACCGCTTCGGGCACGGCGTACCCGCACGGACACGCGTTCGACCGCTAAGGGATCATCCGCCGTACGCTCTCCGTCGAGACGTGCGGCGCGTGCCAATACGCGTACCCGCCAGACGCCCTCCATCGAGACGTGCTGGGTGTGCCGATTGGAACCCCATCGGGCGTTCTCCTTCGAGACGAACCGCACGGAAAGACACGGATACACGCACGCCTTCGCTGCCGTCAGTACCCGTCTTCACGCCCACTCGTACGTAACACGGCAAGCGTCCCCAACGGTTCCGTCCGTATGGTGTCTCCTCCACTTAGGGATATCAGGCATGGTTTCGCCCCGCCCATCCTGGGCAAATTTTCCGAAAGCGGACGCTGTGGCTTCCCGTAACCCGTACGGAATACACGCACGCATGCCGCGTGTTACCGAACGGATGACACCAAGTGCAGACCTCGCGGTAGGCGGGGCTAACGACTTCGAAGCCCCGCCGGACACGCCCCGTGTGGCGAACGTCGCGGATACCCTAGAGGACGAGATGCACATTTCCGATCGGACTTGAACGTACGCGGGGCCGAGCACGTTGACGGTACTCGAACGAGTGCCTACGGTCTGCACAGGTATAACGGTTGCGCACACCCCGGATCACGCCTCGAGCGGCTTCGATCCCCCATTCGCGCACCAGTGCGTTTCGCTCCGCTCGGCTTGGATCTTTCCCACACGTACTTGAGGCTCTTTTCGTAGCTCCCGCTCTGAAAATTTTGGCATGGCTTCGCCCCGCCCTTTCCGGACAGATTTCCAAACGGACACTATGGCGCCCTCTCAACCATGCGGACAGATGCGTAGCGACTTGACGACACTACGCGGCGCTCCGAGGGCGGAGCGCAAGTGTAGGAGGGGGATCTGTATTATAGTGGGCCCGGGTTGGTACAGAGTATGTCTGATCAGCCGTTCACGTACGAAGGGGTAGTGCACGATGGGCTAGTGCCGTGGCACCGCCACGTGTACGATTTGGTGATCAAATGCCGGACGGATTGGCACAGCGTACAAGTTGGCCACGTGTACGGACTTGGTGGTGACAATGCAAATTAGACCGATCGTACAGTAGTTAGTAATGGGGCCCAGACCCGATATTTAGTTGTAGTTCGGATCTCCTGAGGCTCCCAATCGTAAACGACAAGCATCTTCTGCCGAACATCTTTCTCGCCAGCTTGCGCTAACGATAGACCGCACGGTATATTCTACTCAGGTTTCTCAGACCGTTTGTACCCTTTTGCGCGCCCCTGTACGCGCTTGGTGATACTGACCGTCCACTCTCCCTTCGACCGCCCGGTGCTTCCGCCCTCCCTCTCCGCTCGGACTCATTACAGTCACACGACTGTACGCTGCCGCCGCTCCCGTCTCAAGACCGCTTTGGACTCTTTGATTTATTGTGTTATACCACAGGATGCCGTCGTACTCCGCACACGCGACGCTGCGTTCAACTACGAGGTCGACCTCGAAGATCTCCAATTGTCTTCTGATCAACCTCTCGTCCTGTTCTCTGTCACACGGGCAGTCTCAATTGATGGAGTGAATTCTCAGACTGACAACGCAGAAAGGATATATAATGTATACCTTCACAAACAAACCGACTCGCCAGACATGGTAACAGAGAGATGCAGCTGTAGAAACATGACTGCGTGGGGAATTCCTTCTTCTCACCTCACTCGCATCTTCGTTGTATTCAATGATGCAACGGGTCGGTGGCCACATATCCACGATGCTCTCCCCCGCCATTTCGACATATCAAACCTATGGTACCCGTATTAGAACCGAGATCCAAACTGCTGGACCGTACCAGATATACTGAAGCTCCGACAAACGGCAACAGGGGCTAATACTCAACCCATCTCAACGGATATTGAGACCCATAACGCACAAGATCCTCCAAGATCTGCTTCTGGCGAGCTTCTCGCTCAATTGGCAACACAGCGCACCACAGAGATCTCTTCCTACGCAACGTATGCGGATTGTAAGTCTCTGTGCCACCAAATGCATCGTGTCACACAGAACTATAGAGACGTAGCCATTCAGAGTCTCAAACAATACCTTAACAATGGATTGAGAGAACGTAATGCAGGCCGATACCCGAGCAGGCCCCAAGACACAATTCCCACTCTAGCCACTGTCCCGGATCTTCCTACGAACGCTGAACAAGCTGTCAACCTCTCAATTGGGAACCCTAATGCGGGGTTAGGTTCTCGGGCTAGGAAGAGGAAGAAATCTTTCCTGGAACGAGGATCCGGAAAGCGGCAGAAGGTGAACCACAGTACGCAGAACCTAACAACCACGCAAGTCGAACGTCCAAGTCAAAATCCTCAGGCTCAAAATTCTTCTTCGGCTCCACTTATTTGCACTCCGCAAGACGCAATTAGCAGAGCCTTCTCGGTAGTAGATCACCCTGACAACAAGTACCATCCCAGATAAGCATTGAAAAATAAAGTTGTTAGTTTGACACACAAATAGCGCTCCACATGCAATTGGATTCCACTCTGACGTATCCTCAACGTTTCCGATCCATGCAAGCACAATTAAGTTGCAGTATAGGCGGCTGACACCATGATTACTGACGGAAGCCAGGGAGACAATGCGACGAGCGGGCGGAGAGTTTTCGAGAAACAGGGGGTCATCGACGAATGGAGGGTCATCCAGCATGAGCGGAGAGTAGGACGAACAGAGGGTCATCAACGAGCGGA
The DNA here is from genome assembly GCA_030374805.1 of Gracilaria gracilis. Lineage (NCBI taxonomy): Eukaryota > Rhodophyta > Florideophyceae > Gracilariales > Gracilariaceae > Gracilaria > Gracilaria gracilis. Next base: position 153,843 of record JARGSG010000029.1, on the reverse strand, counting down.
TAGTGGGACGAACAGAGAACAATCCTCGACCGGTGGGTGGGCCACGAGCAGCGGCTCATCGAAGACCAGGGTATGTGAAAGGTTGTTCGACGCGCGGCTACCGAAAGGTGTGCAACCCAAGAATGGCGATGAGGACCAAAACAGCGAAAGATGCGCGACAATCAGAGGTTGTTCGGGACAGGTAGTGAGCCAGGAGCAGAGAGTACGCGTAGAGAAGAAGGTGAGCGGAAAGCCGATAGTTTGAGGAGAGGGTGTGATCTAATGTGCAGACTGTGAGCGACATGCGGAGCGTTTGGGATCAGAAAGCGTGCGAAGAGATTGAACCCAGAGGGTGTGCTACAATGAGGAGAATGTAAGCGAGGAGCGGAGCATTTGAAACCAGAGAGTATGTGACAATGTGAGAACCGTGAGTGACGAGCGGAGCGTTTGGAACCAGAAAGTGTGCAAAGAGCGGAAATATTGAGACGGAAGAGTTACAAGTGCAAAATGAAGGCTACGAAGTGGAAGTTACGCAATTAGTGGAGCCCTTGGACCTGGGAGACGACGGTAATGATAGAAAGGCCGAAGTGTTTGCGTTTTGCAGAGTGAAGTCAAAGAAACGAAACGATGAAGCTGGGAGGGATGGAGGAGCATGAAGCTGGGAGGGATGGGGGAGCATGAAGCTGGGAGGGATTGGGGAGCAGGGCAGCAAACGGCGAGAGGTATGTAACACGGTGCGAGGATCATGGACAGCAGCGCTGCTCAGCGGCGGTCGCATGAAAGCAGTGTGCTTTGAATTGCGCGCGCTTTTTCGAAATGCACGCCCTTTATTGTCACTTCAATCGTTACGGAGTTCTAAACCAATTGGGCGCGCCCTTTATAGTCACGTCAAACATCACGAGTATCTGAACCAATGGGAGGCGGAGCTAGGGAGGGTCTACTGACTTGGCGGTCAATTACTGGCCAGGGAGGATCTGGGTGCCGCTTTGTGCTGTAGGGAGGATCCTGCCGAAGCTGTTACATATAGGCGTAGGTTCTGGGCGTTTATTCTACGACCTGTACAGTGCGTAGATTCTCCGGCCCCCGCCTCAAAGGGGCCCGCCTGCGCAGACACGTAGTGACAGCTAGTGTAGCCTCTACACTAGCTGTTACTACGTGTCAGGGCAGGCGGGCCCCTTTGAGGCGCCCTATCACTTTAGAGAAACCCGTTTGAAGCTGTAGCAATTTGATTCGTTTTTCAGAATGTTTTGGTTTTTGCTTACTATTTAAAGTTTTTTGCAAAGCTTAAGTTTTTCGATAAAATATAATTTATTCTTACTTATTGTAAAGAACGCTTTTGTCGGGGGAGGCGCTTCTGGGCTCTCCTTTCCGCTCTGCGTTTGGAGCGAGAAGACGGGAGAGAGTGAAGCGCTCCGACAAGACAGTTTATATAGACTTTACTATATAGAAGTAGAAGCACTGTAGTTAGACAAATACTTCCGCTAGCAAAGTCCAACAATAAAATATAGCAATGATTCCACCCATGCATTCCACGCAAACTTCCACGGCTAAATTCCAACAACTCAGTCCGACGAAACTATCCAGCAATAAATAAACCAATTAATTTGGGACTAACTCCCCTACAGATTCACAACAGAAGCGGCTGGGCCTCACGTAGAACAGCTGTCCACACCCCCCTCCAGTTCCGGGTCACCCTCCAGCAAGCCGGGAAAAATTAGAATTGAACACGTGTTGGCGCGCAAACCAAAAAAGGTTGCACTACATATTCGAGCGTTTTCGGGTCATTCGCCGGTCTTCGTTGGCGCGCACGTTGTGCACTCAACGGTTCCCTAAGAGGGCTCTCTGACCTGAAGGTTTGCTGTGGCTCCGCTTAGAGAACACTTGCAAGTAGCGGTTCGGTGAGGGGTTCGCCAAGTCTTTCGACTGGTTGCGGCTCGGAGAACGCCTACTACAAGTACAGTACGAAAACAATATTACTTCTAACGCTGTTTACCCTTTTTTTGCAAATGGTTAATGCGAAAAGCGAGCGAGGTTCGCATATATGGCAGTAATTCACGCGTTGGCGCTAGCGTTCGCATCGGGTACAACATGGAAAAGCGAAATATGCAAGTATCGTTGCGCTTGGCGGTTTGCAAAAAAGACAGTTACTCCGCAATTGTGAAGAATAGGTTGCGTGATTCACACAAGAAAAAGATGCATTTGCGCGTTTTCCCGTTTCACATGCCATCTCATACTCCCACTGTGTGCATTTAGTCCTATCAGAATTGGAGCAGGCAGAAACTTTCTACAGTAAAGCGTTTTGATGAAAACAACCACGAGCGCTACCTTCTCGAACATATTGACGGTGATTACCGTTACTGTAAAGCCGTAGAGTTAGACCGCGTAGCGGGAGTGCGAGCTCGCAGGCGGTGCCAAGCGCGGCCAAAGGTTCCATCAGACCATGCTACCACGCAAAGGTATGGCTTGTAAAAATGCGAAGATGGCTCCAAGGAAGAGTGGTGTATTGATGCCGTGATGTATGTAGCCAAAGACGGTATGCTTCCAGCCGAAGTTGGTGTTCGAAGCTTGGAAGGCGGGCGCTATTATGGCCACAACAATGATGAGTCCCGCTGGGGGTGGTGTGGTATAGAGTTAGACTCGCTCGGGGTCCTTCGTTGACAAATGCGTTTAACCATCTATGAATATGTAAGGGCGGTGTCCCGTATCGTAAAGAGTATGATGCTCGGACTGGTGCGATGACGGTAGTCGCAATTCATGATCATGCGGTTCTAGATGCGTTGGATGCGTATTGTTTGAAGCACCCTGGCGTTCCAGTGCGAGTTTCCAGCCCAGGAGACCGAAAACTGACGGAAAAGACTCGACGGTTTGAGCTTCGAGGTTTTTCAATGCTTGTGGGCGATACGTCCAGCCTTTGCCTTCAATCATCTGTGGCAAATGGCATGGCTCGAGTTGTTGGCGCACAGTACGCGCGTGAGAGTTTGTTTCGCCACTTCGTTCCAAGTATGTTGTCTTTCTCGAACGCGGCAGCTTGGGTTGCCCGATGTGCCGACAGGGTCGAACTCCAGCGCGTGCGTTTCGACCAAAGGAACCCTACGAACAGCAAATCTGGCCGAAATACGGCCGAAATGTGAGCGAAATATGGCCCTCGAGGTCGAAAACCTGTAAAAACGTGTGACTAGGTAAATTGAATACTTTTGATCATTTACACGTGTACACTTGACAACGTTTCGGCCGGTTTTCGGCCATACGAAGAAGAGTAAGAATTGTGTATCTTAGCTCGTTACACGTCCTCACAAGTTTTCGAGCTAAATGGCCATATTTCGGCCACATTTCGGCCATATTTCGGCCAGATTTGCTGTTCGTAGGGGGACGTATACCGGGTACTTGAGGTTTCTGTTGATGCAGGACGATGGTGTGTACCTGGTACGCATGCGTGCAAAGAACGTTGATCACGTTATCTGCGTGGATTGCAAGAATGACGAGATCCTAGATGCTGTCGAACGTTATCCGCCAAAACTTAGTGAATACGTCGTGAGGTGCTATGTTGGTGATCCCGCTTTGTTCGAGCGTATTCTTGAAATTCCACTTATACGCGCTGTACCGCGTCGCGAAGGAGGTGGCAAGAACCGTAGTAGAGCTGCGAAGCGCGCGGCCGAGCGTGCAAAGCACAAGGGTAAGCCGGGCAAGGGCCATTAGAATTGCGCATTAGAGTATTTAAAGTCAAATTGCTTGGTAGATAAATGTTTAAGCTTAGGTTATAGAGTCTAAGGTCTCCTTAGATACTATGCCGTTCACCATCATGTGATTTAGCTTCTTGAAAGCATGGGGGTTAATCTTTGTAAGTGCAGCCGCAGGGTTCACAGGCCGGGGGATCCAGCTTAAAGAGTTAATCTCTCGGGCCTCGAAGGAGTCTCGAAGGCGCGCAACGGTGGGGCGGAGACGAAAGTCCTTTTGCTCATGTAGTGTAGAAATTGTGCTGCATAGTCCAAATGAATCTACAAACATTTGCAAGTTTGGGCTTGGCTTTCTGGCCTCATGGATGTACCATGTAGGGCACTGTTTCAGCCAGGTAGATTGCTAGATCCGCTGTGTGGGCGGCGGCTAGTATTTTCGCACCCGCGGAGGAAAGGGAGACTCTGTGTTGTCTGGAGCTTTGCCAGTCCAATACATGGAACAACTGGAGCTTCTTGGCCTGGAAGGATAACCCACACAAAAACCCTGTTTGGCCATAAGAGGTGTTGCCTGGAGTGGCGTCACTGGAGCCTATCACGTCAGCTTCAAAGCTCGTAGGAGATATAGGTTCGGCTGTTGACTTGTATAGCAGCGTGGGCGAAAACGATTTCAAGTCAACCAGGGCTTGGTTGAGTTGCCTTATATGGCATATTTTCAGCTGAGAGACGTTCTGCTGCAGCTTACTTCCAACTAAGGAGGCCTGCGGAAGAATGCTGTGGCCAAGAAAGTTCAGTTTCCCGGTCAGTGCCTGGAAGCGTCGTAGTTCTTCCGGTGTGCACCCGCCGTCATTGTCTTTCTTGGGGTGATGGGAGAGTTCGATCGGCTTGGTGGTCGAGAGGAACTTCTCCATACTCAAGGAGACGCTGGAGTCTGCGTGTTGTTTGATGAAGAGGCGGTTGAAGACAATATCTGGTCCTCTGTTAAACCGCCCTACATCGAACTTGGCGGATATGTTCTCTCGGAAGCGTTGCATATGTTCAGCTTTTCCGGAGAAGATCATGTCGTCGACTACCTTGGCTAGGGCCATCACTAGCTCACCGCCTTTCCACATCAGAAACAGTTGCGGAATCCCAGGTACATGCACGAAACCTATATCCAGAGCCACTCCTCGACACAGAGTTTCCATAGCCTTCCAGACTCCACTAGTCTGTAGGATGGGGCTAGTAGCTTCCACACTTCATCAGTATATGTGCTCCAGCCTCGTGGTGGGCGCATGTATATGTCCCGCTTCAGCTCTCCTGCCTGCAGGTAGGCCGATTTCATGTCAAGTGATTCTATTGGGAAATGGAAAAGGGATGAAAGTGAGAGGAGCGTACCTATAGTCGAGAACTGCGCTGTAGAAGAGTCGAAGCGAAGAGTGTCTTTCTCGCGATCTCTGTTTCCGTGAGGTACGAGGCGGCACTTCAACTTCATTATGTTCTTTCTCCATCGTGTTTAACATTGAAGAAGTGATGGGAGGATATAAGGTTTGCGTCCCTGGGGATTGACCGAATGGGCACTGCACGATATGGTCCCTTTTGCTTGTAGTTCTCTCTCTCGTTGTTGATGGATTGCTCAAGTAACCACCTGGGTGCTCCTTGAAGCTTGTGCTCTGTGAGCGGATCATTACCGAATTTGGCGTAGAGGTCCTTCAAGATGGCTTGCTTCGCGGACTTTTGCGACGCGTTTGGAGGTAGAGTAGCGGAGGATGGAACCGGTTGGCCAATGTCCTTCGATGGAATGTTGAAAGGGCGAGTAGCGGATGTTCCGGCAAGAAGGGGATGGTCATCCCATTCTGCGAATGCGGTATTCAGCTGTAGGTCATCCTCCATTTTTGGCGGCTCTTCCGTTATTTGGATAAGGGGGTTCGTCGGGATATCCGGCTGTTCATGCTGTAGGACCACTTCAGGGTCGGGCGAAGGTTGAGGAAATTCTGTGTACCCGAGTTCTATGCGCTCGAGTTCTTCGAGCAACTTAGAATTGGGGCTTAGACGGAGGTCTTCGTACGCAACAGTGTACGAGAAGCCGTGGAGGTCTTCTGTCGCCGAAACGATTACGAAGTGTTCATAGACCTCCTTGACAAACCCTTGATACCATTGTCCCCTCCTTGCGTTTTTCACAAAGCAATAGACAGGTGTCTTGGGAACAAGGAGTGTTTTGTCTAGGTGCTTTACTTCTTTCGTGCGTAAGAACGTATGCAGGGCCTGACGAGCTGCCTTTTAGTGGTAGGCATCGGCGAGGTCCTTCGTGAGCCTGGCTTTTGGCAGGCCGTGGAGTGCCGGCCTATACCCTCGAGCCAGCCCGAAACTGCATACGAACCTTGAACCTAGCAAGATGTTCTTGACAAATGAGGCGCTAGAGACCAATTCTTGGTCCGAGGGGCACTGTTGCCATCTAGGAGCCCTGAATTTTCTGTCTTTAACGAGGCGTTGGATCAGGAATCTGATGGCCTCGTTAGAAGATTCGACGATTCCTAGCTTGTTGTGCTGACGGGCTGGCCTAGGGCAAAATGTAATGCCATGCGAGGCACACATTGCCCTGAACTCTTCGCAGTCGAATTCTGGGTCGCCCGAAAGTTCTGTGGAGGCGCCATGAGTTGAGATCCAATGGATCACAAAGCTTTCCGCAGTCTTTTTCATGTTTCTCGAGAGGCATAGCCGTGCGACCGAGAACCCTGAGGCTGCATCCTTCATGTGGAGGATTAGGAGGTTGCCGAGCTCGGCTACAAACATAAAGTCCACTTGGACGTGTTCATTGAATTCCTTTAAGATACGGGAGAAGGAGACCTTTCTGGACGCTAGTGGGTGCCCAGTGCTCGCACATGCCGTACAAGAATCAAAGGCAGATTGTAGCAAGGCTTCGAGCCTCCTTGTGAGGACACCGGCGCGTTGGCAGATCCTCTTCATGTCCTTCGGACGTAGGTGAGTGTAGAGATGAAAGCACTTAGCGAATCGCTTTTCATTCTCTATCGTCGTTTCTTTTAGGGCAAGGTTCTTTGCGAAGAAGGACTTGACGGAAGAGGTGGACGAGGGCACAAGGAGGAGTCTGGTTTGCTTCTTGAGTTCGGAACCAGTGTGATAGGTTCGGAGCAGGACTGAAGCGGAATTGCCGACAATTCCCTGAGGGATTAGGACTTTTTTATCCTGGTTCAGGAGGTCAGAACGTGAAAGTACCTCGTTTCCCAACAGAATTGGTCCCTTCCCATCCACTATGTAGAAGGGGAGCGAGAGGAGAGTTCCATTCCCGTCATTACCTTGAAGTTTCCCCATGGCGAAGGTTGGCATGGCATCAACGCATTCTTCACCGAAGCCGTGAAGAAAAGGTTCGCAGTCCCACTCATCGAGGGCTAAGTCTACTGTCAACGACATGAAGAGCTTTGCAATGGCGCACAGAGATCCGAAGCTCTTGGGAAAGCCGGGGTCGGCGATTGGATTCGGATCCGCGAAGGCAGGAAAGAGGTCAGAATAGGCTCCTTCCCCTGCAGTCAGAGATGACTGCGTTGGGAGGGGTTGGAGCCTTTGTAAAAACCCTTATCGGATCTAGCGGGAGCGTTCGTTTTGGGTTTCTTTCCTTGACAGCGCGAATGCGTTTTGTTTCTTGGGAGGGGCTCTAGCACTCATAACTTCCGCGGAGGTGCGTTTTGGAACCACAGTCGAAACAGTATCCGGAATCTCGTTCGCACTTGCGTTTGTTTTGCCGGCGAGGTCGAGAACTGGTACCACGCTGCTGGTTTCTGGTCTGCTGGGAAGTATCGGTACCTGGCCGCGTATTGCCTTGCTTCTGGAAGCAATGCCACAAGAGCTTGTTGAACACGCTGCTCAACCATGTTCTCGATGTCAGCCTTTACGTACGCTTTTTCAGCCGCCGTAGGCGTGAAAGTCAGATTTCGAATAACCTTAACTGCGTCGTCGAGGTTTAACTTGCAACGAGGACCGGTGGAGAACATGTCACGGATTTGATTTTCTTCAAGGGAGCGATCATACAGGTACTCTATGACTTCCGTGTACTCTGCGAGAAGTCCCTGTGCTCCGCTGACTAAGTCTGTAGCCTTGCGACGAACTGTATTAGCGTTGTCGGAGAGCTGCGGCAGGGCTTAGTCAGAGTTGAAGATGTCCGAGAACTTTTCGAGAAAGTCGAGGACATAGGCATGAGAGCTCTTCGAGATTGAGACTTCCGGTTCCGGTTGGTCTCTCTGGCGGGCTTCGGCTAGCGCTACCAGTTGAAGCTTGGCGTTGGTAAGCATCTCCTCGCTGATCATGGCATTGTTGAGAAGCGTTATTGCTAAGACCTCACTAACCTGCGAAGAAGTTGATAACCCCACGTGCATAAGGTTGTCGGCGGCCAAACCTCGAAAGCGGGAGATGAATGCATTGATGTCTTCACTTCGACGACGTCTGCATTGCGTCACATCGGTGAAGGAAGATATTAAGCTGGTGACGATGGCAATTGGAGGATCAACGACGATGAGCTTGACAATATCCTTGACAGCTTGGATTTGGTTTTCCATATTCAAGTCAAGTTGTTGTTTAGCAACCGGTTCGTGAACGATACACTTTTGCTCGCGAGGGAGACCACGGTCGTAAAAGTGACGGGCAAGTGTGGCGTAAACGGTTTTGTACAGCCTATCGGTGCCCTTGTCGGCGGCGGCTTGGATCGTCTCAACCCATCGTGAAACATCACGTCTGTACTCCTGCAGATCGCCTTCCGGTTTGAACATTGGCGGGTCTGTAGGAGCAAGCGGTTTAGAACGTAAACCTGGACCGATAACTGGGGAAGCAAATTCCATCGTGTGGTAGTGAGTAGCGCACCGTTGGAAGCTTCAGACCGAGTGGGAAGAAGTGGACGGGAGACAGGACCAGCAAACGAAGGAGAGTTCTCTCGCTCTCCGCTGGCTCCCCCTGAGACTCTTGCAGCTTGTTTTGGGTCTCGGGCATTTATTGTTCTTCCCTTAGGCTTACCTCTGGTGCGGAGGCGTGCCCGAGCTCATACTGATAGGGCGCCTCAAAGATTCCCGCTTGCGCAGACATGTACTTACAGCTAGTGCAGAGAGGCCCGTCCGAAGCGGCTGGAACTCACGTAGAACAGATGTCCACAGCGGGACGCATCGGCTTCCGACAACGTGATGTCGACTCGGTGCTGGGGTTGGAAGTCAGGCTGGAACAGGGATTGGGAATGGAATGGGAATAGAATTTGACAACTCAAATTGTTGTTCATCATAAAACGTGGATGGCGTGGATCCCGACAGGCCATGACGCCGCCATTACGGCAAATTCAGTATCACAAATGCTGTCAGACCACCACGGATCATCAAAGCGCGCCAAATCTGCCACCGAAACCGAAGAACGCTGCAATCCGAGAACGGAACCGCCCCGCTCGTTGCGCCGCCACCGCCACCACCACCACCACCGTCGTCGTCGCCACCGTCGTCGCGGCCGAACCAAGATCATCATGCCGTCAGCCACCACGACCAACCCCAACACCAACGCTCCCACCCCAGCATCGGACCCCAATGCCGTGTGGTTCTGCAGAATGTGCGCCAAACACCCTGAACCCGCTTCTCTCAACGCCACCCTAAACGCGTGCGGCCGCTGCCTCATCGTGCGCTACTGCAGCGTCAACTGTCAGCGCAGAGACTATCCGTCACAGAAAGTGCAGTGCAAGCAGCTGAGCGCGCTTCAACGCCACCTTCGTCTACACAGCGCGTTTGAGCAGTACTACGGCCATGTGTTCGAGGTGGCGGGAGGCCGAGAGTATTGTCGTAAGCTCGAAGAGGGTGGACATGAGCTGCAAAAGATAGCCGAGAGCTACAACGTGGCTCCATTTCTGTACAAGTCGTTGACGAATCGGCTCGAGCCCATGAGGTTAGATGCTGATGATAACCTTGGTATGCGGGAGCCGGTGCCTTTCAAAATGCTACCTATGCATCGTGACGACCGCTGCGTGGCGTTCATTGGCCATTGGCTTCGTCGCATGAATGGCCGTCTCAACCCTATCGCACAACACGAGGCCTGACCCTCCCGTTGCTCTGGAATGCATTCCAAAGCAAAAAATGGTAAAAAAATATTTTGGTACGAGCCGGCTTCCAGCCAACTGGCAGCTAGCTGGCAGCCATCTTGCAGAGGCCGGGGTGATATTTAAAAGCGCACGCTACCGTGCAGGCGTTCTCCCGTCTTCTTGAGCAACTGGGCTCACATATCTACAGCTGTGTTGCGGCTCGTTTGTCTTCGTCGCGCACGCCCGTTGAAGGGCTCTCAAGTCTATAGACTTTGCTGTGGTTTGGACAACGCGCCGTGCGGAAAAAGTACGTTGCTAACCACTGAGCTTTTTGAGACTTGTGTGAATAGAATACGCAGGAAAGATCTTGCCCAAAAATTCGTGAGCTATACGCATCATTTGCGTCCGTAAGGCTTCGAGCTCTGCTTTGAAAAGCGGTAAAAAACTTGGTACGCGTGCGCAGTGAACGTATTTGAAGTCCCTGGCGTCCCTCCACAATGTTATCGAGACCTAACACCTCTTGAAAAAAGGGTGTCGCCAAGAGCAGAACTATGCAGCACGGCAGTGAGCAGAGATACGCCGATTTTGTTAGGGGCCGTATGCGGTAGATGGCTAATGTGGCCATTCGAAGTTGGTGTCAGATGCGCTTGAAGACTCGCCCTGAGCATGAGACCGCGCACTGTTACGGCCTGTACAAAGAAATTGGTGAGGTAGAGCGTCGGACTGTTGACGCTCTTATGTACCTTGCAGAGGATAAGGTGATGGAGGACGAGAGTGGCGTCCGTCGCCTAGAAGGCGGTTGTCACTATGGCCATAATCATGATGAGCCTTTTTGGGGCTGGCAACAGAAAGATGTTAACTATCTGAGGGGCACCTGTCTGGCTAATACTCTTACCATCAAAGTTCTGTGGAGCGGTAGGATTTCATATCGAAAGAAGTACGATTCCCTGATTGATTCGTGGAAGGTGGTAGCACTTGATGACTGCGAGGTGCTCGGTTGCCTTGATTCGTATTATTCAAAGAATCCAGGTGTCGTTGTCTCCGTCTCGAGCCCTGGAGATTGCGAGAGAACTGAGAAGACGGAACGAATCGAGCTGCGCGAGGAGCGCATGGTGATTTGCACCTCCACCACCATGTGCATCCAAATTGCGCTTTCCAATGCCATGGCACGAGTTGTTGATGAGTATTATGCGTTTAACTCCGTGTTTGAAGAATTGGTCGGGAACATGTTGTGCTTTAGCGATGCTGCTCGGTTGGTTGATGAATTCTCAAACCAAGTTGGGCTCCAGCGAATCTATTATAGCCGGAACCACTATGGCGATACGTTTAGGTAACTGTTGGCACAGAAAGATGGCGTGTACGTCATAAGGCTGCGTGCAAGGAACGTCGATCACGTTGTTTGTGTTGACGCTGGACGTAGAGAGGTTCTTGACGCTGCTGAGCAGTATCCACTTAGGCTCTGTGGTGAGTCGACTAACATTCGCGTTAGTGACTCCCCGGTTTTCGAGCGTATTACAGAAGTGCGCCACGTCGTTGCCATTCCGTGCCGTGAGGGGAAAAGGAAGAATAGGTGCGGGAAGTCGAAGCGTCTTCAGCGCAAGAAGGAGAAGTCCTTGAAGGTGCAGTAGATCTTTTCTCTCACGAGTGCGTAATAGTTATATGTGAAAACTTGGAGAATAGAGTCTAAGATGTCCTTAGAGACGATAAAAGTCTTCATCATTTGATTTAACTTCTCAAAGACATAAAGGTTAATCTTTGTAAGAGCATCCGCAGGGTTTACCGGTCCTAGGATCCATCTTAACGAGTTGATCTCCCGGGCCTCGAAAGAATCTCGTAGCCGTGCTACTTTGGGTGAAGTCGTAATTCCTTCTGCTCTTGTAGTAGAGATATTGGGCTATATAGTCCAAACGAATCTACCAACATCTGAAAGTTTGGCTTTTGCCGTTGACCAGCTGGATGCGTCATGTAAGGCACCGTCTCGACCAGGTACATTGCTTGATCCGCTGTGTGGGCGGCGGCTAGTATTTTCGCACCCGCGGAGAAGAAGGAGACCCTGTGTTGTTTGGAGCTGTGGCAGTCCAATACATGGAACACTTGGAGCTCCTTGGACTGGAAAGATAACCCACGCAGGCACCCTGTCTGACTATAAGAGGTGTTGCCTGAAGCGGCGTCACTGAATCCTACAACCTTGGCCTTAAAGCTGCGAGGAGACATAGGTTAGGCCGGTGACTTGTGCAGCAGTGTGGGCGACAACGACTTCGAGTGACCCAGGGCTTGGTTGAGTTGCCTTATTTGGCTTACTTTCAGCTGAGAGACGCTCTGCTGCAGCTTACCTGCCACTAAGGAGGCCTGTGGAAGAATGCCGTGGCCAAGGAAGCTCAGTCAGTGTCCCGGTCAATGCCTGGAAGCGTCGTAGTTCTTCCGGTGTGCACGCGCTGTCGTTGTATTTTTTGCGGTGATGGGGGAGTTCGATCGACTTCTTTGTTGATAAGAACTTCTCAATACTCAACCACACGCTGACTTCTGCGTGTTGTTTGGTAAAGAGGCTGTTGAAGACAATATCTTGTCCTCCGTTGAACCGCTCCGCATCGAACAGCGCAGCAATTCCTCTCGACCCTGCCAGTCAAACAAAAGAAAGACCGAGCGGTAGGCTGGGTACTGCTTCGACTGTGGCTCGAAGACTCATCTCCTCGGACGTTATGAGTGCCAAAGCCCGTCACATGAAACGAAACGCTTTCGTGCTATCAAGGAAGGGAAAGGCAAACATGACGCCCTCGCTAAGTTGGAAAAGAGTTTTCGAAAAGACCCCCACACCTCCCAACGCACTCATCGGTAACTGCAGAGGAAGGAGCCTATTCGGCCCTGTTTCCCCTCTTCGCAGACGCAAACCTTATCGTCGATCCAGGATGCCATAGCACAGCTCTGCGTCTCCTTGGGCACAGAACTGGTTTTGACGAGCAAGATTGAGAGCCTTTCCTCCATGGCTTTGGAGAGGAATGCGTGGACGGCACACAAACCTTCGCCATGTGGAAGTTTCAAGGCACTGACGAGAACGAAACCCTTTTCGTGCTACCGTTCTATTTAGTAGACGGAAGGGGACCAATCTTGTTGGGGAACGATGGGCTATCACGTTCCGATTTTCTGAACCGGGAGAAAAGCATCTGCATCCCTCAAATTATAGTGGGCAATCACTCTGCACCTGTCCTTCTCTGAATCTACCATACCGGTTCCGAACTGACGAAGCGCACCAGACTACTCATCGTCTTTTCGTGCACCCAGTCCTTCAAGTTCTCCCTCAGTCACCGAAAGAACCTTGATTTCTAGGGAAATGTCATCAAAAATGAGGAGCGCTTCGCGAAACGCTTCTATCTCTACACCCATTTACGCTCAAAGGGCATGAAAAGAATCTGTGAGCGTTCCGGAGTTCTCACAAGGACGCTCGAGGCGCTGCTGTAAGGAGTTTTCGACTCGCACACCACATGTGCGAGCACTGACCGCCCATTAGATTTGAAGAAAGTTTCATTTCGTCGTATCCTGAGAGAATTCAACGCGCACGTCCAGGTGGGCTTCATGTTCGTAACCGAACTCGGCAACCTTCCTATTCTTCATATGAAGAAGACGGCGACCGGTTTCTCCGCCGCATGGCTGTGCTTCTCAAGAGACATGGAGAAGGCAGCCGAAAACTTTGTTATTTATTGGATTTCGACTCATGGCGCACCCGAATAACTCTCAGGCGACCCAGATTTCGACTGCCAATAGTTCAGAACGATGTGTGCCTCTCACAGCATTACATTAGCTCCAATGACAGCCCGTCACCACAAAAGACTGGGCATCTTCGAGTCTTCCAACGAAGCGATCAGATACCTGATACAACTTCTTGAGAAAGACAGGCGATACACGGCGCCGAGATGGCAACAGTGCCCCTTTGAGCAGAAATTGGTCTCCAGGGCCACGTTACTCAAAAACCTCCTACTTTGTTCAAGTTTTGTATAGAGCTTCGAACTAGCCAGATGATACAGGCCGGCACTCCCGAGCCTTCCACAGACTATGCTCACAAAGGACCTCGCCGATGCCTACCACTAAAAAGCAGCTCGACCAGCTCTTCATACCTTCCTCCGCACTAGGGATGTCAAGCATTTGTATTGAACGCTACTCGCCCAAAAAACACCGGTCTACTATTTTATCAAGTAAGCAAAAAGCGGCCACTGGTATCCCGGGTTCGTCAAAGAGGTCTATTAGCACTTCTTAATAGTCCCAGCCACGGAAGACTTTCGAGGGTTCTCCTACACTGTTGCATACGAAAACCTGCGTCTCCGCCCGAAGTCTAAGTTGCTCGAAGAACTCGAGCGCATAGAACTCGGGTACTCAGAACTTCCTCAACCTTCGTACGACCATGAAGTGGCCCCTCAGCATGACCAACCGGACATCCCGACAAACCCGTTCCAATAACGTAAGAGCCGCCAATAATGGAGAATGACCTGCAGCTCAACTGCGCCTTCGCGTATTGGAATGACCATCCCCTTGGCTCCGCTTTCTTTTCCGGAACATCCGCTACTTGTCCTTTCGACATGCTGTCGAAGGACATTGGTCAACCGGCTTCATCCTCCTCTACTTTACCTCCAAGCGCGTCGCTAAAGTCCACAAAGCAAGCCATCTTGAAGGACCTCTACGCAAAATTCGGTAATGCTCCGCTCACCGAGCACAATCTCCGAGAAGCACCTAAGTGGTTACCTGAGCAATCCATCAACAAGGAAAAAGAGAACTACAAGCAAAATGGAGCATATCGTGCAGTGTCCGTTTGGTCCATCCCCAGGGATTCCAACCTCGTATCCTCCCACCACTTCCTCAATGTTAAAAATGATGGAGAAAGACAGATAATGAAGTTGGCGTGCTGCCTCGTACCTCACTGAAGCCGAGATCTTGGGAATACAATCTTCGCTCCGACTCCGACTCTTCCACAGCACAGTTCTCGACTATATGTACCCTCCTATCACTCTCATTCCTCTTTTACTTCCCAATAGAATCACTTTAGGTAAAAGTGGCCTAAATCCAGGCAGTAGAACTGAAGCGGTACATCTCAATGCGTCCGTCACGAGGCTGGAGCGCATATACAGATGAGGTATGGAAGCCATTCGCCCCCTCCTACGGACTAGTGGCGCCCGGAAGGCTATGGCAACTCTGTGGCGAGAAGTGGCTCCTGAATATAGGCTTCGTCCATGTCCCTGGGGTCTTTTAACTGTTCCTGATGTGGAAAAGCGGTGAATTAGTAATGGGTTTAGCCAAGGTACTCGACGACATGATCTCCTCCGAAAAACCAGAGCATATGCAAAGCTTTCGAGGGGATATCCGCGCAAAGTTCGATGTGGGGTGGTTCAACAGAGGACAAGATATTGTCTTCAACAGCCTCTTTATCAAACAACACGCAGAAGTCAGCGTGTGGTTGAGTATTGAGAAGTTCTTATCAACAAAGAAGTCGATCGAACTCCCCCATCACCGCAAAAAATACAACGACAGCGCGTGCACACCGGAAGAACTACGACGCTTCCAGGCATTGACCGGGACACTGACTGAGCTTCCTTGGCCACGGCATTCTTCCACAGGCCTCCTTAGTGGCAGGTAAGCTGCAGCAGAGCGTCTCTCAGCTGAAAGTAAGCCAAATAAGGCAACTCAACCAAGCCCTGGGTCACTCGAAGTCGTTGTCGCCCACACTGCTGCACAAGTCACCGGCCCAACCTATGTCTCCTCGCAGCTTTAAGGCCAAGGTTGTAGGATTCAGTGACGCCGCTTCAGGCAACACCTCTTATAGTCAGACAGGGTGCCTGCGTGGGTTATCTTTCCAGTCCAAGGAGCTCCAGGTGTTCCATGTATTGGACTGCCACAGCTCCAAACAACACAGGGTCTCCTTCTTCTCCGCGGGTGCGATAATACTAGGCGCCACCCACACAGCGGATCAAGCAATGTACCAGGTCGAGACGGTGCCTTACATGGAGCATCCAGCTGGTCAAAGGCAAAAGCCAAACTTTCAGATGTTGGTAGATTCGTTTGGACTATATAGCACAATATCTCTACTACAAGAGCAGAAGGAATTATGACTCCGCCCCAAAGTAGCACGGCTACGAGATTCTTTCGAGGCCCGGGAGATCAACTTGTTAAGATGGATCCTAGGACCGGTAAACCCTGCGGATGCTCTTACAAAGATTAACCTTTATGTCTTTGAGAAGTTAAATCAAATGATGAAGACTTTTATCGTCTCTAAGGACATCTTAGACTCTATTCTCCAAGTTTTCACATATAACTATTACGCACTCGTGAGAGAAAAGATCTACTGCACCTTCAAGGACTTCTTCTTCTTGCGCTGAAGACGCTTCGCCTTCCCGCACCTATTCTTGCTTTTCCCCTCACGGCGCGGAATGGCAACGACGCGGCGCACTTCTGTAATACGCTCAAAAATCGCGGAGTCACTAACGCGAATCTTAATCGACTCACCACAGAGCCTAAGCGGATACTGCTCAACAGCATCAAGAACCTCTCCACGCCCAGCATCAATACAAAGAACGTGATCGACGTTCCTTGCACGCAGCCTTACGACGTACGCGTCATCTTTCTGTGCCAACAGTTACCTGAACGTATCGCCGTATTCGCTTCGGCTATAATAGATTCGCTGGAGCCCAACTCGGTTCGAGAATTCATCAACCCACCGAGCAGCATCGCTGAAGCACAACATATTCCTGACTACTTCTCCAAACACGAAGTTAAACGCATAATACTCATCAACAACTCGTGCGATAGCATTGGAAAGCGCAATTTGGATGCACATGGTGGTGGAGTTGCAAATCACCATGCGCTCCTCGCGCAGCTCGATTCGTTCCGTCTTCTCAGTTCTTTTGCAATCTCCAGGGCTCGAGACGCAGACAAAGACACCTGGATTCTTTGAATAATACGAATCAAGACAATCGAGCACCTCGCAGTCATCAAGCGCTACCACCTTCCACGAATCAATCAGGGAATCGTACTTCTTTCGATATGAAATCCTACCGCTCCACATACCTTTGATGGTAAAAGCATTAGCCAGACCCGGGCTACTCAGATAATTTAACTCTTTCGGTTGCAAGCCCCAAAAAGGCTCATCATGATTATGGCCATAGTAACAGCCACCTTCTAGGCGAAGGACCCACTCTCGCCCTCCATCACCTTATCCTCTGCAAGGTACATAACAGCGTCAACAGTCCGACGCTCTACCTCACCAATTTCTTTGTACAGGCCGTAACAGTGCGCGGTCTCATGCTCAAGGCGAGTCTTCAAGCGCATCTGACACCAACTTCGAATGGCCACACCAGCCATCTACCGAATAAGGCCCCTAAAAAAATTGGCGTAGCCCTGCTCACTGCCGCGCTGCATGGTTCTGCTCTTGGAGACACCTTTTTTTCAAGAGGTATTCGGCCTCGATTACATTATGCAGGGACGCCGGGCACTTCAAATACGTTCACTGCGCACGCGAACCAAGTTCTTTTCCTCTTTGCGACGCAGAGTTCGAAGCCCCACGGACGCGAATGATACGGATAGCGAGGAGACTGGGTGTACGGCGAGGTTGATCGATTCGATGATGCGTTCAGATTGGCCGATATGGAGTACATCGACGCCCTCGTCTTCTTTTTCATCGCACTGTACATCGTGGAAATGGGCATCGTCGCACGTTGGAAGGAAACACCGCTGCCGCTGGGACTAGAGATGAAGGAGGCTTACTACGAAGAGCGTGTGCCAGAGCAATTGCTCATATGTGAGCAGTACTTGGATGCGATTCATCGGCGTAACCGCTCGCTGTTGTCCTCGCTGTTCAAACCGGTGCCGCTGTGTGACCGCCCTATTTCGATTTTCAAGCAGTTTGGAAGGCAGTTGGAGGCATACTTTGCTCTGGTTAGCTGCTATGAGCTTTTTGTCAGTATGATTGGTGCAGTTGATATGTTAATTGGACGCTTTGGATCCAACCCGCAGTACGACTGTGAAATGTTCAGCTTTGGGTAAGATATTTAGAGTGCAAGAACATCAATGACCGCGAACGCACTCGCTTTTGCATTGCGAAATCACTTAAGCAGTATTACGGGTCAAGAGAGGGTGGTAGCGAGGTGGTACGGTCTGCGCCCTGGAGTATGTAAGAAGATTCTTTAGGTACAAGGAAGAGGAAGATTGTGATAAATCGCGGTCAAAGAAACGATGCAGCATCGAGAAAGAGTGTCAGAAGGCTCTGTCCTTCCCTCTCTCCTCTGATCGCGACTGCCGCGATCAGGTACAGTACCTTTAATAGTAGCGCAGGCTACCATTCTGGTAAACTTTCAGGTCTTTACTTATAAAAAGGCCTCCACCTTTTGAACGCGATTCGCGTTTTAATGCCACTGTACCAAACATAGACAATGTAGCCCTCCACTTTTTCACAGCTAGGAAAACAAGCCAGAGTTCTTTATTTGAACAAAATTTCAGCCCCCACAACAGAGATTTTCAACGAAACGCAGCATGACGTTCGCAAAAAGGCAGCTCGGCACCACTCTATAAGAGCTGTGCCTTAAAATGTTGCCCACGTCGCGCACGAGTTATTAAGTCGAACTGAAACAAATTCAAATATTCCAACTAAGCAGAACGTTCTTGCGGAAAGATAAGCGGTGTGTTTTCATCCCTTTTGAAGCAAATCCATGTTTTCTTATTCAAATCTACCGCATTACAGTTGGACAGGTCGTTCTACCTGCCATACCGACTTGAAACCCTCACCATCTAGCTTTTTCTATCGGTTCCCGCTCTAGAAGCAAAGCCGCATGCCTTGGAACGGGAATGCGCACGACGCTCTTCGTGCGCTACCTTCAGACGTTCACGACCATTAGCGCGATTGCTGGCTAATGCTTTCAATTGACGAAGGTCAGCAGGAGTTTCCGGATTCTGCTTTCTCCGATCTCGCTATTTCAGGACATGAAGAACTGCGGCGGCAGTCACATGCTCTCCCTGTGAAGCACTTATCTTAATCGTTCTCTGTTCAATGACATTGGCTCAACTTGCAAACCTACGACAGTGGCTTTCGTACGATATCATAATCTGTGCTGGTTCTTTCTTTATACATATGACACCGCGGTCAGTTTTATGTGGAATAGCCACAAGATGTGCACATCGTAGGTCGTAGTTCTATAATATAGTTCGCCGGAAACCACTTTGAATATTGGGCACGGTAATACAGTCAGTCGTAGCGTACCGCACAACTCTGGTCATGTCGAAAACGTCCATTTCCGATCTAACTCTAGATATTCGATGAATTTCTTTCTGTATAGAAGATTTGTACGAAGAGAAGACCCACCCATCAAAATATTGTAGGACATGAGATGTTTTGGATGCCAAAGCCACGGCGATGATTCTGCTTTCAAGAAGTTATTTCAAGGTGTTAAACTGGATATGTGATTTGTAGCCATCGAAGAGAAGCAAATAGTACAAATTGGCTCCTCTACTCTGCTTCATCTTGTCGACGAACTGCCTCTTCCAGTCTAGAAAGATCGCGTTGTTAACGCCAGGTACATCACGCTGATAAAAATAACACGATGGGAGAGCATAATGCAGTGTTTCGTACTCATCATTCGCAGTGCGACGGTAGTGTGCATTAGAACCCCTGAAGACAATCACAGGCTTGAATCTTATGACGTCAGCACATACGACAGGCATAACGGTCACTCTATCGCCAGACCCTTCCGCACGACATACGTTGTAGATCAGTCGTCCTCGTATGCTCAGATAAGGTAAACCTTTACGAGCCCTCCAGCGGGGATCTTGTCGAAAGACGCACCGGACTCGTCAACGTTAACAACCTGTTATGGGCTGGTTATTCCAAACTTCTTCATAACGGAATTCACAATGGCGAAGAATCTTCCGATGTTATTTGGATTGACAGCACTAACCCGACGGCCTTCGGGGGCTTGAAGTGGTTGACACTCAATATCATGATGTTCGCCGAACAGTTTCACCCGCTTCTTCGATGGTCTTTGGTTCTTGAAGGTTATCGAACACTGTCTCAGTCGAAAGCGTCGAAACGTATAAGACGGTAAGATCTGCAAGGCATGATTTGGCTAGCGGTGTGTTTCTTTCAGCGTATGCTCCAACCATCTGTGCTATGTCCCTCTCTTTATGTTCCAACCAAATTTTAGGACGGCCTGGTTGGGTTAGTTTGAGAGATATATTGCTCGCACTGCGAGGCAGAAAGTCATGTGTTTGATCTAGCCACTTGATGTAGGCGTTCCCCAAGCGATACCAAGGAATATTATACAACTTTTCGAGCTCATAGTACGATTTCCTGTTTACAAACCTTTCGAATAAGGCTTCCTGGAAGCAGCGGTAAAGAGAATTAGGGCAGGAAGACTACATTGTGGTTTATTGCGCAAGAATGGGGCACGTTCTGATCTAGAAGCAGGTCCGTTATAGTTGGTTATCACTTAAAAATGGTTCGCAGGGTTGGCGCCCTTTTTTTAGAATGCGCTTTGACAGAGTGAAATATAGCTTCATCGCCGGGGGTTGGTGCATAAAGAAGTTGTGTTAGAGTTCTTTCAATTCTGTAAAAAATCTGATTGCGTTCAGGGCTCTCAGATATTGGACGAATGGGACGTCGATAAACTAAATCTGGGTAGTTGTGTCTTTCTTACAACTCTTCATGTAAAGTGCTCATACTTGTAGTGCAATGCCCCAATGGGGAAAGAACCACGAAGAAGTTCGGGATCTTCCTCATGCAAGGCAGCACAGCAGCAAAGCCCTTCCAGGGATGACACGACGGAGTCGGGTTTTAAGGCCGAGGCCATTCTTCACGCCAGGCGTAGGAAGGTACACCAGAAGCTGGAATCTGTGTGCGCGGTGCGTGAGTATCCTCAGATGAGGCGGTGTTCCACAGGGGTGGTGAGTGTAGACAGGTGTCAGCACAAGCCGCGGGTCGTGGAGAACAACCTGAAAAAGGGCAAAAAAGAAAGGGGAAGGCACGAGAGTGACGGAGAGAGACGGCAAAGCCGGGAAAATCCTTACACAAGGCGAACGCGACAAATAGTAGTATAGTATTCTCATAATTGGGTTCGTTTGGTTGACGCAGGGCGGATAGACGGTCCGTATGCTACGGGATATCCCTTCGAGGAGGAGTTGAATACCGCCGAAGGCGAAGAGTCTAGAGCCAACCCTGGTTGGGGAGATTTACTTAGTAGCAGGGCCCAGTTGCCCCGACACTGTATAGTGTGTAGCTAACCTCCCTTACTGTACAGCAAATACTATAATAATCTAGAATACTCCCATAAAGGGTGCAGAATTACCAGCAATGCTGTGCCAACCTCCTGGACTCTGCCGTGTCCCACGTGTGCCGATCATACCCATATTGGGGCTGCAGAGCGAGCGCGGTTGCATACAATGCACAAGGTGTACATTATGCACACCGCATTGCGGCAGAGAACCCGCTTGTAGCGGTGGTAAGCATCGCTGCACAAAAGCGGGAAAACGACTAAGTCGGTGAAGTATCCCCTGCAGGGCGTTGCACTACATCTCCCCCTCCTAGGCGCAAACAAGTCACAGAGATGACGGATGTAGCGCCGAGCCAACCTCGGAATGTACTACTTCCCCATCAAATGGGTCGGCTTCCGCTTTGCGGTGATGAACTCGCAAACGCGGTCCAAGGGTTGTCTAATCAACGACAACCTCTACCACTTCCTGGTCCTCGCGACCACCTTTCTCGGTAACCCAGAGGGGTCCCTCCTACTTAGCAGGTTTGAACACCACATTTTGGGATGTCCTGATGAGGTGCGAAACGCTCCACAATAGTGGTTTCACACAAGTACTGTGTTCCCCAATTTTTGGGTTGTGAGCGTCCCTCGTGGACATTCATCCCACTTACAGCCAAGCAGAGTAGCCAACTAGACTCCGCTGAGGCGGCATAACCCGGATACGGTCCGGTTAGTTCACGCTCTAAGCGATTCGATAGCGACCACGGTACCCGAATCGGTTTTTGAGAAAACTTCAATATTGAAGTACCCATAACTTCTAAACCAGATCCTCTGGACACAACTTCGATAAGTCGGCTAACTCCTGCACTCCAGAGCTTTCGAATGAAGGCCAGAACGTTGGGGTTTAACGCCACTAAAGTGGAAAGCGCAACCTGTTTCAATTCGAGCTAAAAAGTAGACCGCCGAACTGAAACGATGCCATTACTTGGAAACCATCCGAGGTACTCCGGATCTGGGTTCGTAAAAGTGTTTAAACACGTCCAGAATAGCCTGGTGCCCAACTGTTTGCGAAACGGGGTCCTATTCTCCAAGTTACCGGTTTTTGCGAAATCGCGTTCTCGAAATACTGTAGAGATAAGATGCCCGGATCCGGGAAGAATAGACCAGAACCAGAAAGGACTGAGAATGGATACAAGCGCAATATGAGAATGACGTAGATACCGCAAGAGCGTGTAAAGGCCACAGTACTCCGCCGTAAGTTGTAAGCAAAATAGCTTAGCATCAACAGATGACCATTTCCGCCAGAGGCGTGTAGGCGACAAACGGTCTTCCACCGGTAATTCAACGTGGTGCGCACGGAAAAAGTGCACCCTTCTGAAGAGAAATCCCGCTCTCACGGGCTCATTAGCATGAGAGCGAACCAGCAAGCTGGATGAGAACCCATCAGGATGGTATGTTCGAAAAACGACCGCTGGCGATCGAAGACGACCAAAGTCGGACTCCGACCGCGTAGCACGTGTAGCCACGTAATCTCACACCAGGTGAGATTCACCCCCGCACGATACGGCATGAAAATATTCTTCTCCTTCTTCCCGTCCACGAAGTGTCCACATTATCCCACTTGGGCTCTTTCCAGCGTGCCTGGTAGTGCGGTGCCGGCGCGCCGGTGATACTGTACGATCCGTGATCGGGGGAGGTGTTCGATCGGTTCCTCTGTATCCCGTTCGGGGCCATAGCCGTACCAACGGACGCGGTAGAGCAGGTCGCCGTTCCCGTCGTAGTAATGCCCGATTACTCGGTCGACGACGTACTCCTGCACGTACACTTCCCGGCCTCAACGTGTTGTCATCACTTCGCGTGGAGCGGTCCCTTCATGGGAGAAAATGTCCCTTAAGAAGGTGTCTGGGCCCACCAAGGTGGTATCGGTGCCGTCCCTACGGGGTGTTACTCTCCCACTTGCGTGGTAGTCCTCCCGTATCCCAAGTCTGCGCGGGGCGATCAGCCTTGGCGATGACTTTGTCGTCGTATCCCCCGGTGAGGGTGCTCCGAGCTTGGCGGGAAAGGGCGCGTGTGGCGCGTCCTCCCGTGTACGGGCACGTGAATTCAACAACGGTTGGCTGGAATTTGCCCTAGTCCGATCCACCTCCCTGGCGCGTGGACACTTCAACGGCTGCGCCGTGCCCTGCTTGCTTAGCACCCCGCGTGCGGTGGCTATTTCTGGTAACCCAGCGTGTGCTGTGCTGGTCCCGTGTGGGGCGTGTACAGCCCTATTCCCGTGTGGGGCATGTACAGCCGGCGCTGTGCCCACTACTTGGAGAGGTTTCGACTTGGTCGGACGTAGTGTACCGTCGTAGACGGGTGCCAACTCCGGAGCGGCCGGTGTCGTGCTTGCGGTGCCGGGTTCTACCGAGACGCTCGGAGTGCGACTGCGCAAGCGTGGCTTGCCCTGCATGGGTGGTCTTCCCTCGCGATGAGGTGTTCCGTTGACAACGGTCTGGCTTCTCGTTGCAGCGTCCTCCCGGCTGGAGGGCGCTACTGACGGCTTCGTCTGAACGTTACCCAGCGTCACAAGCTCATCGTCAAAGCTGCGCTCCGCATTCTGCGGCAATGAGGCCACGCGAGTAACTGCTTCAGCCGGGGAATCCTCAACGAGGAGAGATACGGGCACACCCTATATGGTGCTTGGTACAACAGGAAGTTTGTCGTTCCGCGCTTGCGGTGGCGACTGTATAGTCGTGTCCCGTGTACCACGGTGCAAAGTCCGCGTGATGCGCGTACTCACATCGCCCTTGACGGGTGTAGTTCCCTCACCACGAGGTTTTGCATCCACACTGCTGCGTTCCTCTGCCGCAGCGTCCTCCCGGCTGAAGGGCGCCACTGACAGGTGCTTAGAAACGTTCCCCGAAGGGATGGTGTTCTCTGCGTGCTGCGGCAACTGCGATGCACATTTAACTACCTCCACGAAGGGTTCGTCGACGTTTGGGGACGACATACCGTGAGATGGGCTTAAACTGCAGATCGGCTGTCGTTTCGCGAGAGCGGTAGCGATCCTTGAACACCTCCCCGTGCTTAATGGCGTGAAATCCGTTGCGGAGGCGAAAGATCTCCATCGGAGCAGCTGTTTCCCTCCCCCTCCTAAGAAGGGGCAAGGGGGGGGTGCGTTGGAGGTCCCACCTGGGGGGTGATAATCCGACCATGGGCGGTAGAAGAAGAAGGCATTGGACCGTGTAGGCCTGAGTTTCCCGGCTGTGCGGGCGTTTCCGATAACATCGGAGTATCTGAGAGGCCCTGGGGGGTGCGGTAGAACTAAAGGTCGTTCGACCACTGATGTTCCCGGATTATCCGGTGTTGCTGTACCCGTAGAAATGAAAGTCCTGCCCAGTACTATCTCAAACGAGGGTGGAGGGGCCAGGAAAACGCCATCGCGTGATAACCGCTGGTGCGTATCGCCCATCTTCACCACGATAGTGTCGGTAGTTGTAGAGATCACCCTGAAGGGGCCGTCCGCCACTGGCAAGAGCTTGTGATGCCTTTCCCGTACCGGGTTATAGTACTCCTTCCGTATATAGATGTAGTTACCAGCCGCAATTGGCAGAGTGTCAGGAGGCCGTAAGCGGTTGTCAAAATCACGCTTGTAAGTGGCCTGGGCACGTTCCATAGACTTCCGCGCAGCAGGAACCAACTTGGTTAGCCATTGTTTCCAATTGTTACTGTAGTCACCCACGGATGGGAAGGTTCCAAGCGTAGCTTGCGGTTCCAACGCCACGGGCGGGGGCGAACGGGATAGTACCAACTCGAATGGCGATACGCCGGTAGTCCGGTGAACCTGAGTGTTTTAGGCGAAGGTAATCGCATCAGTGTACAGGTCCCAAGTCTTTGGGTCATCAGCAACGTACGAACGCAGAAGTGCGAGCATTTTTCGGTTAAACCGTTCGACTTGCCCATTACATTGGGGGTGATAAGTAGTTGTGAACAGGTGCTTTACACCCAGGATGCGACACACATCCTGGAAGAACCTGGACGCAAACTGCTTTCCGTTGTCAGATAAAAACTCCACTGGAGGTCCACACGCGATTACCCAATGGGTAGCGAAGGCGTTAGCCACCGTGAAAGCGGGTATCCTCCGAAGAAGGACTGTCCGAACCAGCTTCGAGAAGCGGTCGGTGGTGACAAGTAAAAACTTGTTGCCCAGCCGCATTGTGAGGAGCTGTCCGAGAATGTCGATCGCGACAAACTCGAGCGGTGCCCTGGCAGGGAAAAGCTTCAGCGCCTTGCTGCTCTTCGGAAGTTTAACTCGGTTCTTTGCACACTCCGTACAAAAGCATAGCGTGGCGTAGCAATCCACCGCCATGGCGGGCCAGTAAAAGTCCCTTCTCAGGGTGAGATAAAGCTTCCGGCCACCGGTGTGACCACTGATCTTCGGGTAATACGTTAAATGCAACACCCGCGACTGCAGGGAGTGCGGAACCACGACTTGTGGGTTTGCCTCAACTCTCCTCATAAGATATCCTCGGCCGTTCATCTCGAAAGGGAGTACTTCACCACCGTTAAGACGGGCGCGTATCCCTACACAAAAGGGGTCTTCAAACTGCTCTCTTGCCAGTTCCTCTGGAGTAATGAGAACAAAATTCCCCGGTGGGGGTTTCTCAGTGGCAACCTCGCCAGAGGCGAGGAGTTTGTCAAAGTCAGCATCCGTATCCACATCTTCTGGCCAATCCAGATCTTCCGGTTCCTTTCCGTTCACGACGAAGCACAGTATCTCGTCATCTTCGGTTTCGAGGGCTTCCCCACTCGTGGGTAGACGCGAAAGCGCATCAGCCTGACTGTTCAACGCTCCTTTTTTATATATGAATGTGAAGTCGTATTCCGCTAAGCGGAGTGTCCACCGCATGAGGCGGCCCGATGGATCGGTAATATTCATCAACCACCTCAATGAGGAATGATCCGTGTACACGGTAAAGTGAACACCCATAAGATAGGGGCGCAGAGTGGAAAGCGCCCACACAAGGGCGAGACACTTTCTCTGATACAGAGTAGTTCCGTTCGTGAACGTTCAGCGAACTCGGCCAATAACCAATTGGCTTCCGTTCCCCTTCTGGGGTGGTTTGGAAAAGAGCGCAAACCACTTGGTAGTCGCTCGAGTCCGTGTCCACGGAGTACGGCAATCTCAATTTGGGTAACGATAGGATCGGTGCTGACGTGACAGCCTCCTTTAAAGAGTTGAACCCATCCGCTTGCGCGGGCGTTAAAGGTTCCAGTTTCGGTGGCTGTCCCTTACGCAGTAGCGCGTTAAGCGGCGCCGCGATATCCGAAAAGTTCGGGATGAACCGTCGATAGACGTTGACTAGCCCCAGAAAAGACCGGAGTTCCGTCTGAGTACGGGGTTGCTTTGCCTCAACGAGGGATTTGACGCGAGCTTCCCCGATCGACAGCCGTTCAGGACGGAACACGTGTCCCAAATACTTGATAGTATCTGTGAAGAACTCACACTTTCTCAGCTTGAGGGTAATACCAGCATCCCGTAAAACAGTTAGAACTTCCCTGACATGGGTGAGGTGGTCGTCAAGGTTATTTGAGAAGACAATGATGTCATCCAGAGATACCAAGCACGACCGTCATTTGAACCTGTTGAGCAGGATATCAACCGCTCGCTGAAAAGTCACGGGGGCATTGAAACGGCATCCGCTTGAAGCGGTAAGACCTAGAATGGCAAACGAAAGCAGTCTTGTCGCGGTCCTCTTCCCTTACAGGGATCTGCCAATATCCCCAATTGGCATCCAACGCCATGAACATGGTAGCATTGCCAAGCGAGTCAATGCACTCGTTCATACGTGGTATGGGGTAGCTATCCCGTACAGTTACGGCGTTGACCCGGCGGTAGTCGATACAAAATCGCCACGTGCCGTCGGCTTTCAATGCCAGTACAACTGGAGAAGCCCAAGGTGACTGAGCCTGTTCAATCAACCCGGCGCGGAGCATCTTGTCCACTTGGAACTGCTCCTCTTCCCCAGCTTTCGGTCCTGCCCTTTACGGGGGTTGCGCCACTGGACGCGCGCTCGGCAACAATTAGATACGGTGTTTCGTCGCAGAACTCTCTCAAAGAGAGCCATCTCACATCGTGGTAGATTCCCGCAGCATATTACGGAGTTGCTCGCGGTGCGATACCGGTAGGTGACCGAGATCCAGCTCTTTCAGAGCCTCCACCGGGTCAAGTCGGTCGTAGCTTGTAGGGCCACGATGTCTTGTGTCGGAAACAGGTTGCAAACCCGAAGCATTTGGCGACTTCTCCGTTGAAACGGCGGTGTCCCCGTTCTCCTTAGACGAAGCGTCGAGGCTCTCTGAACCGTCTCCCTCCTTGGAGGTAACCAATCCGAGAACATCGGCAGCAGTCATCCGCCTCGGGAGCATCGGGAGTCGGTGTGGGCTGACTGATTCAATCACTTGGTTATTTACCAGATACTGGGGTTTGGTGCCAAAGTTGGCAACCAAGATTCGAAACGGAGTATCCGAGTGCACCTGCACAATTCCGTTTGCAACGGCGAATTAGCACTTCTAGTACAACGAGGAAATGGACTGTATGACCCGAATGCCGTGTTGACGGGAGTTGACCTTCACCATAACCTGGGACTCCGGCGGTATAGAAACCGACGCGGCAACGCGGAGCTTCGTGGACTCTCGCGTGGCAGGCGATGGTTCCTGCGCAGCAGGCAGCGGAACTTGCTTCTGTGAAGCGCGCTTAAGTGGGCGACGGACAACCGGTACTGATGATCCGTCGTCGAGTTTCACACACCTGAGGCGAGGCCGGATTGCTTCGACAAACGTGTCGCAGTAATCGCATCCCAGTATAACTGGCGCAGCCAACGAACCGCAAACGACAAAGTTGAGCTTCACCATAAAGGTGCCCAACCGCACGACCAAGTCGACGGTTCCCATCGTTGATAACGTGTTTTTATTCGCGTCACCGACGTTCGGGACCGCTTCGGAGCGGATACAAGACCGCACCAGCGGGGGCAATACGGACTCCACGACAAAGTTCGGGCCTGAAACTGTGTCCAGGACAGTGAGATATCTTATCGGAAAATGGGGGTTGAGGCCGAGATCAGCGTTAACTTTATAGTCTCGCTTGGCCATGACCACGATTCTATCCGGGATCCGGTTATTCTTTACCCGTATCCACGGTCGACGCAGAACACCCAAGTGTTCTGAATCCGCGTCAGCGGTGTCCCTCCTTGACAGGGTCAACACCGGGGAGCGAGGCAACGACGCCTCGACTCTGAGGACGCCTCTCCTTGAGGAAAGGCTCCCTTCATTAGTTTCCCTGGTATTCCGCCTGCGGCGGCGCCTCACGGTCCTCGACCACGAGGGCTTGGGCACCTCGATGAGGGTTCACCACGCGAGTGGCATTTTCATCGGCGACCTGTGGAGCAAGGACAACCAGTCTTGCCGGGAGTGGCCGCGATTGCGGGATGACGTGGGGGAAGTCTGTCTCGGCGCACAGATAAGATGCGACCGGGACGACTCGCTTCTCCTCGAAAGTGAGTGCCTCGTAGTTGACCAATACTTTTGGCAACTCCCTCATCGAAAGGAGACACTAAGGAGAAGTGTGCCCATGCGTATAGCACAAGTGGCAAATTAGCCTCGACGCCCCCGCTTGCGGGTTACCAATCCGAGCATCGGCGAATCGAACCGCAGGGCGGGTGTCTCTCCATCCAGGCCGTTGAAAACGGGTACCTCTATTCGAATAGGGAATAGGAGGTGCCATCATACGACGTTGGTCCGCGTACAGCGCTGGGTCGGCCAGCGCCGTATCGTACGATGCATCTGTCGTGGACGGGAGTTCCATGGTCGGCACGGAAGCGACTTCGCCATGCGCAAGCTGGAATTTGTCATATCCCTGTTGAGGGTGTTCGTCTGCGATTAGCAAGAGCGATGTGGAGCGGTCCTCCATCACCAACGCTTTAGCGGGCCTCGACCTCGACTAAGGACCACGGGCACGTAGTGCATCACCCTCCGCGCGAGCGGCTTGGACCAATTCGAGGTAAGTAATCCTCGGTTTGTCCTCCTGACGTCGGGCGACTAGTGACTTGATGGATGGGCTCAGACCATCAATGAACATCGTAGAATGTTCCCCAGCGGGGTAGACATTGCCATAGCGGTGAAAAGCCGTGCTGAGGCGCACCGAATAATCGGTTTCGACCTCTCCGGGGAGATGTCTGGTATCCCTCAAAGCGAGGATCGCTGACTGAATGGCGTCATTTGTTGCGTACGACCTCGAAAGGTACTGGACGGCCTCTGGCCAGCACGTGACCCCTCCTTCGGAGGCTCTCGACGAACCTCTTTCAGAGTGAAATTAGTCTTCGGCCACTCCTCGTAAAAAGTACGGCAGCGACACGTAGGCCTGTCCTTCGTTCATACCGAGTATATCGGCCTCCGCCACGAAGCGGGCGAGGAAATCCAAGACCACAATTGGATCCTCTCCAGAAAATCTGGTTCCTCAGTGAAAGTTGCATGCGCTTAATGCAATCTTTCACTCGTCCCGTTCCACGGGGTGTGCGATCCAGCTATGAATTCTGCAGCCGATAGTACCGGTACGAAAGTAACTTTCGGAACATTCTACTCGTAGGCTTCAAATCCCAGAGTCCGAAGTGTCTCCTGCCCTTGGTGCGGGAGCGACTCACCACCTGGGGGGCAGACGACCGCTTAGAGTGGGAAGAGCGCTCATGGCGACCATCCTCCGACTCAGAGTCAGAAGAAGTAGACCCATCCGAGTGACTTGGGTTAGAATCCGACGAGGTCGGTGTATCCGAATGATCGTTGTAGCGTTTGGATTTCCGCCTCCGGCGGCCTTTGCTTGTTTCAGCATGCTGGTCGCGTTGGGACACGGCAGCACCCGGATCATCCGGAGAGTTATTGTTCATTGTTATCGTTTGCTCCAACTTCTCCAGACGAGCTTGGACGCGATTGAAGCGCTCCTCGATACCTTCAACGAAGGCGGTTGCCGAACCCAAACACTCCAACATTTTGTTGACATCAGACCGCAATACGCGGTGATCTTCAGCAACATCTCTCGCGGAGGCACTCTCGACCACCTCACGGGGGGCTCGAAATTCACCTACAAGGGCATTGTGGGTGGCACGCAGAGTGCGTACCTGGTCCTCCAGGGAATTTACCTGGGGGGGTTGGCAGCCTCACGGCGAGTTCAGAATCCCGCGACAGCGGCTGCTGGCTGGGACGCCAAAGGCGGCCCAGTAGCGGCTGGAGCAGCCCCGGCAAAAGGCCGAGAGCTGGCCAACGAGGGCAAAGGAATGTCCCGGGATTCCCGGTGTGGGCTCGAAGACCGAGAGAAAAACTTCGAGTCGACGGTAGACCCAGCCCGAATCGGGATTTTAGAAACCACCCGATCATCGGGAACATCCCCGTCATCACGGGAGCGGCTGCGGGTGACCGCCTGCTCTGCCCCAGATGGCTTCGGAGACATCGATGAGACCGTTAAACGGGAGTACACGGAATCTTCCAGACACAGTGGAAATCACCTCCAAAAGAGGAAAAATACACAGAAAAGCTTCTAAGTCGGGAGACCAGTTTGTAGTTCAATGCTCCAATGGGGATAGAACCACGAAAACGTTCGGGTTCTTCCTCAGGCGAGGCAGCACAGTACCAAAGCCCTTCCAGGGATGACACGACGGAGTCGCTTTTTAAGGCCGAGGCCAACCTTCACGCCAGGCGTAGGAAGGTACACCAGAAGCTGGAGTCCGTGTAAGCGGTGCGTGCCTATCCTCAGATGAGGCGGTGTTCCACAGGGGTGGCAAGTGTACACAGGTGTCAGCACAAGCCGCGGGTCGCAAAGAACAACCCGAAGAAGGGCAAAAAAGAAAGGGGAAGGCACGAGAGTGACGGAGAGGGACGGCAAAGCCGGGCAAATCTTTTTACATGTCGAACGCGACAAATAGTGGTGTAATACTCCCATAATTGGGTTTGTTTGCTTGAGGCAGGGCGGGGAAACGGTCCGTATGCTACGGGATATCCCTCCCAGGAGGAGTTGAATACCGCCGAAGGCAAAGATTCGAGAGCCAACCCCGGTTGGGGAGATTTACTTAGTGGCGGGGCCCAGCTGCCCCGACACTATATAGTGTGTAGCTAACCTCCCGTACTGTACGGCAAATACTATAATAATCTAGAATACTCCCATAAAGGGTGCAGAACTACCAGCAATGCTGTGCCAACCTCCTGGACTCTGCCGTGTCCCACGTGTACCAATCATACCCATATTGGGGCTGCAGAGCGAGCGCGCGTGCACACAATGCACAACGTGTACACTATGCAAACCGCATTGCGGCAGACAACTCGCTTGTAGCGGAGGTAAGCATCGCTGCGCAAAAGCGGGAAAACGACTAAGTCGGTGAAGTACCCCCGGCAGGGCATTGCACTACAATACTATCGGGTTGCAATCAAATTCTCTACTGCGCTAAGGCTCTCGTCGTCTTGTTCGCAAAAAAGAAACAGAATCGCCTCATTTGTTTGAGAGAGGTAAGGAGTTTTAGAATAGGAAGGGCGTTGTTGCAAGACCTCGGGACGCAGAATTTATGCTCTTCACATCGTTTTAGATTATATAAAGTTGACCAGCTGATAAAAATTACGTTCCGAACGTTCACCACAATGAAGATCTTCTCCATTTTAATTAAACCACGGAGCGTGTTCGCGCTCCGTTCTCTTCGAGTTAAACCTAGTCTACGCTCTAATGTGCTACAGTGCTCAATGAAATAAATATTTCTTCAGTCTAACAAGCTGGTACTAATGTCTAGATCATTCAAAATACAATCAAGAGCGTAGACCACTTTATAGTTTTGGAACTTCTTCGTTCTACTCATCGGAAACCAGCAGAGTGACTTCGTGCCCCACAGGTTTAGCTGTCTCCCAAGACAAACTTAAGATTCTCTGTGCACATCCATGCACACCATGTCACCAGTCACTCCACATATATGAAAAAACACTACCATGATCCTTCTCCGTCAAGCAGAACTTCAACAAAAATCCAAATGGCTTATGCTGCTGCACCTCTGTCCCATTCTATTAACTTGGTATTTGATTTTGCTTTCTGGCGCTTACGAGACTATTCCTCCTTGCGCCGTTCGGTAGAGGTCCTCGGACATTCCTTGAGCAAGTGCTCTTCCCCTAAGCACGTGTCTTTGTCCAGGAGAGTCGACTTCTCTTCCGTACCTCAAGTTCTTCCCACCCATTCGTCGCACTTCGAGTTCCCTTTACTCTTGTTTTGATGGCTTGGTAATCGCTCTCTCGTCGTTCCGCTCGTTCATAAACCTGTGCTTCGTCTGCAAACCGCTTTGCATACTTAAAAAAATCGTTCTCCTGAAGCCGTTTCTAAGTTTCTAATAGTATAATTTCCTCCAAATGCCTTTGCAATACCACTGGTTCCGTGCGCTCTCTAAGGTGGCGGATGGCTATTTCAGGAGACCCATCAATGACAGCGGCGTACCCGTTCTTTCAAAGAGCCTCCTTGTAATCTACAACCAATTACCAGACTCCGCTGCGTGCGTCTGAAAATTCCGAGTTCATCACTACCGTGCAGGCAATGCGTTCCCATTCATCCATGCGTAGCCTTGCGAACTCAATCTGTGAATGTTTCTTCAGACACTTTTCTAATATATCGTCAGTAATATCATCGACAGAGACTGCATTAACATACCTACCGTGAACCAGTATTTCCAAAACGGTTGCGATCATCGACGCTTGATAGGATGTCAGAGTTATCTGTATCCCAGGTTCCTTATTCTTCTCGGCCACTCTCAGCTTGTATATTCGTCGCTTCTCCAGAAAGTCGGCGATAAACGAGACATCAATGCTTCGTTAATGTGGTGCTTCCAGTCCAACAATCGTCGTTTGGGGTACCGCACTGCTTGGGTTATCTCCTATTTATTTTTCCCATGATTGATTCCGTATCGCATCAAAAGACGCAAATTGTATCGCGAAAGTTATTCACTGTGGTAAATCGCGGTCAAAGAATCGATACAGCACCAAGGAAAAGTGTCAGAGAACTCTGTCCCCCCCTCTCTTCTCATTGTGACTGCAGCGATCAGGTACAGTTGTGGGAATGACGTACACATTTCCGAGTGACGTACAAACTACATTTACTTTGCTCCAAGTAGTACGTCACATAGTTAGCCGAACGGTCGCTTAGTATCCCTACATAAAGGCACATCCCCTAGCCTCACAGCTCGATGAGAGCGAGGCAGCCTGCTGTGCCACATTGTATTGCTTGTGAGAAGCTTCCCTCCCCACTACGCCACGATGGACTTCGAGCGCATCGCCGAAGCCCAAACTATAGTTATGGGCCCAGGAGGAAGAATATCTCCGAGTAACATTCTGATACCGCCCAAGCTCCGCCTGGACACCGACAAGCTGCTTTGGTGCGAAGCCGTTTTCGAATGGGCAGAGAATCTGAAGGCATGTGCAACCGGCGGCGACTCTCGCGCGAAAGACGCCGCAGCAACTCTTGCTATGACTCTCTACCGCTCTTTGGAGTTCTCGAAGAAAGAAATGGTCAAGAAATCCGTGCGAAGAGGTGAGCTCATACTGACACCGCAACCCACGGATGATTCTCTGAACCAGTTAGAAGTAGTGAAGAAAATAGTTAATCTGGTGGCCAAAAATTCGACCGTAGACCGTTTACGTCGCATTGTACGTCTATAGAAGGAGATCAACTCCTGTAAGCGCAACAAGAATGAGTCCATCTCCGAATACGTCGAAAAGGTTCGCAGGACCCGCCTTATCCTACCTCAACCTAACAAACTCAAATCAAGACTCTAGCGAGAGTCAGAGTTTTGCGATCATACTAATCCTGAATGCGGGTCTGTCTTCACAGACGTTCTCTAACATCATTAGTAACCT
The DNA here is from genome assembly GCA_030374805.1 of Gracilaria gracilis. Classification (NCBI taxonomy): domain Eukaryota; phylum Rhodophyta; class Florideophyceae; order Gracilariales; family Gracilariaceae; genus Gracilaria; species Gracilaria gracilis. Next base: position 120,040 of record JARGSG010000029.1, on the reverse strand, counting down.
GGTAGTCTCTACCAAGGCAAGAAGTGGTAGAGACGATGCAGAAATTACTCTTTCTAAATCGCGGGTGAAGGTTCTTCAGAAGGTCTTATCTGAGAGCACCGAATCACGAAAGAACGATCTGAAGCTCGAACGCGAACAATCGCTAACCACCATCAAGGCTGCCCTGGAACAACACGAAAAAGCACACACGCCTGATAAGAAATGCTCGTGGATTGGTTTGCAGGAAGCCATCGCCGCACTTGAAGAGGCCGGACTTGAGGAAAAAGACCTCGAAGAGAACCAGATTCCTGAACGAAATGATCATCGTTCCAGCAAATCGTACCTGAACTCTAATAAGTACCAAAAGCGACACACCAAGCGTAAGCGAGATACGAAGATGACGTCTCAGGACAAACAAGAGGACGAGGATAAGACAAAAGTCGAAACCGAAAAGACAGATGAACCTCCCAAAAGCAAAAGGACTCCCAGCCATCATAAGACGAAATCCCACAAAAAGAGTAGAAATGATGACCATCGCAAGGGAGCTCCGAAAACGTATTTTCAGTAAGGGATTCGGGTAGACCTTCTCTAGACCCGAATCCCATACTTGACCAAGGGAGCCCCATATCTTCTGGCGGTATTATATCAGCTCAATGCCTGTGTGACGTCTTAGGAATCACTTTTGACCCCTTCAAACCCAGGACGAAATACCGAAGAGGTTGGGGACACAATTGTGTCGACTCCAAAATGGTATCATGCTCATGCACACTATCTACGAAAGATATACATAACCAATCTATCGATATCACATTCGATCTATTCGAAGATGATTCGCCATTGACGATTGGAATGAATATAAAGCGCCATAGTATCACTGACTTCACCTCAGATCCCCCCACCATACACATCAAGAGGAGTTTCGATAGAGAAACACGAGTAATGGAGTTATATGTTAAGTCAACCTCACCATATGACACACGAGCATATATACTGATAACAGTCACGATGACAGGTCTCCTATCAAGCAAGGTGAGTAAGCTACGCCCGAGCACACTGGCTAAAAGGCTACATCGTCTCACACATGCTCACCCGGACGAAATCATCGCCTTGTGTGAGCGCGCTGGGCATGGCTCCAATGAACTGAAGATCGAGATCAAGAAGATAACGGACGAATGCAGGATATGCGCAGAGTCAGGATTGCCAGTTCCCACGAAGAAGATTTCTATCAACCATGTCAATCAAGCCTTCAATGTCGAGATACAAGTGGACTTCATGTTCTGCACTAGACGAACCAGAAAGTATCTCGTGCTCAACATTACTGACTGCGGGACAGGATATGCAGAAGCAGTAATCACATCAGACAGGAACGCTGAAACAGTCGTGAATACCATAGAAGTAGAATGGCTGAAACGACACGACAGTCCCGATGCCCTTTCAGGGGATGATGAATTCGATTCGAGGCACGTACGCCGGTTCTTGTCAGGTCGTGATATTCAATTCAAAGGACGTCCAGTCCGAAGACATAACAAGACAGGGGTGGTGGAACGAAAGAACGGAGTAATTAAGTCCGTTCTCGAGAAACTACAGAAAGAGAACACCACAGGAACCGATCGTACTATCCTATCGCGTGCCGTGTTTCTGGAAAACTGCTTCACAGGATCAAAGGTACTCAGTTCGTACGAACTCGCGAAAGGGTATGCCCCTTCGTTACTAGGAGCTCCGAGAAGACTCGTGTTCGATGAGCTCCTAAACGCTTACGCCGAACAAGCCGCCACTCGTGCATTAAAAAAAGCACTGAAAGCGCGCAACCGATCGAAACACATCGAGTCTTCTATAAAAGAGGGCGACGAGGTACTCTTCTTCTTTAAAACGACTGCACAGAACGTCCCTGACGAGTGGAGAACGGCGGTGGTCGTAAAAACGCACAAACACGTCGTAGAAGTGCGAAGACGACAAGGTGGACCGATATCCAAAGTGGCATACGAAGATATCCGTCTTCGACCGAACTCGGAACTAGGTCGCGAATTAAGCGAAGGACTCATGGAGGACTACATAGACCTCACGCTCACCCCGGACTCTGATGAAGAAGTCGTGATCTCTGGCTCACTCATGTCATCCAATGCACCGACCATAGAAGCGGTACAAAAGGATATGGGAGAGTACGCGGAGGAGCTTATCAACGAACCAAACATGACGCACAATCATGACCTGTCTTCTAGCGAGCAGACCATCCTACGATGGATGCAGAAGGTCTTCGGCGCACGCCAAGTCTCGGCCCGCGAAGTCCAATTCGCCACTCCGTGGATATTGGAAAAGCCATTAACAAGGAGCATGAAGACAATTGGACAGACTCTTACGAAGAAATCTACGAAGAAGACGTGCCACATGGAGCAAATGCCATCTCCTCACACACAGTCTTCAAAGTCAAACAAGACGTAGACGGCAAGAGGAAGCTCAAAGCGCGATTAGTGACACACGGGAATCGCGACGATCTCAAGGACGAGATCAGGAAAGACTGCTCCAATGCAGATATGATCATTGTTCGTCTCCTCATCAGTGTCGCTCTGTGTCTTGGATTTTCTTTCGGTGTTGCGGACATCAAAGGAGCCTTCCTGCAAAGTGAACCGATTCAGAGAGATATATATGTTAGGCCCGCTCCAGAATTCCGAACAAAAAGAGGCGTGTTATGGAAACTCACTAAACCCCCCTATGGAATCGTAGAAGCCGGAAGACAATGGGCTAAACGCATAGAGTCGTGGATGCTGGGCGACGAAGGCTTGACCAGAGTGGACGGTGTTAACCAACTATTCTTCAAACGCGACGAGGACGAGAATATTATACTGGCCATCGCGAAGATAGTAGACGATCTGTTGGTGGCTGGTACGGATCTACTGATTGAAACCTTCATGAAGCGCTTGCAGGATGAATTCGAAGTCGGGAAAGTACGCATTGGTAAAAAGCTCAACTTTGCGGGATGCGACATCATCGAGGACGAAGACAACAACGTACTTCTCACGATGACTCCTTACCTAGATCGCCTTTACGCTATAGAAGTGTCGCGCGCAAGGAAGAGAGAACGCCATGAACGCGTCACGGCCGAAGAGATGAGAGCCTACCGATCATTATCCGGTACACTCATGTACCTCGGCTCCGCTGTGCTCCCACAGGCAGCACTAGTCACATCTAAAATGCAGCGGGAACTTGGCAACTTGCGCGTGGGACACCTTGTAGAAGCGAACGGCATGCTACAAGAGATCTGCCATTTAAAACCGACGATCAAATACATCCGACCATTCGGCGTAAGATCAGCGATCCTCGTTAGCCTTTCAGACGCTTCACATAGAACAAATGAGCACGCATACGGTCAGACGGGCGTCATATGTAGAATAAAGTTCACCACGTCTTTCGACGACCAGCCTATCTTCCATCCTCTTTACTGGTGCAGCACAAAGCAACGTCGAGCTACAAACTCTTCCTTCGGCGCCGAGATATTGGCTTGCTCAGAAGCGGAAGATCGCGGCTTTGACATGAAGGAAACCTTGAATGGCATCTCTACTCACTGCAAGATTTCCCACCATATCTTGGTGGATTCAAAGGCTCTCTTTGACACAATAACCACCCTACATGAGTGCAGGGAGTTTAGGCTTCGCAAAACTGTCACAATGATACGAGATGCGTCTGAGTCAAAAGAGCTGAACATGGTAACTTGAATCCCGGGCACGCTGAACATCGCAGATGCATTAACGAAACGGAGCACTAAACATTCAGCGAATATGAACAACATGCTACGTGAAGGATTCTGGTCCATCGACATCGCGAAGGGCAAAAATCATAACTCCGAATCCTGGATATGATAAGTTCTCTATGGTTTTTGGTAGGATACTAGTGCGACGGGGGGTGTGTGAGAATGACGTACACATTTCCGAGTGACGTACAAACTACATTTACTTTGCTCTAAGTAGTACTTCACGTAGTTAGCCGAACGGTCGCTTAGTATCCCTACATAAAGGCACACCCCGTAGCCTCACAGCTCGATGAGAGCGAGGCAGCCTGCTGTGCCACATTGTATTGCTTGTGAGAAGCTTCCCTCCCCACTACGCCACGATGGACTTCGAGCGCATCGCCCAAGCCCAAACGATAACAGTACCTTTAATAGTAACGCAGACTACCAGTCTCGTACCACGATGAATGATCAATTCTAATTAAACCACGGAGCGTGTTCGCGCTAAGTACTTTTCGAATTAAAACCTAGTTTACGCTCTAATGTTCCAAACAGATAAAAACATCATTGATCACCTTTAATATGGCACTAGAAAACATAAGAGCAGCAACAGAGATTATTTGAAAGTCATTTTATTCGTTTCCATTGGTGAACAAGACTACAAACTGTGGTGCAACGCCTTTGGCGGGAAAAGCGCAGGCTCACGAGGACGTTCGGAATTTTCTACTTGATGGGGTAGCACAACGAACGTAGCACTTTGGAAATGAAACAGCTAAGCCGGGTGTAAATCCAAGCGTCGGAGCGTTGATATTCGGCCGTAGTTGATAGAGATCTACGTGTTCACGTGGTCACGAGATGAGTCCTCGAAAGAGAATAACACAGCAACGACAAGATGTCAGAAATGGACCGCTGAGCACAGGGCAAAATGCAAACCCTAAAATGGGGGAAACAGAACCACAGAGTGGGGCTAAGAGAGAAAAATAAAGAAAACCAAATACAGGGGCGAGTACACGACAATAGGTCGGAACGAGACACACAAATAGTAGATATACTCTGAGCCCCACAAGGCTGGGTAACTATACGTGAAAAACACGGTCGTCACCTCACTTGGAGGTGAACAATCCGCGAAGGCGTGATAGTTAGAGCCAGAAGCCCTTGCTTGGCAAGGGGTAATTTACTTCGGGAGGCGGTGCTCAACCCTCTAAGTACTGCGCTCGGCGCACCAGTGACAGTGGGTGCACCAGGCAAAGTAATCTATAAAAAGATCTAAGTAAATACAGCAATGCTGGATGCACTGGCTCCGGCATATCCGTGCTACATGTGTGCTATTCACACCTGCTAAGCGGTGCCTCGAGCCGTGAAATCCACGTGTACATATGTGGAAATTATTTCAGCGAGGCGCCACACTAATAGCGTTGTAGCGTTTTAGCTCATATATATCTACTAACGTTATAACGCATGATTCGGAAAATAACTAAGTCCTTCAAATCACCCCCAAGGAGTGTTGTGCTTCACAAACAAAGTTCCTATCCATTAACTGGCCCAATTGACTTATTATGAGAATCTATTTTTTGCCTTACTTCGAGACAAGTAACATAGATGGACATCTTCACAAAGCCAATAGACCTATAAAAATGTTTCTTTCAAACATCTATTAAGGCCATTTTTCGCTTAGAGCAACATCTTATACCTAAAATGTTCCTCTTTTCCTACAGCTTTTATAAAATAGTTTTCGAAGGCCAGGAAAATTTTTGAAGAGTTCGTCCATCTGCTCTTTATTGAATTTTTTTGAGACCAACTGCTTGCGCATCATGGACGAGAGCATAGTATACTAAGTAACAGTCGAATGGGTATTTATGAAGTCAACACTTTTGTGTGTAAGTCATAAATACTTGTGTTGTATGCAAAACACATTGCACTAAACTAATATCTCTGATTGATGATACGTTTTTCATTAAATTCTATTTAAAAATGCTTTTTGTTTTGATTCTTATTGCATCCAAAATAAGAATATAAAATCGATAGTGTCGTTACATTTGAAAAACATGTATCAAACTTTTGAAACAAGGTATTCTATTAAGGTACCCAAACAAGAACTTTTAAATTACACTATTTCAAATAATGGATGAGATCTCTTTACATCAAGCTATACGATCACAGATACCGCGTGGAATAAATAAGAGTGGAAAGATAGGTGATGCCTAAATCTGTGAGATAGTACAAAAAAAAATTTCAGTCTTCCATTCAGCGTTTCATGCCTGGCTCGGATAGTTGAAGTTGAAGGATAAAAATATTGACATTGATCTCTGTTAGGCGAAATACAATGGGAATCACTATAGGTATTATCAGTAATAAATGTTTCGGTCGGTAGTAGAAGAAGTTACAGCCGAAGCTTGAATATCTTAACAGCTGGATAGGAAATGGTCCATAAACCCAAAGACTTTCTGCAGGAGAAATTGAAACATAGATTTCGTTTCGCAGTCCTGGTCCTTTAAAATTGTGAGAGAACCATTTCTTGTCGAAGAGTTGGGGTTCTGAAATTCTGCAGTCCGTACAATCCACTGACATGTAGGGGACAGAATTATGCTTTGTTCTCTGCGCTTGTAAATTAATCTTTAAATTGTTAGTTTACCTGCCCATAAAGGTCAAAAATTTTGTAGTGAACTTACTTCTCTCGCCTCGGATAAAACTACCACAATTTGTGAATCCATTTTCTCAATGTTTTCTCGTCGGCGCGGCACATTATTTTCAAAGCAGCCTCACTCGGGTACAATTTTAAGAAAAGGAGAGCCCGAATTGAAAGATATGGACTGCGTTTGGTGGTAGGTGAGTATAAGTAATGTTCCATAATTCTGAACAACATTCAAGGTCAATACCAAAAAGAGAGCGGTACCTACGGGACCCCACAACGTCATTGAAACCAGGACAATTGTAAAGAAGAACATATCCGCAGTAGGAGAAAATTGAAGAGCTTAACTTCGTCTGCATGAGGAACGAAGTGAAGTAACGGTTTTACAATTCTGTTGCGGCTGTGAACTCCGCAATGATTTCTTATAAAACATCTGTGAGTAGAGAGAACTAAATCATTGGACAAAATGGATTTGCACTCATAGTAGCATACAGGGCATGGAATTGTCCGACCAACTCTCTAAATCTGCTTCCGTAAGTCTAAGCATAATGGTTCTCTTCCATTCTTTCAGTGCATAGCATGTGTTTATTCCTGTACCAATATAGTTACCGAAACATTTGAGTACTTGAATTAAAAAGGTTTCCCCTTCTCTGATTACAAACTTGGGAAAAAATGTATTTACGTTTTGAGAAACGCCATGTTTTTTTTAATACTAAAAACATATGTTTCCTTTCGCCTGTGGTGAGAATGAATTAGTTCCAACCGGTTATCGGGAAAGTAGCAAGAAGTTTTAGCACAAAGTGAGGGAAGGAAAAGTTATTCGTTTAAGAAAACGGACGAAGTGAGCCAAAATCGACCTTTCTTTGTTTTGTGATATGACCTATCTTTCTTTCTAATAGTTTTCTCGAATTTCGAAACCAGTGCTTCGCTATTACATTTATGTTATCTATGTCGGGAAATAAAAGAACTGTGGTAATCATATGTCTAAATTCTAGAAATTGGTTTACCACTTTTACTAGAACAAACGCAAACAACATGGGTTTATGCTTCATAATGACTTATCTTAGATTTACATCGCTAAAGAGTACCCAAGCACTGTAGAAAGAGTAAAATATTGGCCGACAAACTTCTACAAAGAATAAGACACCCCACACAAACTCGAACGGTATGTTGAAATCATACCCAGATTCCACTTGTATATCTTGTGCTTCTATAGGTAATAGCATTCTGGTCGAAGGAACACCTTCCCCGCCACGAGAAGAAAATGTTACGTCCTGAGGTGCATGTTTATTACAATTCAGTATGATTCTGAGTTTCCTACAAGGGTTTTGTGAGGTGTTGGGGATATCCGAACTCTAGGTTCAATACACTACTTAAGCACTTATAAGCCCTCTTTCTCTTGTTCCATATCTGCTTCGTCTTTGACCATCACCGTAACTGCAACTCACTAGCATCTTCATTATGCCTATACTGTGAAGTAATTCCCAAGCAGCCAAACTTCTTCGAGAAAAAATTTGAGAACAAAGATATTGATGGCTCTGAAGGACCTAAGGAAGTCTGAAAATCCGATGAAATATTTCAGGATTATAAGCTAAACGATTTTGGAACATTATACAGTAAGATTCGAAAGGAATTTATCGACAAAGAAAGTACGTACCAACGCTCATTTCATATAGTAAATAATTCAAATTTGACTCTACTTTTTTTGAGAAAAGGCAATAATTTAGAGGGACTAAACACGAGAAGTTCGTTAGCATCCAAACGTAGTCAAGTAGATGAAGCAGATGATATAAAAATTTCAGAAAACGGCGACGAAAGCACTGGGTCTGAATTGCTTCTGGACAGAAACACGTTCAAGCCCCTGTACTTAATATTTGTATGGACGGAACCGAAGAAAACAACCAGTAGAGCAACGGTGTCTATTGTTCTTCCATCTGGTTTTGGAAAAGGATCTTTTGCAGTTCAGGTTGTGTATAGCGGTGAGTACTAAGAGCTCACAGTTTCCTGGCCTCGGGTATTAATGGACATAGAGCTCCTACACCGTCGATGACTAACTTCAACTGGGAACGATGCATTACAAAACTATCATCCTAAACTGGTTGGGTTATACAATGCTTTGCAACTACTAACAAAGAAGCAATCCGATTCTGTGAAGTCCATTGCGCGTATATCGCTCCCGTTTAGAGTTCAGACTCACATACAAGAAAAGTGCAATCTGTCCTTGATTGGTCAGAACACTCGAATGGTTTATGTCGAATTGAAGCGGTCAGCTGCTGAAGATTATTCAAAAGTAGAAGATACGGAGCCCTTCTTTGTGTCGTGATATATTGTTTTTATGCATTTTTCTAAATTATGAATCATTTCTTTGTTTGTATTGCTTTTTTTTAGATGGTGCTCAAAGAAAAAATACTAACGTTGGTGTTCTCGGAATGCTAGTTTAGTATGCTAGATCGCTAGTTGTGAAAATAAAAGTCCCAAAAAACTAGCATCTTTGCAGACTGCGCTAGTTGGCAAGGCAAAGAAAAATTTCTTTGGAAATAGCGTTTCCATTCAGTGCAGTTCAAACTTGACCTAATGCATTTGAAGGCTAGTTTGCAGTTTCTCCGCCACCGCTCGTAACTTTAAATTCCCCACACTCGTCAAAAACACTATAACAAACTACGAACCCACCACTAGCGCTCCCTCATTCCAACCCTGCATTCGGATGCTGGGTCTCTGTTTCCCTAAATTTGAAGTTAAAAAGTTCCGACCAACAAAGGTCTCCATTCTCTTTCGATTTTACAGCACCAGAGCAGCTCAAAAGCCTCCCAGATCTTGTCTTGCTGCTACTTCAATATTCGTTCCGCCTTCCGTGCAGGCGCCGCCACAATATCGAACCCAAGTATTAGAGTTCCCCTGGAAGCTTCCGCCTCAAACAGACCTCCTCAAACTTGTTAACCATCAGCCCCCCTCCTTCCCTTCCGCCTCTTCCTCAACCGACGCCCTCCAACCTCCCCTCCTTTATCTTCCCTCCTCTCACACAACCACGTCCACCCCGAGTCCATGGTGACAGCGGTGAATTTGACCATTTATTCTCTTCTCTCCTGAGTCCTCCTTCCCTCTACAGCTCCTTCAACTGCAACAATATCTCTCACGCATTTTCCCCTGCGCCACTTGCTTCTACAACACTCCCACCCGACCCCTCAGGCCCGTATTCTCCGTCCCTTGCCTCACTATCTCCCTCGCAACGCATACTACCATCCCACTTAATACGTACCAGTTCCCACTCAATCAGCTTCATCCTTCTGCGAATCCTCGAAGTCATATCCGTTTTCCGCCAAACCCCCGACACACTCCGCACCACCCCTCCCATCTCATTCACTTTCTCAGAAAGCCTTTCGTCCCAATTTTCGACCAGATTCCCTCCAGGGCTTCTCATTCGCTACTGCATCTCCTCCACAAACCCCCTCTCCGGTCCTCCATTTTCTCCGTCCACATCACCACCACCCCCTTCTCCGTTTCAATGTTCTTCCTTCTCTCTGAAAAATACTTGTATTCACCCTCTTCCTTCCTTCGCGGCGGCATATCTGAACCCTCCATCCTGTGACACAGAGCCACTAGCTTCTCGTTCTAGGGGTATCAATTCGACATCGCAGATACTGACGAGGTTCAGCAATAAGCGAGATAACAACAAACGAGATGTACGCAGTACCTCCCACGCGTTCTCACCACTGTGCAAAGCCATGAAACTGTCTGTCACACACCCGCTTGCGGCGTACGACCATTTGTATCTAATTCTTCTCTACGCCGGTTTCCAGCCAACAAATTGTTTTCCGAGAAATTTCAAAACTCTTCCTCTTTCGTTCAGTACCAATGCCAAGTATAGCCCAAGTTGCTCTAAAAATACTAAAAATTCTCACTGTCCAAGGCTTGTTTATCCCCGTCTCTCTCATAAACACAATCTTCAACGTTATCTCCTGTAATGCCATTACGCCCTTTTCTTCAATTACTCATTCATGAAGCTCTCCTACACTTTTAGAGGTTGAGCAGAAATGGTATACTGTAGGGGGATCCATTCTCTTGAGACATTCGTAGTGATGCTTCTTACCCGTTAAAGTGAAGTACTTCGTATACCTGTGAGAATAGTATAGTAATCAATACAATCGTATCGATTAAGAAAACCCGAATGAAATTGATTAGACTCGTATTTATAAGTTGCACATTCTACTCACAACCTATGGAGATCTACTGCTGGTAATGCTTAAGTGATGTTAGTCAGCTGAGTAAAACCACTTAAGCATTCCCAGTACTAGATGATCAGTATTCTTGTCAACCTCACCACCTTGTTACTACCTACGTTCTCCCGTATCTTTTTATGAACTATATTCAATTAGATGAGAGGCCCACTAAGGATCATTGCGCGGGAAACCTGATGGGCGTCGAGTTCAAGACATCAGTGGTGCTGGGTTCACCGCTTTTATTGATAGAACCGGCGATGCAGCACGTAAAGAGAAACAAGACTACGTTTGATGAGCTCGCGACGTCTGCGGCGTCACCGAACACACCAAATGTGGTGATTCATCAATTGGCGCATTTTGCTCTCTGAAACTCGAGTGGCGCATAAAGACAACAAACCTGCGTAAGATACTAAAGCATGTATTACAGGGGGCTGTGAAACAGACCCGAATGGGATTTAGTTGTAGATGGCTGCGATGTTGCTGCAAACGCGATACCCAGTAGTAGTAGCAAGTGTGCCCCGGATGCAGAGATTCGGGGCCGACCGGGGCGGTAGGGCCGAAAAAATTGTACAGCGAACCGATGTGCAGTGGCGCTTCATTGGTGCACCAATGAAGCGCCGCAAAACCCGGGTCCGCTGTCCAACGGGTGATCTAGACCGCCGCTCCTGAATGCGTTTGGAGGGATTTAAAACCACCCTAACACACTAATTTGGGGTATCTCGAGAGCATCCGCAGCATTGCTCATTATACGAACGTGTTTAATATATGCAGTCCCATAAGTGTGGTACTAGGCTCAAAGCCACCATAAAGAAAAATATAACTTCATGTGAACCTATTCTAGAAAGGAATGACTTATATGATGTTTGTGCACGAATATTCGTACGTGACAGTATTCTGTAGAGACGCGCGTGTTTCGCCTACAGCTTTGCAGCGGTATTTATCGACCATACGGTATCCGCGCCAGACAGTCGCCCCTGTTACGTTAGTGTAGAATTGTCGAAACTCTATTACTATATATATTTATAATATTTCTTGGGTTTTAGAAAGACCAATATCTTGGTGAAATAATAAAAGTATCAGTCTCTTAGTGAGAGGTTCTTATTACATTCTTCGGAAAACAAGACGACTGAGCAATGGCGAGGAGTGCAATGGCGCTTCATCGTTGCATCCATGAACCACACTTAACCTCGGTGTACCGTCCACCGCGTCAATGCACAGCAGTAGGTCGCACAACAGGTTCGCTGGTGGACACGCGGAGAAAGCGGGCTTACAAGAACTCCAGCTTCATCTTTCACGGCGAGTGGACAGGGTATGGAGGTGAAGTAGCAATTCATCGGTGGCACGTGATGCGTGAAAGAGGTGCTTAGGAAAACGTGAAGACGCAAGAGATACTGGGCTTTCGTGGCACTTCATCGGTGCACCGATGAAGCGCTACGCAACCCTAGTTCGCTGTCCAAACTCCCCGTGTGTGGCAAACCTATGGTACTGGCATACGAGTAACCACCAGTGCGCCGTTCACAGCAGACCCAGGGGTCATGGCGCATCATCGGTGCAATGATGAAGCGCCACGCCACCCTGGTACGCTGTCCCAACGCGCTGTGTATGGCAAAACTGTGTTAGTGGCATACGTGGCACCACCAACGAGCCGTTGCAAGTGGACTTGGGCGCTGTGGCGCTTCACCGGCGCCCCGATGAAGTGCCAATCCAAATTGGTCCGCTGTCCGAAAAGCATTTTTTTTCAACTCATTAAAAGAGCTGAATCTCCTGAACAGCATCGGTGAAGCGCCACGACACCTCCCTCCGCTGTCACAGCGTGTCGTTTTAATGAGTTGAAAAAAAAATATTTTGGTACAGCCGACTGGGTGGGCGTGGCGCGTCATCGATGCACCGATGAAGCGCCACGCTACCTCGTCCGCTGTTCAGGGGACCCGCTAAGCAAGAAATGTAGTAATTCTTTTTCGGCATGGATATCAACCGGCCTTAACAAGTACTGGGACTGCATCGATGTATCAATGGGGCTCTCTCCTGCTCTGGTCCTCTTTGAGACTTTGCTGGTTTCTTCTTCTGATTATAGGCCTCGAGGTGGGCCAGAGCTGGTCTTTATCAATTTTACGGATTACAATCCTTAATACCTCGTTCCGCTGTCCAATTGACCTAGCAAAGTTGGTAGTACTTGATTGTCTTCTAGGTTCATGCTAACTATTTTGTCCAACGAATCGAAGCCTGTAAATGAAAGAGTGGTACCATGGAAGTGTGGTGATATTCGCTTTGAGTGTGGGGTTTTGTACACATAAAATAGTTGGGTACTTAGACAGGAATTCATGTGATTCGGTAATTCGCTACCTAGCATGATTTTAAGTGGTGATTTGGTGATAAAAGACACTTTTTCTGGCTATATTACAACATATTGTACCCCTCACAATGATAATGCACCAGAGCCCACGGATATCTCAGACAGATGAGGATCTGTTGACCATAGGAAGAGCGTCTCTGCTGGCAGACGTCTGAATATGATTGTAAGAGGAGCTGTATGAAAGGTAGTACACGTAGTGAGAGTTTTAGATAATTTACAGACCGTAACAGGGGGTATTTTTGCCACGTAGTGCAGTGGTCTTTGTACACTGTATTGAGTTCCTACGAGGTAGAAAGGCACCTACTTATGCAACTTTTCTTTTCCGCAATCCACTAAGAGTAGCGCATAAGGGTCCGATCCACGAAATCAGTATTCCTCATCCAGATCTAGATTCAACCGGTCGTTGAGTATATCTACACTATGTGTTTACGGTGTTTGCACTCTTTTTACATACCTCGATCGCCCCAGACGTTCCGTGCCTCATATTTTTTGCACAACCGCCGGTACGTACGCCTGCTTACAAGATTCAGTCATATTCCGACCATCCCATGTGACTAACGGGCACGCTAGTTAACTAACCTAACAATCGGGCGTTTTGGAGTTGCAGGGATAGTGCTCGAGTGCTTGAGGATAGAATAATGGACCGAAAGGAAAGATTTTCAAGCTGTAGATGAACAAAATACTATGGCGAATGCTTCTGTCCTGATTTCCTAGATGGAAACCAGCATTATGAGCTTGAAATCGCTGAAGTGCAATTCACTGAGTAAATCGAAGCGGAAGGTACTGTAGGAACAAAATCTGGAGAGATGCTGAGGTATAACTTATGGAATGATTCGAATGGGAAGATGTAGTACGGGGAGGGGAGAGAGGTGATGTTGAGGAGAGGGTAAGACTCGAAGAGAGAGAAATATTTTGCAAGGGAAACGGAGTGGAATGCTTCAACGGCCTTTTCCTTACTGTTTCGGACGACTCTAGGCTTTCTGGCGAGGTGAACCTCCTCATCATCCTGAAGCAAGGTTTAGTGTGATTTACGGGCAGCGAGAATCTAGCCCTGGGATCGAAGAGGGGGGAAGGAATTCTTAGATTGAGCCCGGAGCGGAGGACGGTACATCGGTGGCATGGGTGCTGTGGGGCGGGTGCCGTGGGGGATGCAGAGAATATCCTTTGCTTCTGGTATGCCGGCGAAGTAGCTGGGATGATTTCGAGACAATGAAAGAGCACTACATTAGCGTCATGAAAGATGAAGCCAGTGACGCTGAAGGAGAGAAGAGGATCGAGGAGGTTGGAGATGGCACGCTGGATGAGTTGAATTTTGGTAGAGTGGGAGAGGCTGGAAAAGGGTTGGGGAGTGCAAATCAGGGTCTTGAGAACCGGTGGCCAGATGGAAAGAGATTGGCAGGTATCGAAGAAGGGTGAGGTTTCCAGTGATACATTTGAGACGGAACGAATCCGAGAATTTGAGCAGGGTGATGTGAAGGGGTGTGAGGTGGTGGAAGAGAATTGAAAGAGTTTGAGGACTTGTTGGAGCATGCTTGGACGAAGCCGATGAAGGAATCGATACCGGTGTTTTCAGGGGTTTGCTCGATGTAGGAGCTGTTGGAAAACTGCATGGTTGCCAGGTGAAGGGCTAGGACAGCTTCTTTCCAAGAGAGGAAGCCATGGGGTGAGCGAAACCAGGAAAGCTGGAGAAGGTTGTCTGGGGGACGTCATGGGAGAAGGTGTTGTCAGAGTGTGCGAGTGCGCATTATCGTTTAATGATTTGGATATCATCCATTCGTAAGGTAGTGGCTCTGAAGAGGTGCTGTGGGCCGTGGAGGGTGGTGGGGGGGCAACTGATGTTTCTGACTCGGTGTTGGAAGAGGTCTGTTTGAATTATTGGACATTGGGAGCGGCGGAGAGGGCGTTGTGGAAGGCTGACTTGGAGAAGGAGGGGTCGTAGAGGAGAGAGATGAGTTCATTTGCCTTTCGATGGCCGAGGGTTGAAGCAATGGAAGAGATGTAGAAGACCATTTGTTTGAGGTGGAAGTTGTGGAGAAGAAGAAAGGAGGGGCACGGTGGAGGAGGTGGGGATGGGAGAGGTAGCAGACGGGGGGGCCTACGATATGATAGGCGTCTTGGGGGTGTGGACGGAGAGGGAGAGCTGTCGCTGGTGGTAGCAATCGTCTTCGGCGGTGGGGACGTTATCGGAAGGGCGACTGGAGAGAGGAGGTAGGGTGGTGGTGGGAGTTGAAGGGTGGACTTGTGACGCTTTGTGCGTGAAGAGAAGTGAGGGACGTAGCCGTTGGGGAGAGAAAACACTTGTTGGAGGTGAGGCGGTTGGGGAATCCTCTTTGGTGCCTTCGAATGGCGGGGATGTTGCGAGCGAAGGAAGAGCACCATTTAAAGCAGCAATTAGGCAGGCGGGGAGCGGTGTGGGGGTGTTGGGGGAGAGAGGGGAACGTAGTGGGGCGCGTAATATGGCGCACAGAGGGTGGGGTGGCGTGATGGGGGAGGTTGCACGTGATGCGAAGGCGTTTCAATAATGACAGAATAAACGGCCGATATCTGATATGAGAATTTTCAAATAGATGCGCTGTATCTCTATAGAGATTGGTTATTCGCAGGGTTAATATTCTTCTAATCGTATTCCATAAGTAGCTGTTTATGTATACATATCCCTATTCGCTGACGTATAGTTCTAAATATGCGCCACTTACACACTTACATTGGGTTCAAAAACTAGCATGAACGGAATTAACAAGCTAGTTTGTCTTCCATCCCAGCTAGCAATAATGGAAATAATCGTGAATGATTCTTTCCACACAAACTAGCGCAAGTGGAAATGTGGAAATATTTTCGGAAATTAGGCACATCCAAATTTGGGGAAATTCACCGGTTTATTGATCATTTTAATTCGGTAATTTTTGAAATTAAAACTAGCATTCCGATAACACTGACGAAGTGAAAAAATAGGTCCAAACTGAAGTAAGTCTATGCAGAACGTTCTGCCAATGGTGAAATATTTCTTGGTTACATTCCAATCGTTATTAGTGGCACTTTGCAATTCGGATTCTCTCTATGTATTAATTTACTCGTTGGCCAATGATTGCTAATGAATTTGTGCCGGTTCAGATTATAAACATTTTCTGTATTTAAGGCATAACAGTGTTTCAAAATAATGCTACCTACAAAGACATTCATGTTCTCTATGAACTCTCAATTGCAACGCATAACATTTACGCCCCACAAAAGCGCAGTCATACAATAGATATTAAAACCTTTTTACAACAGAACGGAATTTTCTTGTTGTTCTGCAAATATAAGTTTTGATCTTCCGGACATGTGCTTATAACACTAGAAAAGACTTCTACGAGTTGCGGAGGTTCTTGGACCGAACTATATGAGAGCATCTTTTTGCTGTGCTTTACAAAATTTGACAACCATTTACTTCTTGCATACAAAAATGCTGCTGGTTCTGGTTTTTCCATTAGTTATTGTAATTTCTCGTATTCCACTCTCCCGTTGTAGCTACCGCTGCTGCCAGCTGCACACAGTGAATAGCGGCCCTTGCTTTACGCTCCTTGTTGCACGCTGTGGAAAAGATGGTGCTCCGAGGGTAGACCGCTAGCCCTCTTAGCCCTCTAACCTGTACGAAGGTACACGAGATAGCCTTAGCTCGTTGGCTGGTAATTGACTACACGTACCGTTGATAGCGTTCTACCCACTGGATGGAGCATGTTCGCGCGGCTGATTCTGTGCCACGTGTCCGAGCGGACGTTGCTTCCCAACTATGGAATGGTTACTTACGTTACTTTTAAAAATTTAACCATTGCATAACGTTTCGAACGTTCAAAAAGGTTCTTTTGTGTTATCTATCCATGACATTTGCCAAAATCGTCTTCTTTCAAGATTTAGTAAACTGTAGTACATCTACCGTTTCCAAATCTAACGCGGTAGAATAATTGTATCGCAGGGGGTGATGATCACGTTACGAAACGGGAATGAAACAGAGTCCAATCTGGAGACATTTCAGCAAATTTTCGAAAGGCTCTTTTCGAACCGACAGAGCGAAATGCAACTATTGCAAAACGACGGTGTCATCTAAGCCCAACAACCTGATAACTGACTTCAACAATTGCCTAATTGTGCCTCAACTTGTTGAAGCTTTGTCTCACGACATTGAGGTTGCTCAACCACATATCATCCAAATCATTACCGCTCACAACCAAGACATCTGATAAGCTGTCAAAGAACCAAACGATGAAACAAAGAGGTGGGCCTCCCTCTAAATTCCGGCTAGATGAAATAATAGCACAACAAAAAGTGCAGCTCGGCAACTTGTTTGGCAAGGCCATTCACGACACTGGGACCCATTTGATTTCTCCGAACACCCGAGCCGGAAATTTTTTTTTGTCTATTATACCACCAAATTATATCCCACCATGCCTTCGCAAGATCAGTAACGAGCTATTGCACTACGAGTACGAATCGATCATGCGCTTGTTTATAGAATGACTTCAAAAGGACGAAGGGGGAGTAATCGGTATTGATGGTGCGACAAACGTGGTGTCAAAGTCTATAAGCACCGTCATCATACACACTCCCCTTCCTTTATTTGAGGAATACTTGAGATCAGACATTTAAAAGGAGACAGCACAAAATCTGGCAGATAAATTCAAAGATGTACTGCAACGGTTGCACAAAATTGTAGGCTTTCAATTTGTGTTTGGTTTTGTATCTGACTCTTGGAAGGCGAAGAAGCGCCTTAGAGAAATTTGTGTGGAGCAGAGACTACTCAATTTCGCGTACAGGTGTAGCACTTACTCATTACATAACCTCAGCGAGATATTAGAAAGCACAAAGAAATTTCTATGACAGTACGCCAGTGTCTACTGCTTTCTAAAACTATAAAGTCTGTGGGACTTTTGAGGAAAGTTTACGAGGTAATCTGCACAGAACGGCTTCAAAAGCAGTATTACATGGTTCTTTACTGTAAAACGTGGTGGACGACGGTTAATTTTATGTTTCGAAGGCTTCTCTTGATCAAAATGGTCACAACATACATTCCATATGTATTTCTACATGACTGGGAACGGTTTGGACTGGACCAATCGTGTCAAATCCCGACAACAGTTCCATCGATAATAGGCGATGGTAGTTTTTGGGATAGTATCGCAAAGGCCAATCAATTTCTTGACCCCATTTGTAAGTGTATTGGTGTCCTTGAAAGACACTGTAATCTCTGTCGATGGAGTACACCTGCTTTTTGTTCGTTCGCGTCCATCTTGGAAGGCATCGTGAGACCGAGCTCATTGAACATCTCGAGAAACGGCTGCTGTATAAACGGGATCGCATATGTTCTCCTGCGATTGCCCTAGGGTACTTCTGTGATCCATTTCTCTCTGAAATGCGACAACGAATGCTGCAAATAGATGGGGAAGAATTTCTGGGGTTCGGTGATGAACGCCTCGTGGAACAATGCCATAAAGCCTTCACGCAAATAGCTGGTGATAAAGATCACCACAATTAATTAGTGAAGAACTTCATGGTTCACTGCGTCTCGCCCTACAACATACTACTTCGGGTTAGGGATTGGCACCGATTTCTAATATCGGGGCAAGTAATTGATTCCGTTCCGGAACTTGTGAAAGTCCTCATGAAAGTGTACACAGCTCCTGATTCTGCAGAACGGGTGGAAAAAAACCACAAGATATCCAAGCGGATACACTCTTCCCTCCGAGCCCGAACTGGAGAGGAAGAGATTAAAATAACAGGTCGCTGTTGCTCACAACCATGATATGCTAAGGGAAGAGCTACGCAAGAAAAGAGGAGATAGTTTTGAGAAGCACATAATAGATGTCGGTAATTCTGACGTTCTAAGCGGTATCACTGCATCAATACCACATGTTGGTAACCTTGTCAAGGAATTGAACGACACAAAGGGTGAAGAAGAAGAGGATCAAATAATGGATGAAGAAGAAATGCAGTTGTAGGCAATGTTAGAACACGTTATGAGTTTGAAACAAATTGCCGACAATGTTCTCTTTAACTAATTTGATTGGAATTGAGTGATGGAAATTGAGATCAGCGACTTGTGTGAATGGTGAGGTGTTTGTCAATCATTTTTTTTGGATTAAGGGCATAGAGCTTTTGAATTAGAAGTTTATGAAATAGGAATGGGTCCTGATCTGGAGCGTCCAGAAGAATAATCTTCGCAAGCCGCTTTGTGCGTGAGAGCGTTGGATTTGGTTTGTTTGAGGAAGAACAAGCATGTTTGGTGTCAAGATCAAGGTTTTGTGCATGACGGCTTGATGACGTGTGATTCGTTTATATAGACAGAGATAAGCTAATGTAGAGTAAAATTAAATGGTCGTTGACAGCAATATTCAAACAACGACCTTACAAATCATCAATGACAAACAACAAGAATCAAATGTAAGTGGTCGTAGTGCCGACACCTCCCTTCGACCTTAGAAGGGAGCAAACCACAGGGCATAACGATTAATGACAAAGAGAGCTCCAGTTAGTGTTTTTGTCATGATATCGGCATGATTTTCCTTCGAGGGAACATATAGAATATTAACAAGTTCATTCTTGACGGCGTCCAGCACGTGATGAAAACGGATGTCAATGTGCTTTACTCTGCACATTCCAAAATATTCCTTGGACCATTGAATAGTTTCAAGGTTGTCCTAACGAACAAGAACTGGTTCCAGTAGTGGTAGTCATATTTCAGTGAATACGTTTTCTATCCACTGCATTTGAAGGATGCATTCTGATAAGGCGTAAAACGCAGCTTCCGGGGTAGAGAGCGCTGTTGATTTCTGAAGCTTGGAGCTCCAGATGATAGGGACCCCTCCAATACTCATGTAGTGTCCCCCTCTAGACCGGCGTTTCTCGATATCTCTCTCTTCGCATCGACTCTCTTTCTCTAATAGGTTATGGGCCTTACTCGTTATACACTACTGTGTCTACCGCAACTCGTTTTTCTTTCATTCCCCTCCATCTTGGTTATTGATGGACAACAATAAAATTGTTATCAAGTGTTTCGACGAAAAGGACGATTACAAACTTTGGCCCATCAGAATCGAAGCTGCATGTGACGCCAAAGGCATTGGGAATGTTCTCCCCCCGAGCCGTAATCCTCTCTCGAGCGACGACGATAAGCGCAAGGAGCTCGACTACAACCAGAAGAAAGCTAGTGGTATTATTGTCGCCGCTCTATCCAATGAAGCGCTACGCGTTGTTCAATCCGGGATTGGACAGCCACTTAAGATACTGAAACGACTCGATGACAGATGTGCATCAAAGTTAACAGCATCTCGTATTGAAAAAATGTGTGAACTCGTTACTTTTCGGTACAGCAATATCGATCAGAATATGGGCAAACACATCGATAAGATGGCCGGAATTATGGAACAGCTTGCGAGTATGGACACAAAACTTCCAGAAGAACTTTCGGTCGCCCTACTAGTCTCATCTATTTCTGCATCAGCTTTAACTCCTGTTTTTGCCGCCATCAAAACGCTCCCATATGAAAATGTACATGGGACACATTGTCTTCCAGACTGTTGGACGAGACACGATCTTTGAGAAATCATCGCAGCGAGCGATCATCTTCGGCCAGACCACGTTGTGTGATTTTTAAACGAATGGGACACAATACGAAAACCCGTTTTTTGAACCCCCGTAATCCCAACAACAGGTTGAATCTCGAAGAAAGTAACAGCAACACTTCTTCGAAAGGTAATGAAAACAAAAACTCAGCAGAAAAGAAGGATAAACAGAAGGATAACAATGCGTCACACAACAGGCAAACTTGCAACAGAGCAGCTGTTGCAAGGGCTATGATGACAAAATCTCCACCTTCTGAACTACTGATGCTGGATTCGGGAACTACCACGCATCTCACTCTTGAATCTCCGAACCTAACCGATTCTGAATCTTGCCATGTCCCAATCTCTCTTGGGGATGACTCTACCATTATTGGCACTGAACAAGGCACTCGAAGTGTGAAATGGGACCATAATGGGATAACAACTTCTGTCTCTTTGAGCAACACACTCGCATTTCCTGAGCTCGCTATAAGTTTCCTCTCCATTCTGGCATTGAAGTCTAAAGGTATCGCAGTTCTCTTTCTACCAGACGTTGCACTTCTCATTGACATTGAAAATGATTTCCAAGTCATTTGTTCCGCTCCTAAACTCCCAGTTGGTTTATATTACATCTCCGAAGACTTCGAAAATTCCAATCTATCTCTGAAAAATGCAGGCACCAGTCGTGCAATGATGGTCAGAATTCAAGATATTGCCACCAATTCATCTGATTCCAGTCAATCTCAGGCCACAACTGAGTCAGATGCTAATGACAATTAGTCTGGTAAGGAACGTAATCTTGATTCTGAATCAGACAGTATCATAAAACTCGATGTCAGCTCCAGGAACTCTGAAGTTTCGGACTTCTCAAGCACCAGTTCGGAGGTCGCTGTTCGGCACTCAAGACTTGCTCATGCCATTTCGAAGAAGGATATCACTAAAATGATTCAAAACAATCTCCTTCCAATCTACCGGGAATTCAAAACCAGTTGCCTACCGTGCACAGTGGGAAAGTTCCACAAGTCTTTTACTGGCATTTTAACCTCAAAAACTCAGCCTAGTTATTTACATACTGATGTAACGGAAGCTGGGACCCTATCTGACGGTGGCCATCGATATTATCTAATCATCGTCGACGAGCACAGTCGTTTTCTTTATGGGAAGCCTCTTCACAGCAAAGGAGAAGCGTCCGAATACATTTTCAACTTCAAGAACTATTTCGGACGTCAATCTGGGAAAAATGTTCTTTCCCTGCACTCCGATGCTGGAAAGGAATTTTACCGTGCTCAAAAGCATTTTGAAAAACTTGGCATTGACACTTCTCACACCAGTGCGAAGACACCGTCTTCGAATGGACTAGCTGAAAGTTACGTAGGTGCTTCACAGGGTTCTATAAGAGCCGCCCTCAATCATGCCAAACTTCCAAATAAATTTTGGAAGTATGCTTTGAAACAAGTAGTTTATGCTCGCAACATGGCCAATCATAGTACAACGAACCAAATACCGTATGTGACACTGTTGAACGAGTATCATCCCTATACAAAGCACCTCAAAGCCTTTTGGCTGCCGTGTACTGGTCCTGTACAATGAAAGTCAGCTCCGTAAAATGTATCCTAGGCTTATAGAAGGCATAAATCTTGGACATATTCAAGGTGGAATGTATCAAATCCTTACCTCTGAAGGAATCATTCAAACGAAGCATGTTAGTTTCCTTGAGACAGAATTTCCAGGACTGTCACTTTTCAACAATTTAACTCCCAATATTGAGGAAGACGCTGATAATTGCCCTGAAATGGTGAAAATTGCCCGAAATTTTAGCATTTCAAACGCAGACATCTCTGAAGAAGTCGAAGATACCAGTTCTGTACTCACATCATTAATGCACTATCCGTTGCAGGATTCTACGTATGACCCTGATCTCGGTGGATATCTCTACGACTTTGACGAGAATGCAGCTACAGCCTCCTGTTCCGTGGCCCGAGCAATGCCATCAAAAATCAGCACAGGAGACGAACCAACTCTCTGACAGGTTCTGAAATCTCCAGAAGCGTCGTTCTGGATGGAAAGTATCAAGAAAGAGTTTGATATAATCCAAAATCTTGGAACTTACGTTGATACTGACGCTATCCATGAACAACCGATTCCTTCTGGTATAATACTCCAACTGAAGCGAGAGCACAAAGGTGCAGCCCATCTTTTCGCAGGAGGAAACTTTCAGGTCGACTGCAACAAATCAGATTTGTATGCCCCAGTTCTTAATTTCGAACTTTTCCGACTCATCCTGGCTGTGTCAATTGCTAATGATTGGGATCGCCAACATGTGGACATCAAATGCGCATTTTTACATGCCACAGTTCCCGAAGACAGTCCAATCTGGATTCGACTTCCGAAGATACCAGGTGTCCCGGAAGCTGATGGTCGTGTCGTGAAATTGGTGAAGTCCGTATATGGAACACGTGAAGCCCCCAGACTCTGGTTTTAGAATCTATCTTCGTATTTAATATCAATCGGATTTGTGCAAGCAGTGTCTCATCTCTGTATGTTTACATATACTCGTGAAGACGACATCGTCATTGTATTAGCTTATGTTGATGACATTTGTATTTTTGGACCATCTGAGCTCACCTCATGGATTAAGCAGTGACTTTCAGTTAACTACGATGTTAGCGATCTGGGACGTACCGACCTCTACCTAGGTGTCCCTATCAAGGAAACCGATTCTGCTGTCTATCTTCACCAACAGCCTCTCATTAACAACATTATTTCAATGTGCAATATGGAATCTATCAAACCTCTATCACATCCTTTGCCAGATGAACACTGCCTCCATGATTCGAGAACACCAATTACGGAGAAAGAGTCTATTCACATGGAAACTATCCCGTACAGGGAGGCACATGTATCTTTACTGTTTTTGAGCACCCGCACACATCCTGATCTTGCTACGTTCGTCTCTCTTTTTGGAAAATTTGCGTTCTCGCCTAAACCCAAACACTAGAACTGCTTGAAAAGCGTGGTATGTTATTTGAAAGACACTCGGAACTTTGCCTTGAAAATACCAAAATATCTGGAAATGGATGTCGAAGCTTGGTCTGATGCGGACCGGGGAAGAGATCTCGAGATACGCCGATCTAGAATGGGACATTACATCAGTATTGGAGGGGTCCCTATCATCTGGAGCTCCAACCTTCAGAAATCAACCGCGCTCTCTACCCCGGAAGCTGAGTTTTATGCCTTATCAGAATGCATCCGTCACGTGCAGTGGATAGAGAATGTTTTCCCTGAAATAAGACTACCACTACTAGAACCAGTTTCTGTTCGTCAAGACAACCTTGGAACTATTCAATGGTCAAAGGAATATCTTGAAATGCGCAGAGTAGAGCACATTGACATCCGTTTTCATCACGTGCTAGACGCCATCAAGAGTGGACTGGTTGATATTCTATATGTTCCCTCGAAGAAAAATCATGCCGATATCATGGCAAAGACACTAACTGGAGCTCTTTTATCACTCATCGTAAT
Source organism: Gracilaria gracilis (assembly GCA_030374805.1). Lineage (NCBI taxonomy): Eukaryota > Rhodophyta > Florideophyceae > Gracilariales > Gracilariaceae > Gracilaria > Gracilaria gracilis. The sequence goes on along the minus strand of JARGSG010000029.1, from coordinate 96,045 downwards.
GCCCTGTGTGTTGCTCCCTTCTAAGGTCGAGGGGGGGTGTCGGCATTACGACCTCTTACATTTGATTCTTGTTGTATGTCATTGATGATTTGTATGGTCGTAGTTTGAATATTGTTGTTTACGACCATTTAATTTTACTTTACATTGGCTTATCTCTATCTATATAAACGTCTCATGGTGGAAGTCATTGCGACTTCCACCTCCGAGACGACTCTTTTGTTGCAGTCACTTTCTTTCTCTAATACACTTAGGTATTTCGGTTTCTTGGTGTTTACTCTTGTTGTTTCATTTGGACGCTTGTGGTAGAGGCTATCAATGGCGCCGTCTTCAAATCTTCCGGGTTCGTTTGCAATGCGAACTTCGCGTCCACGCTTGGGTCTACCATGTTACGGTGGTAGGCCGGGTGATGTAAGGTACATTCTACAGTCTACAGCAATGTAACGTATATGTAACGATGGAAAATGAGTGATGAGATAAAGCACATGGTATAATGTTCTGTAATTGGTTAAAATAATAAGTAACCATTGCATTTTCCCAACAACGCATCTGGTGAATGCAGAAATTCTCAGAATGCCAATACGCCATATATCTCTCGCTGTTCAAAAATTCAATGCAGCGCCAAACAGCCAAACTAAACGCCATATATTGGCGCGAAATAAGTAGCCCAAACCCCAGTGCACCCCACATACTAATAACAGACTATCCCATTTTAAGGAAAGGCCTTGTCTTCTCACCGCTCATCTTGCAAGACTGCAAAAAATGTCCTCTTTTCCCTCCGCTGCTACCGCAAGGAGACTTTCGGCTGCCACAGCAGTGCCACCAATTGAAGCATTAGGCACCACCAAAACCTTGACAGGCGTAAAGCCAAAGAAGACTAAATGTACAAAAGCCAATGAAGATATCATGGCGCTTAGAATGAGATGATGGCACACTTTCAGACCCTGAAAGAAACTTTCAATGGCACGGGTGCCCCATTCAGCTCTCTGCCTCTCGGAATGCAGAAAGAGTTGCATTACCAAATCGATAGCAGCAAGTTCCACAGAATCAGGGATATGGTTTGTTTCGTTTGTTTTCCGCCCTGAATCTAGCGGTTGATGCCCGACGTGTTCATAAAAAAGCCAAAGCTTCCAAGTTTGCCACTCTCAGAGTCATATCATCCGAAATATTAGGGTGAAAAAGACCCGAACGTCTTTCCAACTCTGTGTCCCGCCAGCTGCCAGAGAAGTTCAGGGGAGCATGTAAATTAAACCGAAAAAATTAAACACAAATATCGTAGCCACGTTTTCTTGTTGCGTTTAGTTTTCATAGCAAGCATTTTGTAACGTAATGTCTCCGTAGTTTTGAAAAACAATTTACCGTTTTTTACACCAAATACGTTTCTTAGTAAAGAAACAAACTTCCTATTATTTTGAGTAAAAAGAGAAAAGGCTTCCATTTTGGCCACGGTTGGCTATTGTAGCTCTGACAAGATAGCTATTTTTCAACAGACTCAAAGAATATAAATGTTGTAATCAAGCCATAAATACATGGACGACATAAATAGGTAAAAAAAAGGACAGCCTTATTAAATGTTGGAATATTCTCTCATAAAATGTAATTAGTTTTTAATAAATTTTATGGCTGCAATTAAAGTTTTTTAGTTTTTGAAAAAAGTTTTTTCGATACAGAAATTTGTTTTTAATAGTCATTTGTGTGTGTTTAAAATTTGGTAGTAATAATATGTCAAAGCATGTTTATGTAGTAAAGTTTATTTCTAGACAGGTTTTGTTCTGTTTAGAGTAGTTGTTGCGACGAGGTTTTGTCATCATCCTTCAAAAGATGCAAAAGTTATTTATTTTTGTGTTGTGCGAACTGATGGGATCTTCTTGGACGAGTGTTATGCTCTCGAATCAGTAGAAGCACGCCCAGTGTCGTCGTCAATCCTGCTGAATTGGCAGCATGCGCAGCTGCTTGTTTCTGTCGCGAGTGCATGTTGACGCAAAAGGCGTCTGGCGAAGGTTTGGCCTGCTGAAAGGACCCTTCGAGGGTTCCCTTCAGAACGCAGGATTTGATTCTGTGCCGGTCAGAAATGGAGCCATATGATTGGCCGATGTTTCACCAGGCGGCTATGTAGTTATTTCTGCATTCACCCATTGGATGAGAAAGCGCTTGCAGTTTCAAGCGCCGCCGCCGCCGCCGCCGCCACCACCGCAGGCGCCAGCGTCACAGCCGCCGCACCCTCCGCAGCCTCCACAACCGCCGCAGCCATCGGCACCGTCAGGACTGCCGATCTCGTCCACAATCCCGCCGAATATCGAGCTGTACTCGTCTGCGCCATCGCTCGCGCCCGCGCTCGCGCCCGCGCCCGCGCCTGCCGCAGCCCGCACCAGCTTGAACTCGCGCCTCGCAGACCCGGGGAAGTCGAAACGCTCCCACGCCCCTTTCTGCCATGAGAGGAGCATCGTGCCCAAGCCTTGGTTACCGTTCTCGGTGGGCACCTCTCCACCCGCTCCCCGAAGCGTGGCGTAGTCTTTCTGCGCCACTGACCATGCGGGATACATGGTTTCATGGCTGCCGGCACTCGCACCACCACGAGGCATGAATCTTGGCTGCAGTGTGGCGAACAGCGCGGCTGCTGCTGTGTTCATTAGATACGCTACCAACAGTTGGCTCCCGTCAGTCACGCGCACTTTGGCGTCCTTAAGATTGAAGCCCACTTCACCTGCAGCGATTCCGCCTGCCACAGCGAGAGATGGCAGCTTAAGCGAATACGACAGAGGTTGCTTCTTCTTGCCTACCGGCCTCAAGCTGAGCCATCCCTTTCGAGTGTTCGCACCAAATAACCATACGCGCAACTTCAGGTGTCCCGGCTCTCCCCTCGTTCCTGGAATGCCAGGCACCCCCCACTCACGCTTACTCTTGTTACCTGGAACGCCAGCAACTCCTTTCCGAGGAGGTTCGAAACCAGTCCATTCTCCTGCAAGGAGACCAAAGTCCTCCACGCCAACCCTTAACACGAAGACAGCTTCTACAGATGAGACAGCACACCTGCGAGGTGGCACGTGCGGCGAGTGCAAACCGCACATGCTGTTGGGGAGCACATGGTGGGCTGTTGCGAGCGGGTATCTTGGCTTCTCTGAACATGTCTTCCCTCCGAATACCTCCACCGCTGACGCAAAACGGGTTGGCTCAGCGTTGGAGCTGTCCTTCTTGTACATCAGGAAATGTATCGTTCGACTCACTAGGATGGCTGCATCTGTAGTTTCTTCTCCGAGACAGGTAAAGCGTTCCACCTTGCTTCCAGTACTGTCTTGGGTGCTGCTACCGGCAGGCTCATTCTTCCTTCGCCAGTCAGTCCTGTGAACCCAGTCCGAGCCGGCGCTTAGGTCCACTGCACTCATGTCAGCATCCCACAGATGATACTCAGCGTTTGCTGTTGAAGAGCAACTCGCCTGCACAGCAGCGATCATCCCAATGATAGCCGGTCGTAGCACTCTTTCCGAGGTTTCAACATTCCCTCTCCACATTCCCCCAGCACGGTGTGCTGGGGAAGAGAAGAGCTGTAGCCATGTGCTGGCAGTCTCACCCCACCTCCGGTTGAGCTCGGATCCAGTTGCTCTATCGTTGAGCGTATCATCATGTCTCAGTACCGATCCCTTCAACTTCACCGTCTTGCTGTGATACCAATGTGGGTGCATCATATAAGCGTGCCAGCACACGTCGATATCATAAGTTGGAACCCATATCTTGTGCGGATGCAACTGCTGCAGTTTGAGAAACTTCCTGTATCGGCGTACAGCGAATCGCAGAAACCTGTTCTCTTGATATTGCGGCATGATGCCGACCTGGTACTGGAATACCATCTGCCTTTCGGCTGCAGCCGCGATATCGTACGAGATGCGGGACTTGTCTGAAGCGTAGCCACCCCTCGTGGTGGTTACCGTGGCCTTGCGGGGCACTTGAATGGGTGCATCTTTGATAGTATCCGTTATGTCGAATGCCTCTTGCGGATGCATATGTCGCCACAGTTCTTCAGCCTCCAACTTTCCGGCCTGTCTTTTCTTCGACCCCAAGAGCACATGATCTATAATGACGTCATGCTCATCAGGGCGCACGGCCTGCCACATTGCGGCACAGTCAGTGGCGTATTTGGCAGGACATAGCATATGGCAAAACCAAACCCATTCAACGTCAAGCGGCGGAACGAGACGCAAGCGTTACTTGGGCTTGGCATTTGCAAGAAGGGGAATCCACAGCTGTTCATAGCGGCGGATGGCCTCCCTCAACACGAGGTGGTTGAAAATAGAGAGCCGGGTACTGGTCGACCTCATTAAGAACAGACACCAAGGCTTTCACGGACGGCAGCAGATTTCGTTTCGCCTTTGAGTTTCTTTCCCCAAAGTCAAAGCCCAAGAAGTTCATGGTTGATGTGTGTGAGGAAGTACTCGATGTCGGTTTCTGATGCGATGAGATGGGGACGGGAGCTGAAGGTTTGGAGACAAGGAGCTGATTCGCTCACGACGTCAGACTAACCTTACCTCGAGGACAACAATGCAAAGAAGGAGAAACGCGGGTGAGATTTTTTTGGGTCGTGTCCATGGTGTGTTACCCTCCAACGTGGAACATGTGTGGCGATAAGAAGTGGATTACAGTCCGTTCTACATACAAGGTTAGAGCATCTCTATCAAGAAACCCAAAGCAAACTTTCAAACAAGCCAAATTCCTAAAATTTGGTTTAGCAAGTAGGCAGCACCCCTATCAGTGCCTGACAGTCCAAAAAAAGTCGCCAGCAGAATTTCATATGGCGAGATCATTCAAGCATCTCTGCCTCTCCTCGGCTTCCTATTGTGCCCATCTGTCATGCACAATGAGCGAGAGCTCTTCAGATCATGAGTTTCTGACACTCAGCGACGATGAAGAACAAGCTGCCGCCCGCAGCATGGTGGCATTGACAGCAGTAATCCCAATGGCAATTACTCCAGACAGAACGTATATGAGGCGAAAAATCTCAAGTAGTACCATCCGACGCGGCAACTGCGACTGGTACGCAAATTATCTTCATCCAATCCCAGTCTACCCACCCTCTCATTTCAAAAAGGTATTCCGCATACCACTGAAGCTTTATTAAATTCTGCACAAAGAACTACTCGAATTCGAACCGCGACTAAAGCAACGAGTAAATGGTGCTGGTGTGCCTGGCCATTCTTCGCATCAAAAACTGCTAGGCACTCTCCGCAAGCTCGCCACAGGATTATCGTTTGCCCAAATGGATGACATGGTCAAAATGTCTCCAGAAAGCTAGCGGCACTACTTCGGGATAGTACTACAAAGCATCTTCACTAGATTTGGCCCAACGTATTTAAACAGAGAAAAAACTCTACAGGAGCTACGTGGTGTAGAGAAACAATACGCCAGCGTTGGATTCTCTGGTTGTATCGGTTGCATAGACTGTATGCATCTACATTGGAAAAACTGTCCTAAGTCCCTCAAGGGACAGTATCATAACCCCAAAGATGGGAAACTGGCGACCATAAGCTGTGAGGCTCTTTGCGACCACAACCTCTATTGTTGGCACTGGTTTGTTGGGCGGTGTGGGACGAATAATGACATAACAGTGGTCGGAAATAGTCCACTCTTTATTGATATTCTTTCCGGAAAACGAGAGATGGTTCTTCCAGAAGGATATGAGATAAACGGAGCGGTTCGAACGGCCCTTTTGTACTACTTGGTGGACGGCATTTATCCCCCGTGGGCCATATTTATAGGTCCAAACCATGCACCTGCAAACGCGAGAGAAAAGACGATGGCGAAAGCGCAGGAAGGAACGCGAAAGGATATAGAGCGCTTCTTCGGAGCGCTACAGGGACGCTTCAAAGTGCTCAGGCACGAACTGTTCGAGTGGAGTGACGAAAAGATTATTCTCATAAGTCAGGTATGCGTCATAATCCACAATATGTTGGTAGATTTAGACCTCAAAGGAGAACTGAGAGGTGAAACGGATGAAAACGGAGAGGCTATCAGCGTCATTGAGGAGTTCGCTGACGAAGCACAGGATTCGGCTGATGTGGAAGCGCAGAACAACGGCGAGGAAGATAACACAGTGACGAACAACGTTGGCCTGACTTCTTTACTAGAGCAATATGATCTCGTTACGAATGAGCATCAACATCATCAACTAAAACAGGCCCTCACCAACCACTTATGGGCAAGAAGAGGGTTCACGGCTTAACACAGTGCGAGAAAGAGGCGCGTACGGCGCCTGCGGCGCCGTAGACGCCAAATGTGGGTTTTCGCCTCTTTCCTCTCTTTCATGCGTCATCTTTGACTCCGGAACTAGTGAGAATGGACACCACTTCAGGCTCTGCAATTGAGTGGTCTATATCATCCTCCTGCTCAGCATTTTGATTGTAGCTGCCATCAGTGAACTGGTAGGAGGACGTATTCCCAATGCGATGGGAAATATTATTCGCCCTTTCCTCTGAACCACGCTTCGCATTGACGTCATTCGCATTACTGCATGAACCCTCAAACCCCCCCAAGAATGCGGCTTTTCTCATTAGATCCTCCAGCTTTCTGTTCGTTTCGGCAGGAGTCAAGCACATTCGGTGCAAAATCTTTAACTTCAATGCAATTGAAGCTGCCATCTTCTTGTTTTCGGCAGATCCGCGAAGGCTTTCGGTCATAGCGTCCATACTCTTGGCAACTTTCGATAGGTTTTGTTCCACTTTTTCCTCTGCTTTGCGTTTTTTTGCGCCTGTCGGGCGACACGAGGCAGGGCAGGACATTGAAATATTCGCTGCACTCTCTTCCTCTGATGCGCTTTCTTTCGCGTTGTTCGTGGGTTTATACCCCGGGGCACTGTGTGAACTGCCTCCAATATGCCAAGCAAATTTGGGGCATGACGAAAGGAGTTCTATTGCTGACACAAATCGAATGACACCAGGTGTTCGCAGTTCCCCTTTACACTTAAACTTGTTGTTGTTCTGGTACAAGATCATGATGTTTTTTACCGCGTCTTCCTCAGATTTTCCTGAGGGAATTGATGATCTGTAGAGCTTTTTTGCAGCTAAATACTTTTGGGCTGTTCGCGCTACAGTCGTCCATGGTGAGCTCAAACTACTTAGCACACGAGGGCGAGTGCACTCTGGTTGTTTGGCATATGTGGTTGCTACCGCTTTCCAGAATGCCTCAGCATTTTGCTCGAAGACTGTTTGGGAGGCGAACATCCATGAACGGGCTAGTGCGAGGTCTTCATTGGGCGTGAAATTGGGTCTTCTGGTGCTATCCATGTTCAAGCTGGTCGTAGTGGCACGATGGAGAAAGCAGGTCACGAGAGAGGAGGAAAGCATGGTTGCATGCACTTGGGAAGATTGGCGGCGATTGAGTGTTTCCGTTTGGACTTGGCGCCAAATGGTACAAGTGAAAAAAGGTGAACGTGGCAGATTATGAATGGTCTATGAGTTTAGGTGGCGACCCAAATTGCTGGCTAAATTTGCTCGAGAATAGCAAGTAGTTTAGGTCGGAACCTAAAATTTATAGGTTTTGGCCAGTTGATAGGGTTGCGTTTTTGGACGCTCACCCAAATATTTGGGTTTTTGGGTCCTTGATAGAGATGCTCTTATCCCACAGAAGCAGTGCAAATAACAATTTGGTCCTTCATAAACAGTGAAATCACAATTTGGTCCGTCATAGACAGTGAAATATGACTTGGCCCAGCGAAAGCAATGCAAATTTAATCTTTACTGTGGTCCTCTAGGTTTCACAAGCTAGCCACGTCACGTAGAGTGATGTCACTGGAAACACCGCCCGCCTCGCCATCTACTCAAACCAGATGCCCAAACGTTGGACGCGTGTGCCAGCTGTGCGATAAGCGAGTTATGATGGCATTCTCGTGACGACATCGGGTCACTCGAAAGTAAAATTGGTTCCTCGGCTGCGGCTCGGGCCCTAATTTTTTCTTTCTCGTGCCCCGATATCCTCACTCGAATGTCAACATAACTCATACATACGTACAGAGGTACGTAGAAAGAAACGCATCGCCAAGGTTTAAGAGTTCCCGGGAAGCCACTCCTTTTCCTTGAAAAGGTTGAGTCTCAACTTGAGACACTGCTTACCATTGTATCCGAAAACACATACTGAAGCGGGTTTCTATCAGCCTACTAGCAGAAGACAAATGCTTGTGGAAGACAGAGAAGAATGCAACAATTTAGTCAGCCGATATCAACGCTTGTGATTCTCTTCGAACAACTTCTTAAATTATGCACCAATCGTCACAGCCTATTCAAAGGCATGTCTTATACATATTTGAGCTTCAAAAAGCATTTGCGAAGCTCTCCATGCTAGCAGCCAATACGTTTCGGAAAGACTTGCTCGGTCAATTAACAATATTCTACGGATCGCGGAGATCCTCAAAATGGCCTCCAAGCAGCATTTGTTTTGGGTATCACATCCTGGTCTAAAACCGGCATGTACATTTAATAGCAGCTATTTGACAGAAACTGTTTTCGAGAGGCAAATATGCGTATGTACCGCAAATACCGGAACAGAAATAGGGACTCGAGGCATAGAAAATAAAAGAAGCAATAATCGTATTTTCATAAAGTGACAAGGACCTCAATTGGTTTTGATACTATGTGCAACCGCTTCTTAGATGCTCGCTCTGTATATGATAGAATTAAAATAGATATATGCAGTCCTTGTGTTCTTATTTGTAATCCCCTTAGTTCCCATTGAACACTTTCCAATCGCAAGTGAGAGGCACGGCCACCGGAAGCATTTCTCGTAATTCACTAGTATCCATCATCATGAGAACTTCTTCTTCAATGGAGTTCCCTTCTTGTTCATCATATGGTTGCCGAAGTCGAACACGCAAAACAACGAGCCTGGGCTTTTTGATTTTCGTTAATAAATACATATGCAAAAAGTACACATTGTTCTTCTCTTCGGGATGTACAAGCCCAATCCAGCTGACCATCTGATGCTCTTGATGACCTTCATTACCTTTCATCAAAGGGTTATACTTGTTCCACTCTTTTCCTGTAACCAGCGGCAGATTCTGTGGTCCATTTTCTCCTATGACAACTTGAATATGACAAATAGCTCTATTTTCGTCAAAGTCAGCGCGGAATAGTTCATCAGCTCTTGGCCCTTGAAAGCTAACGCTCCTACTGTTGTGTTGACTTCCGAGAATGCCTAAGGCCCACTGCTCTGCTTTACCTTGATCCTCAGGGCGAACTCCGGGTGGGCATTCCTCGTCTCCGACGGCTAGCTTGAGGGCAAGCTTTGCCAGTTTCTTAAAATCTTCATGGCCTTTGTCGAAAAATATGTCATCTCCACGGAAATAGAAAATACCTTTTCCGGCAATACCGATGTATTTCTCGTTTGCTATCCAAAACCGATCTTGTGATGCTTCGGCAGATGGGCAAATAAGTGTCAAGTAGCGGGAATAAGGCGTTACACCTCTTCTCAACCATCTTTCAAATGAACCATCATTGCTTGGAGGGAGCTTAGTGTCAACCCAGAATCTTATCCGCGAACCACTACTTGCCTTGATGAAGGATGCAATTGCGTGAAGATCTGGTCCACTGATCCTATCGCTCTCATTCTCCCAAAAGTGCTTGTACGAAATTGCGACAGTGAAGACATCATTTGCAACTGGCGTTGGATTTCTTGCAGCGTTTCTGTGCAAGAGTTTTTTTCTAAGTGACCGAATTGTATATCGTTTCCCCCCAATGAATGTTCTTGTAAAACCATTTTCCCCCAGATCGCTTTGGAAGGTGGGACCAATAGCATCGAGCCCTTGAAGAACGTAAAGTCCCCAAAACTTATCAGCTTGTGCCATTTGAGCCCGTAAAGTTATGGAGTACTCCAGTGTTTGTATTCCACTTTCTAACACCCTAATACCATCTGTCGTGCTTAGAAATTTCAAGACAGGCTTGATAAAGGAAAAAAGACCTTCAGATATTCTGTCAAAAAGTCTCGCTGCGATGTCTGCGAATTCCTGTCTATGGGACTGAAGAATATGCCTCATCTGCTCAAGTTGATCCAAAATATATCTGAGGTTGCGATCCAGTCATTGTAGGGAAGGGCATGGAACTCCGATATGTTTGTCATCTGTTCCCACACTCCAGGATCCCTAGTATGTTCGTCTTCATGAACAAGAATCTTGTCAAGTAATCGAATGAGCAGACAGCAGCCAAGCTGGTTCTCGCCTTGATGTTGAACAATTAAGACAGCCGCCTTAAATAATGACGGATATTCCTGTGTAGCAGAAGCATCAGTCGTTAGAGTCGATGACGACGACAAGATTGGGCCTGGGCGGCTGACCACCATCTGCGACAGCCTGTCCAAACAAGTTTCCAGAACGGGTTCATATACTAGAAGAGCGTGAGGATTGCCTGGGGGCTCTATCTTGTAAGGAGCGGTATCCTGCAACAAAGTTTGGAAAGCAGATGGAAACGTTTCTGCGCCAATAGAGTGGGCTTGCTCTCGAATGGCAGATTCATAAAGAGAGATATATGTGTTCCCAAACTCTCTCATAATTGTCATCATCGCCCTTGAAAGATTTGGATAGTGCTGACGAGTTTGATTCGAATGAGCCCATGGCGTTTGAATAACATGGTGGAGTGCGCTCAGCACTCTCGCTCTTCGAGCAGTCCAAAATCCAGTCTGACGCGTCGCGGAGGTACGGTTTCCCATGGGGTGGAAAAGCAAGAAACCATCTTCTTTGCCACAGAATCATATCGATGATTACATGTCGGGCTCACATATGTATACACAATTGGTTTGCAAAATAGTTGCAAACGCAGACTTGGGGTTTGCTGGCATCACACATGGTTTAGTAACGTTTGCGTAAACAACATGGACTTGAGAAGAGACAAAAGCTGACAAAGGGAGGGACAGAAGAGAAGAGAGCCAGGTGTGTCAAGTTGCTGACAAAGGCCAAGGCTCATAGGGCCGTTTGATATTATTCATTCTGTTCGAATGATAGCAATAATAATGACATGTTCATCCTTATCAAGGAAACCATGGAATTTGTCCCTCGCCCTGTTATAGTGAAGGCACCATCGGTGTGATTTTTAGTACTGAGCGTCCCCTTCTTGTAAGGTCCTTGTTTGCTCGAGATGAACAATGGATGTAAGCCAAAGTTGACAAGGATTAATTTATATGCTCCTCCGTGGAAAAGTAGCAAAGGAGTTTGCTTCAAACACACTCCTCGTCATCTCTCGGAGCTCACTCCTGCCACCCAGACTCCACCAATGCTGCAGTGGAGCAAAGAGGGTAAAAAAAGAAACAAGGGGACACTCAAATGGCGACAACGTGTAAGATGGCGACAACGTGTAAGATGGCGACAACGTGGATGACAGGTCAGCAAAGTGAATGTGCACAAGCGTTGCTGTGGAAAGCGTGCTAGTAAACTTTAGCGGACACCGCTTCGAAATGGGTCGGTTGTTAGTAATGTATCATACTCGCGCGCGCTAGAGACCAACTTTTGACGATAGCTGAAAGTTGTATTCAAGTTTTGGGATGTTTGGTTCAGCTCGCGACTCGAATACAGTGAACGTCAGTGTGATTGCGGCGAAGCGCTGAACGCAGAACGCAACACACACAGTGGCAGAGGGTGCGGGCTGAACGTTTGCCCCGCTGTAACCTTTGTGCGTGAATTCATTTCGATCTGTTCGTGAAGGGGATTCTTCTGCGCTCCCCCGCGTCCGTTGTTGTGATAAGAAGTTGTGAACTGGTGCCGATTTGCAGGCAACGTATTGGTCAATTGCACGCACACACAACCAAACATCAACCCTTACCATTAGTCAGGAGTGAGGACAACACACTAGACATGACAAATGCGTGGAGCTCGCCAACTAGGATTGGGCACGTATAGTTCGAACTATACCGGCACACAACCTTTAACTTTAATGCTTCGCTCCCCTCGACGTGAAGGAAGTGACCGAGTACACACTCTCTTCGACGGCAGCCAATAGTTGCGCTTAAATTCAGCTCCGATTTGCATTTCCCTCTTTCGAAGTAGTGCGGCGGTCGTTCCCAGCAGCTGTGAACGTGAAGGAGGTGCGCAAGTTTAGCGTTCAATACGCGAACCACTGCACCTTGGTACGGTACATGATCGATACACACTGTACGTGTCACCACCACCACCATAAGCTGATATCGAATGCATATTCTACGGAGATGCGATGACGTTGGGAGCGCGACATGTGTACTGTATCTAGATAAATATTTAAAATATCGCCACGGACAACCAAGTTGGTGGAGGAGTGCGCTTTTGCGTACAGTAACACCGGTGCAGAGCGTGCGCAAAGTCGAGTATCCAACTTGGATAGTATGATGTGTGTCAAGGAGCGATACACTTGTTATCGCCTTGTGATTGTACGCGCAGCTAAGCTGTCAATGGAGCTCCGACACACAAATAGAACGCGCACGGCTGCCAAAGGAGAGGCAGCCGACGCTGAAGCGTAACAGGAAAGGAGCAACGTGCTCCAACTGTCGACGCATGGAACGAGGCAACAAGGCAGCGCTGCAAAAGCCGCACCGCTGTTGCTCATTAAGGTCTACGAACACGACGCGCAGGCAGGTGAGCGTTCCGCCAGCGGGCGACCACCAAGCAGCTCGCTCCTCATGCAGCGCTGGCATCGTCTGCAACGCTGCTGCGAAACAGCGAGTGTGCTGTATGTCATGGGCGCGCTTTAAATTGTACAAGTCATGGCAGAAACAATGCTTTTGACCCGCAACGTTTACAAGTTTCTCCCACTATTACAGAGCTTGCTACGGGAACCAGTTTCGTTTTCTCTACTACCAGTAAGATAAAGTATACCACAACACTCAGATCATCCGTCACACTCGACGATGGCCTGGATAGCTTCCACCACATCCTGCGGTTCTGCCCGAGTAGTGTAGTCCAAATCGGCATATGCGAAGCGAACCTTTCCGCTCTTGTCCAGCACAAACGTGGCCGGCACTGGCAATCTGGCCTTTCGTTTCCGCTCGTTGCCGTTGATGGCGTCCAGGTCGACGCCAAAGTCGTTGTACAGGTTCTTGATGCCGTCTGTGACGGTGAACGCAATGCCGTACTTGTCCGCCACCTTGAGGCCGTCGTCGCTGAGCACATGGAACAGCAGCTCCATCTCCTTGATCATCTCCTCGCTCTCGTCGGGCGTCTGCGCTGAGATGGTCACCAGCTTGGCGCCCAGCGCCTCGATGTGGTCGTTGGCCAGGATGAGCGAGTCGAGCGTGGCGTTGCAGTACGGGCACCACACGCCACGATACCAGGTGACCACCACGGCGGTGTGCGAATCAAGCAGGTCTTGCAGACTGACGGGCTTGTCCAGCGCGTCATTGAGCGTGAACGAGGGGGCAATGTCTCCCAATTGGAGCGGCGTCGGGGTGAACAGTTTCTCGAGCTCGGCGGAGGTCCTCTCCAGCTCGGCCAGGAACTCGGGCGGGAGGATGGAGTACAGCTCCTTCTTCTTGGCCTCGAGCACGGGCGCGAGGGGGGGCAGCACTGGGAGCGGAGGAGGGCTGACGAGGGCCATGGTAGCAGGGGGGGGGGGAGATGCAGGCGGGAAGAGAGCGAAAAGCAGTGAAGAGTCAGCTGAGGGGGGGGTTGTGGTGGTGGGGGAGAAGAAGGGGTGAGGGGAGCAGGTCAACCGGCGCGGCGTTTTGTAGGGCGCGACGAATGGCGGCGAGGAGCGGCACGCGCGGAGAAACGGTCGGCGCCACCGCGCGCTGTGATGGCGCGTGACGTGGGGCGACGCAGTTGGGGCGCGCCGCCCAATGAGCTGTTGCTTGCCGGCGTGCTGCGCGAACGCACACGTGTGGCGGTGGCGCCGCGTTGCACGCAACGCGCCGGCCGGGGACGCGGCAGCAGCGCGGCTAACCGCGCGCCCCAAAAACGCACACTTTTCACAAAATGATTTCTGCCAGCCGCCGCGCGCGTGCGCGTGCTGACGGCGCTTCCAAATCGCCACGCGCTGCCATAATTCCGCCCGCGCGCCGCGCGCCGCAAATGCGATGCTTGCATGACGTAAAGTTCACGTCGTAAAGTTCACGTCGTAAACCCGCGCTCAGCGCTTCAGAAGGGGGAGCTGTAATCGCGCCACTGCTCATCTTTTTATACCGCGAAACTGCCCTACATCAGCAGAATATCCCTCACCACCGGTATCCACCCCGTGAACAGCTTGGTTGGGAATAAGAACACAAACGCTTCAATCGTCGTCGTGAACGGCACCGACACCAGCAGCGGTATAAACACCGCGCCAGCAATCGAAAGGCACACAACCCTCACATACAAAAGGCACAGTTGCTGCCACAAAGGCTTTCTCTTCACGGAGCAGTACGGCGACAGCGCGTCGTTAAATATCTCCCACAGTATCGGCCTCACCATCGTCTTGCTGGCGTACCACAGCACCAGCTTGAGTGGATACCCAATAGCTTTCCACACAAACTCAAGATTCCCCAGATGGCTTGAGATCACATCCCAGATGTTGCTCAGATAAACCCACGTAATGCGATTGATACGGCGAGCAGCTGTGATAGAGCCATCCGTCACTACCTGGTTCTTATCGCTGTATCCTAGCGAAAGCCTCTCTGGTACCGGAACGTGTTCCGCTGCACTGCCATACAGCGGGATGATTGGAATCGGTTTACCTCTCCTCTCCGCCACTCCCTGTAGTTTTTCATGTCGAATAACTTCGGCTCCGCTTTTCTTGCCATCATTCTCCCTCATGGGCGACATAACAAAAGTGTGCTTCAAAAACTGCTGACAATTTGCACGTCCAAGTTGGTAGTCGTGCAGACGTAGTCGTTCATCCAATATGCCAGAAAACGAACCCATTCCTTCGCAGCATAATTCTCGCGCCCTAGCCCTTCCATTGTACTCGAAAGGCTTGAATGGATTCCGATCTGGCTTCAATTTGTCACTCATAACTTCCTTCTTATCAGAGTCTTTTGTCACAGGAGTACCTTCAAACGGAGTCACGATACTTTTTGGGATGCTTTCTTCGTTACCATCTGCTTCTTTGTATCGAAGCCCACGATAAAGGATTCGAAGTAGCGTTACAAACATTTGAATCAACGACATGCCCTCCTGGGTGGCCTGATTGTCATTCTTCTCGCACGGGAACGGCGATACAAGGATGATTGCATTGGTCTCACTTTTCTCCTCAGTTTTGTGCTTCTCACTGCCTTCTTCCCCTTCTTCTGCGCCATATGATGTTTTCTCTTCTGTACCACTGCTGTCCTGCTCATGTTTCGGTACACCCATATCACCCTTGTACATGAGCCTTTCTAAAATGCCAAAAGGATCGTTGTTCATGATGCCACCATCAACAGCTGCATATTCATTGTACTGCGGATCTCCGATCGGCTGGTTCTGATTCCAATTCAGCCATTCTGACCCATCTCTGTCCTTGTACTGGTCACATTTCGTCTGGATGGACGCTGTGGGGAACCCACCAGGGAACCCTGCGGTGGCTTTCGCTCCTGAGATCGCACGCTGCCAACCCATGTCACATAATCTTTCGTTCAAATTAAGCACATCGCATCTGGCTCTCATTCCAGGCGGAATCAAATCAGGAGAGTTCGTTGTTATCACAAAACTTGTGTAATCCTCACAATTGCGCATATAGTATCTTTCGTCATCTCCAAATACCGAATTCCAATGGCCAATAGAATATGGGATACCACGAAGAGAAAAGTTGGGCATGATAAGCTCTACATTTGTGGCCCAAGATGGCATCTTGTACCAGAAGTGGTCTTCGAAGGCAGAATTCGTGGCCCTGTTAAAGAACTCGGAGTTAAGAATTGACTTGACTACCACGTTGTCGCCTCTTTGTTCGGGTTCCAGGTCATCAAAATTAAACAACTGCTCCATGGTCATCTGCTTGACCCAGACATTGAAAAGTGGATTGCAGTAAGGAATGGTATCCCCAGGCTCATAGCCATGCGGTAGAGGAGTGAACTCTTTCAAAGAGAACGAAGCACATGCAAGAAGGCTGGTTATACCTCCGGCAGAAGTACCAGCCATCTTATCAATACAAACTGGAAAATGATGGGAGTCTGGATTATCATTGTCCACTTCTTTTCCAAGTTTTGCAGAATAGCATTGCAAGGCCTCGATCATGAAGTCCATAAAACCTGCTTCATAGCAACCACCAGTTGCGGCACCGCTTAGTGTGATACCAATCTTGATAGGATTCTGGTGACTATGTATACCAGGGAGTGCTTCAGACGGCATTTTTCCTGTTCCTAATTCTGCGTCGCTATCAGTTCCAGATTGAGTTCGTGCGGGTGGTTTTCCAATATCAGGTTCGTTACCACTTTCTGAGGTACCGTTGTCTACTAAACTATTGCTGCCAAGGTCTGATGTTTTCCCAATTCCAGATGAACTGTGAGAATCAGCTGTGTTATTGACTTCAGAGAGTTTATCACTTTTGCCGCTCCCTGATTCTGGCTTTTCAGATTCCGATTCGATGCCCCCAGATCCAGAGACGTTTGTACCTGACTCAGCTGGTGTCCCAGGAGGAGGGCCTGACTCAGAGACTTTATCTGTACCAGACTCTGTCCCTGTTGGAGTTTGTGAGTCGGAAGTAGAGTCGGACCCAGAGACTTGATATGTACCAGTCTCTGTTTCTGTTTGTGATCCGTTTGTAATGCCGGCTCCAGAGGCGTTATCAACTGCTGATTCAGTTCCTGTTTCTGATTGGAAGCTGGGAGTAGTGGTAGGTTGAGCTCCAGAGGAGTTATCGACACCTGATTCGGCTCCTGTTCCTGTTTGCGAGCCGTGGGTAGCTCCAGATCCCAACGAGTTATCAACCGCTGATTCTGTTTCGGTTCCTGACTGTGATTCAGTGGTAGCACCGGGTCTAAAGGAGTTGTCAATGGCGGTTTCGGTTCCTGTTCCTGATTGGGATCCGGAAGTAGTACCGGATTCGGAGGGTTCTTCTACAGTTGATCCAGTTCCTGTTCCTGATTGGGACCCGGGAGTAGTACCGGGTCTAGAGGTGTTTTCAACAGCCGATCCGGTTCCACTTACTGCTCCTGTTTGTGATCCGGGAGAAGAGCCAGAGCCAGGGATGTTATCAATGGCTGATTCGGATTCTGTCCCTCTTTGCGATTCGGGAGTAGTTTCAGATCCAGACAAGTTACCGACACCTGATTCGGCTTCTGTGTTTGTATGGGATCCTTGATTTGAGCTCAATCCAGATGAGTTTTCAGAAGCTGATTCGGTTCCTATTCCTGTATCTGTACCTGTTGGTGACCCGAGAGTAGTGCCGGGTACAGATGAGTTATCAACAGCTGATTCTGTTTTTGCTCCTGCTTGTGACCCGGGAGTATCGTCGGATCCAAAGGAGTGGCCACCAGATGGTTCAGTTCCTGTCTCTGATTGTGAGCCTGGGGCAATGCCTGGTCCAGAGAAGTTGTTAGCGGCTGACTCGGTTGCTGTTCCTGCAGTACTTTTGTTATTGCCAGCACTTTCAGCTCCGGACTGAGAATTACTTTCCGCTGCAGTTTCTGTGTTGGATTCGGTATCGATTTGTTCCGCTTCAGCTCCTGGTGTCAGGGGAAGACCAGAAGCTGGTTTTGTTGCTGTTCCAGTAAAACTTTGTGGGTTTGTCGAAGGATTTTTTCCCGTGTTGGCCGCTGTTTCAGTTGTAGAGTTTGCTGCTTCCGACGGATCTGTGCTTCCTTCAGTAGCAGTCTCTCCCGAAGTTGAAGGTTCTTCTGTTCCGGTAGAGGTGCCTTTTTGGGTTTCAGAATCAGTCGCACCTTTCCCGCTTTCTGGTTTTAAAGAAGTACCAGTTTGCGGGCTGGTGTCAGTTCCGGGGCCAGTGTTTGCTGCTGTTCCTGGTTGATTTCCGGCGGCTGCTTCAGTAGTAGCACTGTTTTCCTTTCCGGTTACAGTACCAGTTCCTTCTGTGGCACTATGAGGCTTCTCAGGGAGTGTATTCTGTGGGCGTGTTTCTGCTTCGCTGTCGGTGCCTTTCCCCCCTGGTTGAGGTGCAGCAGCAGTTTGCGTTCCAGAAGCTGTTCCGGGGTGTGTTTGTTCCCCAGTACCGGAAGCTGCTTCAGTGCCAGCAGCTGTTCCTGAGGCAGTAGCTGCTGCTTGTTGAGAAGCAGTAGCTGTTCCGTTCTCAGTGCTAGTTTCTTCGCCGGTTTGTTCTTCTCCTTGAGCACCCGGAGCGGTTTCTGGGTGAGTGGCTGTGGGTAATGGCTGAGAAGCGGTGTCGGTGTCGCTTGCGGGCTCGTTGACACTATGCTCCGCAGAGCCTGTGGCAGATAGAGCGGGCGATGGCGGACTTGGCGGACGGGGGGACGGAACGGCGGTGCTCTTGAAGTAGATGAGCCCTAGACTGGGTGGTTGGGCGAAGCGAAGCTTAGATGGGCGCGTGGATCGAAGCGTGGACTGGGGCGGACTGACGGGCTTGAGCGCGGTCTCGCCAGGCGCCGAATGGGAAGGCGGCGGGGAGGAATGCGGCTGCAGCGGCGACAGCAGCGCAACCGTGGGCTTGAAGTAGAAGAGGGCGAGGTGCGGCAGCGGCATGGGAGCCGGGATGGGGAAGGGGGAACAATCAGCACTTGAAGCAGCTTTTATGCGGGGGCTGATATAGGCGCCGTCACCCGAGTGGATTGGCACGTGTTGGCAGCGGGCGCCACGCGCCAGCGCACACCAAGAGCAGCGGCGCGCGACATAAATCACCACCGTGCGGCTATGTAAAGCTTATGTACCGCACGCACGCGCGTAAGCCACCTGCGCTGCGTGCGGCGTCGGCGCGCACCAGCACGCGGCGCGCGGCGCGCTGGCTGAGCGCCCCGCTGCCGCTCTCAACACGCCGCCGCAAGTGCGCGCACGTACACCGCATCGGGAAAGCGCGCCCGCAAGCGCGCAGAGCGCAAATCGAGCACGGGAGCGCCGTACACGTGGACATGCGCGCGAGCTGTACGGGGTGGGAAGCCGTTCGTGTGCGAGGTGTACGGTCATGGTGAAGAGCGTGGTCGCAAGTTACGACGACGCTGCCCACAGCACGGGGCGGGCGCTGAGCGTACGGTAAAGCGGCGCGGTGGCGAAGCGACTGGGCGCGGCCGTCGCCAGCGTGTGCGCGTTCGGCTGCGACAAGCGGCGGGGTGCTTGTCGGCGCCAGCTGCGGCGCGCAGCGATGGCGCGTGTTGATGGCGCGCTGCGAGTTGCCATCGTCGGGAAACACCACTCGCCTCGCCATTTACTCAAAACCAGATGCCCAAACGTTGCACGCGTGTGCCACGTGGGCGTGTACCACGGGGGCACGCGTGTGCCACGTGGGCGTGTGCCACGGGGGCACGCGTGTGCCACGTGGGCGTGCCACGTGGGCGTGTGCCACGTGGGCGTGCCACGTGGGCGTGCCACGTGGGCGTGTGCCACGGGGGCACGCGTGTGCCACGGGGGCACGCGTTCCCACAATATAACAGTTCAACTTCTAAATTGTCAATTTCTTCACCGCTGCTCTTTCTTCAATTGTCAACCACCCTACTGCCGCAACGGCGAGACCTATTCGCGTTTTCTTTCTCTTGATTAAAAGCTACTGGTCTTGGCTTCTACAAACTGGAATATCAACGCGTTCTCAAATATCGATCAGTAGATCCAAGCAACGCAGTGCACCTTCTCGTACACGAAAGAAAAACCCTTTCACTTTAAATTGTAACCATGATCATATTGGTCCCATCCAGTAAGCCGTTCTTTTTGAAACTTCACTTTTTAATCACCGGTTCGCCGTGGTGAACCGTTAACACTGCCCCAAAACAATATTCGCTAAAGTAGAAAATTCTTTACCCTCCCTGTAGAACATGTGGGAGTTGGTGACCATCCACGCTAAAGCATGGTCTGCATTTTTTCAGTTCCCACGTTGAACGACCATCCAGCATGATCGAGCTCCGCTTGCGCCCGCCAGCACGTCCAGTTTGTAGTCGTATGTAATTGGGCTCAACAAGATATCTCTTTAAAACACGTATACAGCCATCAAGATGCACTCCACTGAAAGCAAAAGTATACCATGCCGAAGAAGAAACTGAATCCTAAAAACTCTATTATATGATCCAAAGCATTATGATATACATCTGTTTCCATCATCTTCTCATCTGGTTGAGCACTCCGTGTATACAACCCCACACCGTTTCGAGACAACCGCAATATCAACAGACAAACAACACATACTAATAACATGGACACCAATATGTTCATGTGCGTCTCAGAGCGATTGGAGACAAATTGCAGATAGTTTCTGATCCTTCCATAAAGCCCGACCCGAACTGGATGATTTTCTTCCATTTGAACCACTTCCTTCATATCTATAACAGTATCTTCACTCTTTTGAAACACTTTACGTCCATTTATGTCATTGCAACCGGCGCAATCATCCGGGCATGATTGCTGCGTCGATTGTCCATCTCCAAGACTTCCGTATTTGTTTTCATTTTCGTCCACTCGGGTTTCTGAAAAGACGTTCAGGAGTTTGCCTAAACCGAACATGGTTGCAGAAGGTAAAGTGAAAGCGGGATTGATGACAATCTTGATTGCTAGCGAGGATTATCTGCGTTCAGAGAACAAGTGAAGCACTGGAAAGGGGAGAGTTTTTTCCGCGAGTGAGGGTGCTTTTGCGAGTGGCGACCAGAAGATTTGGGAGACTTCTGGGAGCTACCTGAGCTGAATTCATTGCGATATGAGTCCATGCACGGCCCTGCACCATTAGCTTTGAATATGCATGACGTGTACGAGGCCCGATGGGTATGACGCAGTTGGGAAGGTTGCCAATTTGAAACACGAATTGTTGTTTGTCAATTGCAAGGAAATTGAAGGGCACACGGAGCGTTGAGTGCGTCATGTATTTGTTGAAGACCATATTGAGAGCCTTCGGGCCATATTGAGAGCGTTCGTGTATGGGCCTGCTCAAAGACCAATGTTAGTGCTTGCCAGACATAGAAAAGGTTGAGTATAATGTTACAAAGATATAGACCGCAGCTCGTCCGAGCGGACATATGGGCCATGATGACTCTCTGGACTACGTGAATCATCAACATGATCCTTGATGAAATAAATTGTGCCGTATACTCCACTGCAACGAGGGATTTCATATACCCAGGCACTGGGCCTGCGGTACAAATTGGGGTTCATATGTAGAGGATAACGGCAAAACGATATCTTTCAATGACGACAAACTGACGCCAATCCGTAGCGAGCCGGCTGGCGCTGTCATATGATCCCAAATGGAAGAACCCCTCTTCCTGTTAGAAGAGCTCTTCCTGGTACGTATTCCACGGTGGGAAAGCAGTGTCCATTGGGGGAAAAAAGCAGTTCGCGGATGGAAGCGTGAGACCGACCGGGAAGAGGTGGACGGGAGACAAAACCAGCGAATAAAGCAGAGTTCTTCAGCTCTTCGCTGGGCCCCCCAAAACTCCCGCTGGCTCTGCCGGTTCCCTGTAGTTTATTGTAGTTGACTTGGGCGCGTCTCTAGCGCGCAGGCGCGCCGAGCTCATAGCGCGCAGGCGCGCCGAGCTCATAAGGGCGCCTCAAGAGAGCTTGCTCAGGCGGACACATACCTTCCAGATCAGTTTATTGTTGAACGCAATTCCGTTCAAAGAGCCAGAGTAGGATGCTTATTGATTCGATTTAAAAGCAATTTTACTGAAACAATAGCTCTAAAACTCCTGAACACGTTGGCAAAACATGGCTTCAATCCGCCGGCGCTCACAATCGCAAACATCAAATCTCTCCACCACTCTCAGAGTCCTCCGTCCCGGACCCACCAAGGCTACACTAAACGCCAGCCTTTTTGTCAACTAGCATCCAGTCGCGATAAGATGGGTCGCCGAAACACGACATATTGCCCTCTGACTCGTAGTACACTACCTTATGCGTTTCTGCAAAGCTCATGTTCATCTTTGACATATTGAGCAGTTTAAATTCACTTATGTTGGCTTCTTTATTATTTTCCCCTATGAACCACTCCATTACTTTAGACTATATTGCTCCTCTAACGGGTGCAAACAAAAATCTTTTTTAGCTCTTCGCTACTTGAACTGAGTCATATTCTGCTTTTACATCACGAACCAGCAATTTTCATCATGCAAAGTTTTTCAAGAGCCAGCTACCGTCAGTACATCATTTTTCTTTTCTTTGGCAGCATGACTGGTTATTTTATTTGAAGACAAAAGAGCCTTTAATTTTTCCACTGTTGTGCACACAGCAACGTCACCTTGAAGAGAAGAGTTGTTGATGAAATATCAAAGCTCGCCTTCACAATAACCTGAGTCAGGTTACCTGACGCAGCAGGGTTAAATAGAATCAGTTTTGCCGCGTGGAAAATGCGCCCTATGCAGTATAATTTTGTGCGCATATGCGGCATACTGATGTTCGAATATGACATCATCATTAACCCTTTTGACCCTAAGCGCTTAAAGCTGTTGAGATAGCTTTAAGATCCAAGAATGATTGGACAACATAAGTACTCATTGGAGACAGTTATGCCAAGTGTTTGCCACGCTTATCGCTAGCACAATAGCAATAAGCAAGAGGAGATTATTGGGTGATAGTTCAATCTAATGGGCTATCTCCCAATCACAAGAACGATCGTGGACGTAATTTGGTCCAATCGCAAAAGACGTTGTCCAGGATGCCGTTTCCGCAAATTCACAACGGTTGTATGCGCCATCGAAAGATACAAAGCAGTACTACTGTTTAGCGCTTCCTACCGGCGCCTCCAGCACACACCACTTCAATGAATTTTAACGCCTGGTGCTGGCGCCAAAATGAATGCCCATATTCACGTAAGAGACACTGATAAGCGCTTCCACAGACACCCAAAGCACGGCCATGGCATCGCTTGTTTGTTTGCTTTCTATTGCAGCCCATATTCACGCGGTGAACTTCTAGTGGAGTACAAAAATGCAACCAGCCATTGCTCAACAGGGTACTGCAGCTCAAATTCCGGACAATGAGCATGATTGCAACGGAGAAACCGTAGGCGATTCACTATGGGAGGACGATGATGATGAAGAGTTCATTGTTAGTGCGCTAACCTCTGGCGAAACACAACAGTTATATGAAACAGTAACCTCCTGTTCAACTCGGAAGCAAAAGAACGGCCTGTATTTGGCAGAGCCCTCGTTGATCAAGAGGACGTATGCGCACAAGCAAGAATTAGGATTGTTTCAACTGTTCTTGAAGGACAACACTCCGTGGAGGCGATTTGAGGTACTTAGTTAATTTCCGCATCATGCGTTAGTAGATATATATGAGCTACACCGCTATTAGCGTGTCGCCTCGCCGAGGTAGTTTCCACACATGTACACGTGGATTGCACGGCTCGAGGCGCCGCTCAGCGGGTGTGACTAGCACACGTGTAGCACGGATATGCCGGAGGCAGTGCACCCAGCATTGCTGTATTTACTCAGATATTTTATAGATTATTTTGCCCGGCGCACCCACTGTCAGTGGTGCGCCGAGCTCAGTACTTAGAGGGTTGAGCATCGCTCCCCCAAGTAAATTGCCCCTTGCCAAGCAAGGGCTTCTGGCTCTAAATATCACGCCTTCGCGGACTGTTCACCTCCAAGTGGAGTGACGACAGCGTTGTTCACGTATAGTTACCCACCCTTGTGGCGCTCAGAGTATAACCACTATTTGTGTGTCTCGTTCCGACCTATTGTCGTATACTCGCCCCTGTATTGGGTTTGCTTTGTTCTCTCTCTTTTCCCCACTCCGGTGGTTTGCTTTCTCCCCTTTTTGGGTTTGCCTTTTTGCCCTGTTCTCAGTGGCCCGTTTCCGACACCTTGTCGTTGCCGTGCTACTCTCTTTCGAGGACTCATCTCGTGACCGTGTGAATACGTGGATCTCTACCGACTACTAATCAGCCTAACGCTCCGACGCTTGTCGTGACGGTTTGACCTCGGATTTACACCCGGCTTAGCTGTGTCATTCCCGGAGTGCTCCGTTCGCTGTGCTGCCCTCTCGAGGGGAAGATTCCGAACGTCTTCGTGAGCCTGCGCTTTTCCCGCCAAAGGCGTTGCTCCACAAGTGGTCTCCCGACCTAGAAGCTTTTAGTTTTTGCCGGAAGATTCACTCGGGAATTCACTCGTTGCGAGGTTAGTTCATTTGCCCTTGTCTCCATTTGGAAGTTCACTGGAAGTCCCAGCCGATTGGCTGTCGATTATCCCGTTGTACGGTTGTTCTGGTCATGACGCTGTCAGATCGTCCGAAGACACGCAGTCAGACTGGAAGATCGGATCCGCCACTTCCGTCACGGATCCCCACCCGTTCACGGTCCCGGACCGAAGGGATGCCGGCTACTGAAGCTGTACCGACGACCACTCGACTTCCGCCCACGTCGTTGATCAACCCTCATCGAGGTGATGGACCGGCTCCTGCCGTTGCTGGTCCCGCTCCTATCGTAGGAGGTACGGTCCTTTCCTTAGCTCCCACTCCGGAGGCACCTCTGAGGGCTACTGTCAATGACACCCTCCACTTAACTGTGGAAGAGCAGCTCCGCTCCACGCGGGCTGCCCATGCTACCCTTGCTAAGGAGTTGTCGTTACTTCGAAAGAAGGTGGATGACACTGCTTTGCAGGACCTTTCTGAGGATCTCCGCGTATTGCGTGGTGATGTCAACTCACTCTTGGAAGCTTTCGGAGGACCCGCTAATTTCGTGGAGGACGTGGCTGAGAAGTTTACTCGCCTCCGCGCCCGTCTAGAAACGGTGGAACAAACCGTCCTGGTTGGAGCCAATCGCACGGCTGAGCCGGTTGCTGTTTCACACCGTGACAAGAAGGTCAGTGGATCCAAAGCACGCAAAGAGCGGAAGAACTACGACTCTGATTCGTCAGCATCTTCTCTTTCTTCTCGCCGGTCAACCGGGTCTGATTCGTCCGACTCGTCGGTAGAAGAAGCCCCTCGTCAGCGTTCGTCACGCTCGAAGCGGTCATCAGCCACCCAAGGTGTGATACGCGCCCGCTCGAA
This sequence comes from Gracilaria gracilis, assembly GCA_030374805.1. Taxonomy (NCBI): domain Eukaryota; phylum Rhodophyta; class Florideophyceae; order Gracilariales; family Gracilariaceae; genus Gracilaria; species Gracilaria gracilis. The sequence goes on along the minus strand of JARGSG010000029.1, from coordinate 71,072 downwards.
GGGAAGGAAGCACTCTGGATTAAAAGAGTTGAAGCCTACCAATCTGCTCTACAAGAAGCTGTTGTCATACCGGTATTACCGTTTGGAGGACTCCTCATTGGATAGAACTTCCCGTGGGACGGGAAAGGTCAAAGACTGTATCAAACGGATGCAGCTGTCGCTCCGTAATCAACTGTTTACAGGCGATGATCCCATCTTGGTGTTGGATTTCGTATCACGCTTTGTAGCGGAAGCCGACATCCTTGGGATGAATGAAGGACAGGCGTTTGTCGCGCTGCCCTATTTTCTACGCGGAATTGCGGAAGATCAGTACAACTCTGTAAGAGGTTCATCTCGCGCCTCTGAAGGAGGGGTTACTTGCTGGCCTGAAGCAGTTCAGTATCTACTGAGGTCCTATGCGACTGGCACCGCCATCCAGTCGGCTATCCTCGCTCTGAGAGACACCAAACAACGCCCCGGCGAAACGGAAACCGATTACTCGGTGCGCCTGAATAAGGCCTTCCACTGATGTGGCAATGTTTATTCCGCTCAAGAGCGTTGTACCATGTTCGTTGATGGACTAGACCCGGCTATACGGACCCTAGTGGCCCGTCGCCGTGAAGAAAACCGTAAGACTACGTACTTGGAACTGGGGCAGTATGCACGCGCCGAAGGCGATGCACTACGAGCACGGGTCCCGGGTACCCGGTTGAAGTCCGCTAAAGCGTTGATGTTGGAATCGGGAACCCCGTCGGCATCAATGCTGGCTGAGGCACACTCCAACAAGGAGTATGATCAGGTGCACTTTGCCCGTAGCGACGTGCTTTCAATCCCGACAACGGAGCTCCCCTCAACCACGGATGCCTCGTTTCAAACGGCTCCGGACGGTACACTGCTTTATGCAGATTCGAACCGAGTTCGACCGCCTCGACTGTCATATGAGAACGGTGGAACCCGGGCTTCACGGCCTGGCTGGAAAGCTTCCCGCCCAGCGGTGCGATTCTCGAATACTCGGAGCGTCAATGCCATTGTTGGATTGATCTGTCACCTCTGCTATACGCGAGGGCACACTTCTCCGCAGTGCGTTTTAACCATGCGTGAGTGGGCACAAGTCATTGCCAACTACGAATCCCTCTCACCAGAGGAGAAGGCTTCCGTTCCGATGGCATCGTACATCCGCGCGAAGATGGATATTCCACGCACAATTGCGGCTCCGATTGCCCAGAACGTGGTGACCTCTCACCCCCGTACCCCTCTCGAGGGAAATTCAACCGCTACTGCGGACGCTTCTGCCACTGGTGCCCAGGCATCAATGGTTCAGAATACTGAGCACACGCCTCAGGCGGAATCTGCTCAGAAAAACTAATTGTGGGAGTCTCCTCTCTTGGAGGGGCGCCCTCAGAGTTGAGGCTGAAGGCGCCCGAGGCGTCCCTGCCTCGCTCCCAGGTCCGAATCCTCTCGAGGAAACAGGCCGTCGAAGACGTGAACTCAGAACACCTTGGTGTTCTTCGTCGACCGTGGATACGGGTAAGAAATAACCGGTTCCCGGATAGAGTTATGGTGATGGCCAAACGCAATTACAAGGTCTATGCCGACCTTGGCCTTTCACCCCAGTTTATGGTGCGTTATCTCACTGTATTAGATACAGGCGCAGGTCCAACCTTCATTGTTGAGACAGCATTGCCACCCGCCTTGCGGTCACACATTCGCCATGGCGACATTCCTGACGTCGCTGACGCGAATAACAACCCGTTGTCAACGATAGGATACATCGAGTTGGTAATCCGCTTGGGCTCATGCGTGGTGAAGCTCGACTTTGTCGTTTGTCGGTCCCTGGCCGCCCCAGTCATTTTGGGTTGTGACTTTTGCGACCGCTTTGTCGATGCCATTAGGCCCCGCCAGAGGCGGGTTGAAATGGAAGATGGTTCGTCCGTGCCGATTGTTCGTCGTCCTTTGAGGCATGCCTCCAAGAAGCACGTACCTCTACCTGCGGCGCAGGAAGCACCACCGAGTTCTCGGGAATCTACGAAGCTTCGCGTTGCCTCCGCGACACGCGTGCCTCCAGAGTCTCAAGTCTGGGTACAGGTGAATTCCCGTCAACACGGTTTACGAATCGTTCAGCCATTGCCGTCGTTGTATGATAAATACTCTCTTGCCATCGCTAATGGAGTGGTCCAGGTGGAACCGGATAATCCGTTTTACGTGTTGATAGCCAATCTAGGCAAAACAACCCAGTATCTGGTGAAAAACCAAGTGATTGGCTCGGTCATGCCGCATCCAACTGCGTTGGTACCGACGAAGATGACTGCTGCCGATGTGCTCGGAATCGTTCACTCTAAGGAGGGGGAGGAGTCTGAATCTCATTCGTCTCCGTCGCCGAGTCTCTCGGGTCAGCAGCCTGTTAAGACAGAGAAGACACGCGTTCCGACGAGCTACGACCAATTGGACCCAGTGAGGGAATTGGAAGAACTCGACCTCGGACATGTTCCAGAGACACACCGCAAACGACTGCGCGATATGCTTCGTGAATTCACCACAATGTGGGATGGTTCTCTCGGAGAGATAAATACCACGGAACACCGGATTGATCTCCTTCCCAACTCTCGGCCAGTAGCCCAACATCCGTACAGGGCGGGGCCCAAGGCCAGAGAAGAAGAGCAATTTCAGTTGGACAAGATGCTCCGTGCAGGAGTTATAGAACCGGCACATTCGCCGTGGGCATCACCAGTGGTACTGGCTCCGAAACCGGATGGTTCCTGGCGCTTCTGTATCGATTATCGTCGTCTAAACGCTCTTACCGTCAAGGACGTGTACCCTATTCCACGTATGGATGAATACATCGATTCTCTCGGAAATGCTACCGTATTCACGGCATTGGATGCTAACAGGGGATACTGGCAGGTTCCAGTGAGAAAGGAGGATCAGGACAAGACAGCGTTTGTCTGCCACTCTGGCCTCTACCGTTTTAAACGGATGCCCTTTGGTTTAACTAATGCTCCCGCTACTTTTCAGCGTGCTATTGATATCCTACTGGCCCGCTTCAAGTGGCGTACTTGTCTCGTCTACCTTGACGACGTCATTGTATTCTCAGATAATCTGGATGATCACCTCACGCATGTGAGAGACATAATGGGCACGTTACGGGACGCCGGAGTGACACTCAAGCTGAGGAAATGCGAATTCTTCACGGATACAGTCAAGTATCTGGGTCACATAATCCGTCCAGGACGTGTCATGATCGAGGAAGCTCGTGTGAAGTCGCTGAAACAGGCCACTGAACCGACCACCCAGACCGAACTGAGATCCTTTCTAGGATTAGTCAACGTCTATAGACGGTTTATTCCAACTTCGCGGACATTGCGGCACCTCTCAACGCGCTCCTGCGGAAGGGTCAACCGCCTAAGTTGGACCCATTCACGTCTACTCAGACGGAAGCCTTTAACTCTCTCAAGGAGGCTGTAACCACGGCACCAGTATTGTCACTACCGAAACCAGGACTTTCATATACCGTGGACACGGACTCTAGTGACTACCAGGTAGGCTGCGCCTTATTTCAAACCAACCCAGAGGGGGAACGCAAGCCAATTGGGTACTGGTCCCGTTCGTTGAACGTGCATGAGAAGAATTACTCCGTCTCGGAGAAGGAATGTCTTGCAGTAGTGTGGGCATTATGCACACTACGCCCCTACCTCATGGGTGCCCATTTCACCGTGTACACGGATCACTCATCATTGAGATGGCTACTCTCCATATCGGAGCCATCAGGCCGCTTAATGCGTTGGAGACTGCGTCTCGAAGAGTTCGACTTCGACGTCACCTACAAGAAGGGCGCCAACAATACACAAGCCGACGCCCTTTCTCGCCTACCCACCACAGGGGAAGCGTTAGCCGTCCGATGATGAGGAAATACTCCCTGCTTTGCAGTTGACGACTACACCGCAGGTGAACTGGAGGATATCGAGAGAGGAATGGCCAGACGAACTGGATTTTTGACCAGGAACTGGACGACCTACTCGCTGTCAGGCGAAAGTGCGAACCCCCTACCAGGGAGCTTCGTACCCGTCACAACGGAGGTGATGGTTGGGGAAACAGTTCAGCGATCCCTACTGCACGAAGATTCGGGCGCAACTCAATGGAGGAGCTGATCTCCCCTTTCGGGTGAATGATATTGGATACCTCGTTCGCACGGTAACTGGAAACCCACAAATAGTGGTGCCACACGCCCTACAATCTCTGGTGTTACACTTATCACACTATGCTAAACTTAGTGGTCACGTCGGAGGAGCGGAAACTGTACCTTACATTGCGAAGTGAAATTCTACTGGCCAGCAATGGCTGTGGATTGCTACGCAACTGTGCGCGTTCTGCCCCCGAGTGTGCTCGGAAATCGCGTCAAGCTTCGCCGCCATGCGACGAAGTTGAAGCTCTTCCCCCGCAAGGGCGCCCCTAGAATTCGTAGCTATCGATATTTTGGGACCGTTCCTCGCTACTAAGCGGCGTAACAAGTTTTTACTCGTGATCACGGATCGTTTCTTGAAGCTCGTTCGTACCGTACCCTTACGGAGAATCACGTCATTGACGGTGGCGCAAGCATTCGTCACCCATTAGGCATTCGTCTACGGTCCACCGGTGAATCTACTCTCCGACAACGGGAAACAGTTTGCCTCCCGGTTCTTCGGGGATGTATGCAGAATTCTGGATGTCAAGAATCTCTTCACGACAACCTACCACCCCCAGTGTAATGAGCAGGCTGAACGGTTTAACCGGACGCTGTTAGCAGCACTCCGTTCATACGTAGCCGATCACCCCACCACGTGGGACCTGTTCACCGATGCGCTGACATTCGCATACAACACTCAGGTACACCGTACTACGGGATTAACTCCATTTGAATTGGTTCTGTCTCGCACCCCACCGCCCGTGGCGCTCGAAGCACAGCCAACGCTGGATCAATTTCCTTCGACGAAGGGATACAGGGAAACCTGGAAGACATGGCTTACCAAGCTGGTCCCTGCAGCACAACGGTCAACGGCCCGGTCACAAGCCGCGTATAAGCGTGATTTCGATCAGCGAGCCCCTCGAAGACCACCCGCCCTTAAAGAAGGGGACTATGTGTTCATCGGTAAGGACTATTGGAACCCAGGCAAGGAGAAACGCCATAAGCTCTCACCCGTAGCCGACGGTCCTTTCAAAACAATTGCTGTGGAATCCGACACCGTCGTAGTGGAGATGGGTCAGCAACACGAACGCATTTCCCGCGATCGCGTGGTTTTTGCACCCCCGCCCGCGGGAAACGACCCATGAAGTGGACATTCTACCGCAGAAGCGAAAACGAACACTAAGGACACACCGGACCCACCCCCGATCAACCGCCCTAGGGAGGTACCACACCCAAGTAGGGGACTCTCGGATTTGCCGATGTTATCGGACTCTACGCGCCCTGGCCCTTCGCTGTCTGAATCCCCGCCGCCTGGCGTAATTATTTGCCGCCTTGGCGCGTTGACACCCACTCCCCATGTCGCTCCATCTAAGGAGGGGGAGGGACTCGTTGATCGTCACGGTTCCACCCTGTCACGTGAGGAACACCGTGTGGCACGGAAGAGAGACAGCGCTAATTCGCAATCAAAGCCCTCTCGGGAGCCCGGCGTCTCGTCAAGGTCGCCGCGCATCAACGCAGAAGCGGAATCGTCACCAGACACTACCGCCGTGCGGGACAGGGCCGAGAAGACTCAGTCGTTACCGGCGAAGCCGTTGCCTACGCCGCATAGCGCGCCTGGAGTGACTACGTCGAATAACGGAGTGGAAATACCGCCTAAGGCGCCGTTGAGCTCGCACGTCCAAGACGGAGAAGAGTCGTCGGAGACTAAAGTCGCCCAACACGCCTGAGGCGGGCCACACCGCGGACACGTCGCTAAATTGCCCAGCAGGGGGAAGTGCCAACTGTAGGACACGGACTACACCTGTAAGGGAGATCAGCTCAGCAAGCGAACCATGTCGACAAACCGAGCTGACACCTCCCGTGCATACGGAGGCGGAACACGCCACGGCGCAGACCAATGAAGGCCACCCGTTGACAACGTCACGTACTACCACGGCGAGGCCGGTTCAATCAAGGTTACCGTTGACGCGAGCGCGTTCGACGCCACACACAACTCCGTTCTCGAAACGGTTGCTACCACGCAAACTTGCGGTACGCCCACCTGGGACTCCCCGCGGGAGAAGGAACTCTAAGGGAACAAGAAAACGGGAACACCGACACCGCGAGACGCCGTGACCACCGACGCCCAAGTAGGGGACCACACCGCGAAGAGACAGTTCTCCACCAACCTTGTTGGACACACGCTCGGTCTAACCGAAGCACCGACGCAGTGCCACACACGATGAAGCCGCCGGAGAGCTCTCCGAAGCAGGATGTCGTAGTCACACGGCAAGGCCGGGAAGTCTTCCGACAGGAGTTCGTAGTCGACCACATAGTGGAACACTCATACCACCCGTTGGGGTACATACAGTATCTCGTACGTTGGTACGGCTACGGGACCCGAGGCTGACTCGGATGAGCCAATCGAGCATCTCCCACGATCGAAAGTGGTGCAGTACCATCGAGCGTACTCTCACGGGTCTCCCGGCGACAATTGTCAACGCCCAAGTGGGATAACACGCCCCGAAGGGGAAGAAGCTAGCTCACCTAGAAGGAAGTGAGATGAAGATGAAGTGGATATTGGTTTTTGGTGCACGGGAGTTCGACAGGTGTCGTCTTCGGTCGGCCCACGTTTGTTTTTTTCGGGATTAATTATCCTGAGGGGTTCCCTCCCAGCTCGCTTGTTCACTGTTCTTATCATGACCACGTGTGCATGTGGTTTTCCTTCAGAAGGGTGCGCTGTTTCCGTGCGCACACGTTGATTTACCGGTGAGAATACCGTTTGTCTTGTACACGCCCCTGGCGGAAATGTTCAGTCGCCTATGTTCAACCATGTTCGTCACTGCCTACTGCGAAGGACTTCGGCGTTTACACGCTCTTGCGGTCTTCACAGTATCCGCATAATGCGTTGGCATTGATTCCCAGTCGTTTCTGGTAATGATTGTAGATTCCCGATCTCGCGTACCCTGCTGCTACAGTATTTTCTGGAGGCCTTCTGCGCAATACCCGTAACTCGGTGGGTTTCAATCCGTTTCCTTAACGGGCCGTTCCCAGGTAATTCTGGGCCTCTATAAACTGTTTGGCGAAGACGGAAGTCAATTATCTCGAAGAACTTCGGAGTTATGGCGCTGTTTCAGTTCGGGATTCTATTTTTAGACTGCATTTCGGTGAACTGAAATGGACCGCGCTTTCCCACTCAATGGTGTTTAATCCCAACAATCTTGGTGTCAAATGAAAGCTCTGGGTTTCAGGAGTTGAACTCTGTATTAGGTTTGCTCACAGCTGTGCTGGTTCGAACGATATTTAACTTTCAAAATTAGGGACTGTAACCCACCCCGATTCTGTGCTGCAGAGTGGAGGGAACCGCTTCGAGCGTGAAGAATTTGATCTCGAAACGAGCTGCACACCTTTTCAGGGCTATGTACCGCGTATCCGCGTGATAGCAAGGGTTCGTCTACTTGGCTGGGTGTCGCAAGACCTCATATCAAGGGATGCTCGAAGATATTTGAGAACCACCCCTGTGGAGCGTCCCAGACTCGAATCCGTTATCCCACACTGTGGTTCATGGACCTGGAAACAGGAAGCGAACCGCGACAGAGCGAGACACACTGTGGTAAACAGGAATGATCGTCGCTGGAGCGAGGTGTGCCCTTTGGAGTGGTAGTGACTTGGTCTTCGCGAGGCGAGATGGAATCCGAAGACTTCGGGGATGCGCTTTTATGCCCACGGTTGGGAGTTCGACCCGCCATCGCAACGGCGTGGCTCACTCTTAAGGAGGGGGATATGAAGGACAACACTCCTTGGAGGCGATTTGAGGTACTTAGTTAATTTCCGCATCATGCGTTAGTAGATATATATGAGCTACACCGCTATTAGCGTGTCGCCTCGCTGAGGTAATTTCCACACATGTACACGTGGATTGCACGGCTCGAGGCGCCGCTTAGCGGGTGTGACTAGCACACGTGTAGCACGGATATGCCGGAGGCAGTGCACCCAGCATTGCTGTATTTACTCAGATATTTTATAGATTATTTTGCCCGGCGCACCCACTGTCAGTGGTGCGCCGAGCTCAGTACTTAGAGGGTTGAGCATCGCTCCCCCAAGTAAATTTCCCCTTGCCAAGCAAGGGATTCTGGCTCTAACTATCACGCCTTCGCGGACTGTTCACCTCCAAGTGGAGTGACGACAGCGTTGTTCACGTATAGTTACCCACCCTTGTGGCGCTCAGAGTATAACCACTATTTGTGTGTCTCGTTCCGACCTATTGTCGTATACTCGCCCCTGTATTGGGTTTGCTTTGTTCTCTCTCTTTTCCCCACTCCGGTGGTTTGCTTTCTCCCCTTTTTGGGTTTGCCTTTTTGCCCTGTTCTCAGTGGCCCGTTTCCGACACCTTGTCGTTGCCGTGCTACTCTCTTTCGAGGACTCATCTCGTGACCGTGTGAATACGTGGATCTCTACCGACTACTAATCAGCCTAACGCTCCGACGCTTGTCGTGACGGTTTGACCTCGGATTTACACCCGGCTTAGCTGTGTCATTCCCGGAGTGCTCCGTTCGCTGTGCTGCCCTCTCGAGGGGAAGATTCCGAACGTCTTCGTGAGCCTGCGCTTTTCCCGCCAAAGGCGTTGCTCCACAGTTCTTAAATGGTTCGTTCGTAGAATGCATACGCAAATGGACGAGTAATGAGTTACTGAGAAGAGGTAAGCGCACTACACCGCTACGAACTGAAGAGCTGATGGCGTACTTTGGTTTGGAGCTCGCTACATCGTTGCATGGTCTTAATCGGTTGCGCGACTACTGGTGTCAGTCTAGGTTACTGAATGTGCCCTTTTTCAAGAGCGTAATTGGTAGGGACGCGTTCTGTAACATACGAGCTGCGCTTCGTATATATCCTTCGTATGACGCAGAAATTGCTTTGGTGGACCCCTCATGGCATTCCCGTCAGCTATTAGAGCATTTTGCTCGTAATGCCGCTACCATGGCCGTACCTCTAGGAGTCAGTTCACTTGATGAAAACACCATTAGGTGTAAGGGGCGGACCGCAGCGCGTTCCTACATGAAAAGCAAACCGATTCGGTTTGGAATCCGCTTATACGCCGTCGTTGGCTGGACCCATGCGTACCTTCACTCCTTCCAAGATAACGGGTCCGGAAATAGAACAGGGCAGTCTCCAGTAGACCGCTACACCAGTCTTTTTCGCGAACTCCGCGGCGCAGTGAGTAAGACTATTGACGGGAAACTATTACCGAAATCTAAGGCATCGGCCTTGTGGTGTGCACAAATGGCGCACCAGACTCTTTTGCGCCCTACCCCCCACCATGGACGACTAATCGTAATGGACCACTTTTATACGCGCCACCTGCTGGCCCGTCAACTTGAGCGCCTGACAGACGGGGAGCGCAAAGTCCTCGGAACTGTCCGATTTAATAATGTCGATGGGGTTAACCGCCCAGCACTATGGGAGGCAATTGATGCCCTAAAGAAAGCAGAGCGAGGAGAATGGAGGTTGGTTCAAGTGTTTGAGAAAGAAGGCGGCTCAGAAAGTACGACGAAAGTTGCCGAGAGAGCGGGATATATTGTATTTAGGGACCGTGCTGTAGTAGTTTTCTACACAAACGACTTGGCGGAAACACCTAGACTCCGTATACACGGACCGGATGAACATGCAGTTGCGTGTGTTCACGGCTTAGCGCCATTGCAAAGGTGGCTAGGTAATGAGTCAATGCAGCGCTCCATTATTTCTGCTCCAGCCACAATTGTGGCATACAACCTGTTTATGAATGGCGTGGACAGGTTTGACCAATTTCGTTCTACCTCACCTACTGTGCGCGGAACGACGGGTTACGATGAGTATTCTGACTTTTATCCTTGATGCGAGCATTCTGAACGCCCATGCTATACTGAGAGCAATATCTACTAGTGGAGAGCAAGTCATTAATGTAGGGCAAATGAAAGAGAGAATCATACTGGGATTGATCAGGGATCACGTTGATTACAATCAAAAGAGAGCAGCATTATCCTTTTCCAGTAACTCCAATCGCGTTCTTCAACGGAGCGAAGACACGCAAACTCCTAAGAAAACAACGCACATTCTGTTGGAGACAACAGGCAGGCGTAGTGTCCGTTGTGTCCTTTGCAAACTGCTCTCTCGGAAACAGAGCGGGATATACACTATGTACTCCTGCTCAGAGTGTCTCCATGGATTTCATGTGAACTGCTTCAATTTCTATCATCACCGCGAGTTGTTTCGATGTGCTCAGCCAGACGTGTACCATGCCATTATTGCGGTAAAAGCTTCAATGTCCCTACCAAACCATCGCAACAGACAGAACACGGTAACGGCAACCCTCAAAAATGCTACCGTTCCTTTCAAGAAGTTCCACCTGCCGCCACGGAAATAGACTCCAAAGTTCACCTCACGACAGAAACGGCATAATGCCTGTGCACGGCAACACCATTATGCCAAACCATGCAAGAACAAAAAGTCGGTTATGGGAATCGGCCAGGGGTCAACTACACAGTGCTTAGCCTAGATCATGTTCAATCTCAAGTCCTCAATGACACTGGTGTCATTCAAGGAGCGCAGCTTGTACTCACCCATGGCAGCCTTGAAAAAGTTCATACGATGCTGCCAGATTATTCTGGTAACATACTCCTTAACGAGCTTCCATCACTCCTCCAGTTCGCTCATAATAAGCATAGGGCGGATCTTAAAGCCGGGAATCTGGCCATTTGAAATACCAAGGTCAAAGAAGTCACGCGTTGTTTCAATTGCAGCAGTTGTGATAAACACCTCCTGGTGTTCCGCAACCTCGGGTTTTTCAACATAAACCTTAGAATGGACCGTCAGCCCAGACACGAGAGCACTATATCCAGAAAGGCCCATAAAAGCCATCAAAAAGATACACGCTGATCTACCGGACACAGTACATTCAGGCAGCCGCGGCTCATGACGGGAGCGAGAGGCGGAGGTCAACGGCGTTTCGCTCGGCGGCTGCGAGACATTGACAGAGGAGGCTGGCAGTTCTTCACGTGGTTCAGGTTATGAAGCAGGTTGTTGTGCAAGAGCGGCAAGAGAAGTATTAAAAGGGGCGAGAATGGTATCGTTCATGTAGCAGTTGGCGGTGCGAATCTGCTCGATTGCCAAAATGCCGTAGCATACGAGGACGATGACGACGATGTTGGCGATGAGCTGCTCGGACATTTACTTTAGTCTTCCACTCTGTGACGAGCTCACTGGCTTTATAAAGCCAGGCATAGTAGTGACGCGGAGTAACGAGGCGGAGCAGCGAGGCGGAGTAGCGATGCGGCGCAGCAGGAGCTCAAGAACGGCTATTGCGGCTTGAATCCCATGTAAGAGCCCACCCTGTCTGGCCATCGTCGGCGAATACCTTCCAACACACAGTTGGGTATTTGAATACGTACACCTTTACCAACTATTCCATAACGCTCGTAAATGAATTCCTTGTACGCTTTCTTCCGCGCAAAATTGTTGTCTGTGTGACACGATGAAGAGGATTGCAAGTCTGCCTCAACTTTTTCAATAACGGCGCGACCAAACTGCGTGTAGTAACAAGGCGTTCCGCCGCATTGAGGGCATGCAAAGTCCTCGTTATGCGTTGTGAGCTCTGGAAGAATTGGTGGTAATGCTGTCGCGTCTGATGGCTTAGGGTCGCAGATGAAAGTTGTTGGCTTGGCGGTGTTGCCCTTAATGCCATAGATGGGTGCGTCGAATATATATTCAGAAGGGGGCGATGTGTGCTTCTTACTCTCTTGTTCGCTCATCTTGTAATGAGATGGCTTCGTGGGGAAGACAGGGAAGAAAGAGTTTGAACGGGCGTGCTTGCGTACGCGATATTCCGCCTGATCAGAGGCTTGCAAAAATGGCATCTGAGTTTGCACAGAAGAGCGCTTCAATGCGTTTTCGAAAACGATTGAAATCTACGCGTCCATGTCTCGCAGTCAGTCAACCATACCAGCGGTGTGAACCACCCGTTGTGACCGTGGTTCTTGATTTTAATTGGCCCTTCTTATCGCTATCTCAATAGCGATAAGAGCTTTTAGGGTCAAAAGGGTTAATGTTAGGGGTGTGAACACCCGGGCAAATCTCTATAAAAGCCGCTGCCAACCTGGTAGCGGTAACCTGAAGCAAGGCAAGCAAGCCGAAAGCGAAAATTGTGCCCATCGTGTTTGCTGCTCCCATCACCGACCTGTAACTAGTCAACAAAGCGCTTTGATGATCTAGAATAGCAACGTTCAGGTTGAGGTGTGGACTTGGCTACACAGTTGCACTCTCGTTATGGCTTCTAACTATGGAGTTATTGCTTTCATCAGTCCGCCCCGTCTGGTTTTTGTCACACAGCCTCAGCTCATCAAGTTCGAAACTGACTATGCGGCTTACAAAGAGAAGTGTGCGGATGTAAACCGGACCAGAGCCGAAGCCGAGAATATACCAATCGCCCAGATCCGGGATTGCATGGAAAGCAGTACCTTACAGGCACTCTGCATAATGGGAGATATTGCAAGTGCGACTACTGTAGAAGATGCAACGCCAGAGATGGTTAAAGCTTGGTTTGATTCTGCCTTGGCAGAAGCACCACGGGATCTGTCTGAACGAATTCGATCTGCCTTGAGTACCGTTCAATATAAGCTTTATAAAGACGATCCAGCTGGTGGAGTCGTCATGTTTGTCATCGATGTGATCAAGTCTTTAGATCAGAACAACGCTTCGAAGATTATGAATGATGTGGATAAGGCCAAGTTCTTGATTGATCGAATGGAAGGGAAGTTGGAACCGCCTCTACTACGTGAGCGCGTGCGCATGAAGCGAACGTTGTGGTCTAAGACCGAAAAAGAAGACATCAAACTTTTTCGACAAGAAGCATCTGCTCTTGCAGTACATGTGGCCCAGAGCGAAGTTGCACGATCTCGTCTTTGTCTTTCAGGCAAACGATCGCGTGAAGAGCGTAGTGAACGGGACGAGACTACTTCCCGCAATGTCCGGCCTAAGCGCTCAGACTGTGTTTAGAAAAACTCTGGCGCACGTAAATCAGCTTCCGGAGGACTTGGGCTGGTATCAAACAAGACATCCTTTGCCAAAGATGTGAAATGTCTAAACCCCAACTGTAATGGGAACAATCTGGTGAAGGAAGGTCCAGAGACGACACCAGAGGAGCGCCAGAAACTTTTGGATAATTATTTAAAGGCCAAGAAGGCCATGAAGACTTTCGCGGTAGCCGTGCAAGATTCGGATAAGGATAATGGAGGGCGGTATATTGTAACCATCGAAGATCACGTTCGTGCAGTCGCACTCGGAGATTCCGGTGCAGATTGTAGCGCAATCTCTAACGGACTTTATGAAGAGCTTTTCAAGGCTGTCCCGTCCTGCGCAGCGACAGTGAAGCATTTCGACAAGTCTATTCCGTTAGAAGGAGCATTTGGACTCGGTTTACAGTGTACTACGTCAAAATCTATCGTTGCATCTATCACACTATTTTTGCCTGGATCAAATATTCCCGTGCGTCTTCGTGGCGTACATTTTGTCGTTGTGGACGATGATATGAACGAAGTGCTCCTTGGCAGACCGTTCTTGAATGCCATTAGTTTCAAATTTGGACGAACACTTGGAGATTGTTTGTCCCCACGTTTATGACAAGCATATTGAAGGTATTGATCCCGAAGCTTTCAAGCTCCGTAAGGCACAGTACAGTGGTATGTCGTATCAAAGTATAGACGAAGATCCCATTGAGCTGCCGTAAGGTATCGCGGCAGGTATTGGGAACGATTCGGATGAATCCATTAGAGTCGCGTTTCGATCAATTGTCAAAAATGCCAGGAAGCAAGGCATTTCCGACAGTGGTGCAGATCAGTTACTCTCAATACTGAATGGGTATCGAGATGTTTTGCAGATTAAGCTTGGACCTGACCCTCCCGCCAACGTGCCACCACTTACAATCACTCCAATTCCCAACGCTAGGCCGTACCGATCTCCACAACGGCGATACGCGCCGCAGCAGAGAGATTTCATTATACGAACAATCCGTGAACTGGAGTCTGGAGGGGCAATCATTGTGCAATCGACATTGGTTTTGGTCCGCGTTCGTTTTTCTACAATTTCCTCCACCTGTTTGCGTCCCAAAAGAAAAATCTGCTTCCCAGTATGAAGAACTGACGAAAAAGTTTTTCGAAGACTGTATGGCACAAACAGCATTCTCCCACTCCCTGCGTTCGGTTTGGCGTTTTGACCTCTCCTGACGTGAGCTGTTGTCTTGCTGCTTGTTATCCCTTTTTCTTGCGCCCACCTATAAACGCGGTAGTTCATAAGTCACATTTCGATTGATTGGAATGTCTTTTTTACAACTGATCTAGTAAACGCATGGAGCCCTGAAACAGCCAGCTTTAATTTTATCACCAGGTCTCCAAAGTCGACGAGGCCGTCCTTTTCAGGTGCCTATATGTGGCTTTTACGGTCTTTTTAAACTGCTTTTTAATATGTTGGTCGCATGCATGTAATAAGTTAGAAGTATGGGCAGGACTCTGGCAGAGTGATATGTCGTTACTGTGGTACAACGGCAGATTGCCGCAAGCCAATGGAATACTTTGTGTAGACGCGTAGCTAGGGAGCCCACGAGGGCTCAACTTAGAAAGTCGGATAGAGGATACCAAGCGGGATGTGGCAGAACCAACCATGGGTGGCGCGAGATAGCAGCTGACTGGACCGTTACCGCTAGATAGGTCCACTGTACGGTGCGCAGCGTGCTAGTAAAGCCTGAATAGTTCTAGCTAAACCACGAGGTTGACTGTAGAAACCAAGTGGTCGTAAACTTAGCCAGAAGGTGCTTAACTTTACAATATAGTCGGGGAAGGAGCGCCACGGTCACCTTAGGAGTGAGCGGGGCTCGACCTCCGGCGTGTCACCCACGTGGGCCACGTTGAGGAGCTATTTGCTAAAAACACCTTGAGAAATATCTATCGTATTAGCTACTGTAGTTCCTATCCTATCGGCCTATGCTCCTATTCCGGTTCCAGTTGGACATCCAAGTTGGAGCTCCACTCACTGTACCACAGACCCCCCCTTCTACCACCAGGCACGACCACGGGCCTGCTAAGCGAGGGGCTTTCCCGCTTGCTAACTCCCAACCGCAGGTATCGATCTTTCCCGCCCGTTTGGGGAAGAGGTGACATCGGTGCTCTCCCATCGGTCTCGAACCTTCCCTACTGGCGTTTTTCAACTAATTCAGTCAAATCATCTCCGTTCGGGGCGCTGCCCTACGCGCCCACCTTTCGGTTGGTCCCCGTCGTGTCGCTTGGGTGCTTTGGTATCGCGCGGTCACCCGTAGGTCATCACCTACCGCGTCATTAGGGGCCTTGCAAACCTCCTGGTGGTGTACCCGTACGGCTGCTCTATTTTTCTCTTGGTTCAGATTTATTCCAACATGGTCGTTCCCTGGGTTTCCTGCGCTGTTCCTCACCGATCCCAAGTGGTTAAGTCTTTTCCGTGTCGCATTCATCCTAGTGTTTCTCCTGTGGGTCATCTCCGCCTTTAGCTGCACCAAGCGGTCCCGATACGCCGAAGATAGCGCGTTTTCTTGCCCTGCCGGCTGTTCGCGTCGATTCCGGACGGTCATCGGCGTTTCCGCTCACTCGTGCCGCTCGGTCTGTCAGCTCTTCTGGGACTCCTGCCACTCGGTCTCCGTCTCGCACTCCGAATGCCTCAACCGCCGTGGCTCTTCCGTCCAGTTCGCCATCTCGGCGCACCCGTCGGCTTTGCGTCCAGCCTTTCCAACCGTTGCATGCGTCTTTTGGTCCGACTGGGAGTCTGGGCGGCGATTATTCGTCCCATTTGGACGACGGTATAATAGAATTCCTCGGCGGTGACGACTTCATTGACCTTGATCGTATCGATCTCGTCGCAAACATGGTGGATACGAAGCGTCCGTTGATCGTTGACCCGTCGGTTCGAGCGATGCGTCCTCGTCTATGAATCTCCATCCTCGAGTGGGACCATTTGGTAGTATCGTCAAGCGTGTCACCCATTCGCAATCGAGGGTCACCCTCGGTGGGACTCCTAGAGCTCGAGGAAGCACTGGACGTGGCGCTGGTCGGAGACGTAATTCTGTTGACATAACCGTCGACCATATAACCGGAATTATTTACAACCCGTATCCAGGCCCTGAACCCCAGGTTACTTCTCACACCACTCTGGCCGGTGTCTCCAGTTCT
The DNA here is from genome assembly GCA_030374805.1 of Gracilaria gracilis. Lineage (NCBI taxonomy): Eukaryota > Rhodophyta > Florideophyceae > Gracilariales > Gracilariaceae > Gracilaria > Gracilaria gracilis. The sequence goes on along the minus strand of JARGSG010000029.1, from coordinate 54,734 downwards.
CCGTTCGGTGTACCTCCCGCGGGTCCTCCTCAACCGTTAACCTATCAGGATTTGTTTAAACCTCAGGCGCAGTATGTAGAACTGCTCGGTTTGGTCAGTCCTCGCATCTTCCAGTCCCACGAGAATTGGCCCGTCCCGGCGAATGTCTATCATATTCCCACGTGTTCCGCCGACGGTTGTCGCGGATTACCTCTTCTTTAAGAGCTGAGACTGCGAACGTCTCGACCGCATCCCCTCCCATCGTCCGCCCGTACCCTCTGGTTTGCGCAACAAACCCCAGAACAAATATAAAGCATTCGCCGCGAAACATCTTCATATACAGTTCGTCATGGTGATTCCTCCGATGATCCCGTCTGATTTGCATTACCTCCATGGTCTACATGGGAGTCATATTTCCGTCATTTGGTACATGTTCTCCACCAGCTTGGTCCACGTCCTCAAATCCTGAAGGCTACGCCACTCATGGTTAGCTTCGATCGTCCTCTCCATTCCAACTGGTTCATGGACCGCCGGAGGTGGACGAATGACCAGAATGCGGAGATCAGGTTGCGTCACCGACGGTCAAGTGTGCTCACGATGTATACATGCAACTCCGTAGAATTCTTTTCACAGGATGTGAAAGTCCGTTGGGAGCTTTACGTCCAGCGTCCTCAATGGTGGGAGCAGTATGAGTTCTGTCAGTACCTCGATTTCCCGACGCTTCCCCCTATGAACCTCGAAATTGTCCCAAACATGGCCCGAAGTTGGGCCATAGTGGTACATTTAGGTTCAAAATTTGCTAGAAATGATTTTCAGGTAGAACGAAGTCAGTCATGGGAAAAAATTATATTGCCGAAATCTGTCCGAAATAAGGGTAGAATGTGGGCATTAAGGTTCTGATCGATAGTCATTTTCTAACGCCAACAACATTTTCCACCCAGTTTTGAATGATTTTACAGAATAGCATACTAATGTCGTCCACGTTCCAAATGTTTGGAAAAATTTAGATGTTCATAGGGCTCTCATCTCGGCTTACTTTGGTAGTGCGATTTTCAAGAGCACGAACTTCTCTTCTATCGTCTGGCCCTTCGCTATTGCCAAATTCAGCGCTATGGTTGCTCTGCTGGCGTTGCAGGCTTCCCGTGAGGGGATCACCTGAGCCACTCGGTCGTTCGGCCCCACCTTCCCGGCGCATTCAGTTGGCCGCGTGTTCTGTTTGCCGAAGCATCTGGTCACCTTCATTCGCGATGATCTCACAGTTGTCTACCTGGCACATGAAACTCCGTATGCAGCCGACGAGCCTAACGCCCCCTTTGATGCTGCTTTTAGCCATACTTGGGGCCCCGACCAGGCTTGGGCGGTCTGGCGTTCGCAGGACCTCCGGGTGGTGGTGGAGGAGAAGCACATTTTGGCCAACTAATTGGCTGATGATCCCGCGCCTAGCCCGAATGGTGAAGAACCTGTTGTAGTGGGACCTCAATCGGTTATCGAGTCCCCGAGGCTTCCTTCAAATGTCCCAGTGGCTTCGAGTCCTCTCACTACGGGTCCTCCTCCCTCCAACCGAGAAGTTCCCGACACTCCGGTTGGTAACAGGGTTTCAGGTCCGTTTCGGTCAGTCTTTGTACTCTCTCCAATGGTTCCCCGTGACAGTGAGCACCTAACGGCTATTGAGGAGGCGCTGAAACGCTTAACCAGGCGTTACTGCAGCACCATAACCGTCCCAGTCCACCTTCTGCCTTCCAGATCATTGATACACTTACGAGCTACTTACCCACCCTGGTTCAACATTCCAACCAGACGGAAGCGTTTCCGAGGTTCCGAGACCCATTTTAACAGAGTATGTACCTCTTCGTGTCCAGCCAGGTTGGTTCTTTATCCCAAATAATGGACCAAGGTGGTGCCTCTCTTTCTCCGAAACCTCACGCTATGCTCGCTTTCTCTGCTTCGGTTGGTCCCAATCTGACGTACCAGTACTCTGGTGGTTATGGCCAGCCCGGTGGTCAAGGTGGAGCTACTTCCTATGGGTTTGCCACTGCTCCGACGGGTTTCGTGCCCTTGGGCCCGCTCGGTTCTTCTGACGTTTCCAGAGCTCCTCCACCGTCCCAGCGTCGGCGGATCTATTATAGTAGCCCCCGTCGGTATCTAAATCTTCTGGTGTTGCCGCCTTGGGTGCTGCTGCACCGTCCGGTGTCACTCCTATGGTGACGACGACTCCAATAGGCCAAGCCCCGTCTGTCACGATGCCAGCCACTTACGGTACTGCCGGGCCACCCCTTGGCTCAGCTGTTGCTGGCTGGGGGTGGGCAGGTGGTGGGTCTGGTGGTAGCGGACACGGCCGTCGTTCTGGTCGGGGTTCATGGACGGAGGCGTACGGATGTTCCGATAGTGGTCCAGGCGGTTCCCATCATAGCGGACAGTAGTCTTCGTAGTTTACTGATAATCTTTGCCACTAAATGTTAAAGCTTGTGCTTGTTTGTCGCTTTCCTGCTTTATCTTCTTCGGCTTCTCAGTCTCGCTTCGCACGCAAAAACGAGACCAAAACTCTACAGTCCCATAATGTCCCCCTTTCTATCGTCGCTTTTCTACAGGGACATTTAAAGATCCGGGTGGTGGTTGCTGTTTGCACTTTCTCAAGTAACGAATAATGAAGTTGTTCGGTATATGGCCTCGAGGTTACATTTTATCATAAAAGGCTGTCCATACATACTACCAAACTCGGTAAAGAATTACTTCTATGGTGTGCTCGTGCCCAACGATCGTATCGATAACTCCTTCCGATGTAGTAGGGGGGTTTTTTGGTTCTTACGGAGTTCTATTTGGTTCCGACGCTGGTGTCGTTGCTGTTGGTCCCAGTCGGTCTGCACTGACTACTATTTTCCCAGTTGGTGTTGGCTGTTGTTGAACTTCGGGTGGGCTCTCCGGCTGTCCTTCTTCTGCTCGGGCTTTGGTGATGCGGCCAATCGATACAGTGTTCTCTAAGCCCTTCTCCTGGATAGTTACAGTGTGGTCGTCGCTCCGAATTACCTTCAATGGTCCTGTAGCTTTAGGGAGTAACTTTGATCGTATGTTTTTATCTACTTATCGGTCTTCTCTTTCTTCGCCCGGTGTTGGGTGTGCCCTTTTTGGCGGAATATTCACAGAGACGTAGTCTCTCGGTCGGGCTGTGACAACCTGTTTTACCTTCTGGTCGTATAAACGTTTATATCTTTGTTGGGCATCTGTGAGCTTCCCGGTTGCTACCTTTAAGGACCGCCAGAGTCTTGATAGAATATCCTTTTTTACCTGGGCTGTTGATTGTTTATCCCCAGCCTTCTGATTTTCAGGACATGATTGGAGAATAATCCCGGGCGGGTGCCGTGACAGAACTAAGTCAAAAGAAGTTGTACCCGTCGAGCTGTGTACTTGAAGGTTGTACGCGTACGTGAGCGGTTGAACAAAATATGCCCAACTGGTTTGGTGTTCCTCTATTTAGTGTCGGAGACGTGCCAAAAAAGTTTTGTTGTATCGTTCCACTTGCCCATTGGTTTGTGGGTAGTATGCAGTGGTTAAGTAGTGTTTCAAACCGATCATGGTAGAAACCGAATCAAAGACCTTCGATGCCAGATTGGATCCGTTGTACGAGAGGAGATACATAGGTGCTCCATATGGATACAGCCAGTGATCCGAAAAGGTTTTTGCCAGGACCGCAGAGGTCATGCTTTTTAGAGGAGCAGCTCTTGTGAGCTTAGTAAACCGGGCGGTGATGACTATGAAGTACGTGTACTTCTTCGGCGTTTCTAGCACTGTTCCGAGAAGGTCCATCGCCACAAATTCTAATGGGCCCGCGCTTGGGAACAACTTCAGGTATTTGTGGTGTTCCCTTAGACTCCCTTGGGTTTTGGCGCAAGAGGTTCACCTACCCACATAGTTATAGACATCATGAACCATCAATGGCCAGCAGAATCTCTCCTGAAGGTGTAATACATCCTTGTGCCTCCCGGGTGGCCCGCAAGGCATGGCAATTGGCCTAATTGGATTACTCGTCGCCAGAGAGATTCTGGGACCACCTTTTGGAGCATTACATCCAATGGCGAGCGCCTTACCAGGTATCTCTCTTGATCTACGTCAAAATTTGATTGTTTCAAATCTACAGTTTCGGCTAGTGACCTGTAGTACCGGTCGGTAGCTTGCTCTCTGAGGAATTCCTTTTCGGTCAGTGGGGAATGTTCTTCTTCTATATCAAATGCGCACTCTTTCGCTTGGGGTTCATTTTTCCGTTCTTCAGCGGATAACTCTTCGTCCTCCGTAAAGGTCCCCGTCAGAGCGTCCTCAGGTGCAGTTTCCGGTTGGTTCAATTGGACGGTGAAGAACAGAATCTCATCTTCCAGCGGCGCTTCTTCCAACCCCTCGGTGTTTAGGCGCGAAGAGCGTCAGCTACCCCTGGGCGGTATTGCACATCATATTCGAACTCTAGTAGGCGTAACCTCCAGTTGGCCAGTCGTCCTGAAGCGTCTACAAAGCCCAAAATACACCTCAGGGCATCATGGTCAGTCCGTTGATTAAACTTCGCTCCATATAGGTAGGGCCGAAGCATCAGCATACCGCATACTACCGCCAGGCATTCTTTCTCCGTGACGGTGTAGTTTTGCTCTGTTTTGGTAAGAGCTCTACTCCAGTACCCGATTGGTAACCTCGTTCGGTCCTCTTTTTCTTGCATCATACAGCACCCAATTTGGGCTACGGAGTCTTTGGTACCGAGGGTATAGGGGAGACAAGCTTTTGGTAATGCCAGCACTACTGGTGAGACAAGTGCGGCCTTCAACTTCTGGAAGGCTTCGATCTCGTCCTTTTCCAAGTATTCGAACTGTTCCGGCTGCTCCTTTTTTAGCCTACGACTAAGGGGGGCTGCAATCTTGGCTACCCCCTTGATAAAATGACTGTATACGTTACATTAACCAATAAGGGACAGGATATCCGTTTCGGTTTGGGAAATACAGGCCTCATGAACCGCTCGGATATTTGTTTCGTTACCTCAAGGCGCCCTGTGCTAATCATGTGTCCCAAGTATTTCACCTTCTGGTCAAAGAAGACGCACTTGCGTAGTTTCAGTGTTACTCCAGCAATCCGTAGGAGACTGAGCACCGTCCGCACGTGGTTAAATGTTCTTTCACCGTTCGGGAGTAGATAACCATGTCTTCAATGTATACCAGGGCAGTTTGCCATTTGAACGTCGAAAGGACGATTTCCAGGGCCCGTTGGAATGTTGCTGGCGCATTACGTAACCCAAACGGCATTCGTAGGAAGCGGTAGATTCCTGCATAGCACGTGAATGTTTTTTGTCACGATCCTTGTCCGGTATGTCTACCTGCCAGTGTTCACAGTTGGCGTCCAAGGTAGTAAACACCTTGGCATCTTTTAATGAGTCTATTCATTCGTCCATTCTGGCGATGGGGTAGGAATCGCGAACCGTCAGGGCGTTTAGCTTTCTGTAGTCCACACAGAACCTCATTATTGTATCCCCTTTTTTCTGAGCGAGGACCGCGGGGCTCGCCTATTCGGTGTGTGCTGGATCGATTACTCTTTCTTGAAACATCCTGCCTACTTCGTCCTGTGTAACCTCTCGGGATTTTTGACCAGCCCTATAAGGTTGTTGGTGTACCGTTCTGGATCCCGGGACCAGGTCGATACGGTGTTGCGTGGCCTTATTGACGCCAAAACGTCCCGACCACATGGAACTGGACGGTTCCGGCAGGCCGAAGACCTGTTCCTTAAAGGATTTGTCCTCGAGGCCAATGTTGACTTCGTATTTCCAGCTGTTAACTTTGTCTCGCTTCATAGTTTGTTCTTTAACGTTAGCCGATTCCTATTGATTTTCGTTAGATATTTCGTCTTCCCCCCTTCTCAGTGGCCACTTTCTTTTTCGGTCCGTGTGGATTAATCAGGAAGATGCTGCCTGATGCGGGTACGGCGAGTCCAATAACGGTACGTTTGTACTGAAGTTACTGAGATATACCTGTAAGGATAGCGAAGGTACGTGGCCTACAATTCCGCTAGCCATCGTGGTCATATGGCGTTCGAATACCCTCGGGTGGTTTTGGAAGGTTGACAAACCCGGGCGGTCGCATGTTACTTTAAACACCACTTGGTGCATGGGGGGTAATTTGACGGCTTTGGCGAGTCGTACCTTATTGGGTAATGTTGCGGATGGGCTCTCTTTCTGGCCCAGAGGTGGAGAACGGTGACGTGCAATTATGGCAACCCTCGGACCACTGTGGAAAATGACTGCCCGTGCTCCTAGCAGAATTGCTTTCAAATGGTTGTCAATAATAAAAATTGTTCCCAGAATACAATCTGTTGCCAGTCGGTTGATAACAATGAACTGTACTCTGGCCTTTAGCCGGCCAGCGTTCACCATTAGGTCGCGAATACCGCGTATGGAAAGGGGGCGGTTATTTGCATTCACCAGTGGGTTGCGAAGAGTGCAGGGGCGTATCTTATCTAATAGCTTTTGAGTGAGTAACTTCGCATCAACCAAATTCGGTCCGGCTACCGTGTCAGGGACTGATACGCATAGGGCAAACTGGTTATTAATGAACCCAAGGGTGATGTTACCTTGTAGTTGTCATGCTTTAGAAGGCATATCGTCTCCGTTTGGTTTTTGTTGCCATCAGGATCAGCAACCGTTTGGTAATCATCCATACGAAACCGGCTGGAACTGGCTGGCCTTCCGAAGGGAGTAGTTTGTGTGGACTCATGGCTAGGAAGCCCACGAGGGCTCCACTTAGAATGTGGGAATGAGGATCTCAGGAGGGGTTTCGCAGCACCAGCCACTAGGGGCGCAAGATAGCAGCTGGCTAGACCGTAACCGTTAGTTAGGTCCGATGTACGGCACGCAGCGTGCTAGTAAAGCCTGAATAGTTCTAGCTAAACCACGAGGTTGCCTGTTCAAACCAAGTGGTGTTAAACTTAGCCAGAAGGTGCTTAACTTTACAATATAGTCGGGGAGGGAGCGCCACGGTCACCTTAAGGGTGAGCGGGGCTCTACCTCTGGCGTCGAACTCAGGTCGGCCACGTTGAGGTGCCATGTTTCAAGTGCACTTCGAAAAATATCTATCCCGTAAGCTACCGTAGTTCTTATCCTATCGACATATCCACCTATTCCGGTTCCATTTAGTCATCTACGTGGCAGCTCCACTCACTGTACCACAGTTAACTTTTGCTTCGGAGAGCCCCTCCTGGCCATTGCGAGACTTGTGGCGATCTAGTATGAGAACGTGTGGCGCCCCTTTTAGAATGTTTTCGGTGTGTTTCCGAATATGGTCGATAACGAAGTGCACATGTTCCTTAACCATGGAGCCATTTTCCTTTCCCAGAACAAAGCCATCTTTGGGAAACCAGTCTTTGAAGTTCAACGCCCTATTGGGGGATGTTCTAGTACTTGGTTGTTTTGTTGACTTGTCGGCCGTATTTGACTACAAACTTTGACCACTACTGTGAACTAGGCACGTAGGAAACGGTAAGTCAGGGAGGTTGGCACAGCATTGCTGGTACTTTCTACTACACTTTATGCGTTTTAGATACTTATGATATTTTAGCCGTACAGTACCGAAGGTTACCGCTAACTATATAGTGCCACGGCGCCAGGGCCGTGCCCCTCAGTAAATCTCCCCAACCAAGGTTGGCCCTAGACTTCTTCGACTTCGTCCGTACTCTACACCTTCGCGGAGGGATAGGCCATAGCTAACGGGCTATGTATTCCCCTGCGTCACCTAAACGAACCCAGTGCTGAGTTTATTTACCAACAATTGTTACGTTCGCCTTTTTATAAAGTGTCTAGCTCTTGTATAAGGTGTCCTTCGGCTTTGCCGTTTTCCTTTGGTCACTCTCGTGACTCCCCGGTTTTTTCCCTTTTCTTTTGGGTTGTTCCCCGCAACCCGCGGCCTGTGCTGACACCGCGTCGCACTCGCCACACACTTTGCCTCCGTGGAGGATAACACAAACACGCCGCTCACGCGGAGTACGTTCTTGTCTCACCTTCCTACAATGGTCGTGAAGCGTTGACCTCGGTCTTACACCCAACATAGTCTTGTCTTCCTTGGAAGGGCTATACTGCTGGATTTGCCTCTTGAGAAAAAGATCCGGGAGTCTTCTGTTGTTTCCCGCATGCGGGAATTGCACTACAAAGTGATATCCCGACCTAGAAGGTGTGTTTGTGCTTTTCCTATTTTGAGATGATTTCTACAATTATTCCGGAAGATTCTGTGTTCTCCCGTTGAACGTTTTTACATATTTCTAGAAAGCCCTCTCGGGGGAGCCGGCGGCTACCCGCATCAGCTCCCATGACGGTGGGAATGTTCCCGCTGATCGGGTGATTTCTAAGATCTCGATTCGGGCAGGCTCAACCGCTTCCGGGAAGGTGGCTTCGAAAGCCTTGCGAGTCTCGAACCAACACCGAGAACCACGGGATCTTGCGTTCCTCCCGTTTACTACTTCTCAGCTCGGTGCTGGCCCTTCTCAGGGTGTTGCTGGTCCTCTTCAGGCGTCGCATCCTACTCCCACTGAAGCGGCGTCTCAGCCCCGTCGAGAGATTGCCAACACCCGCCAGGGAAATTACTTGGAATAACAGGTTCGCACTCTGCGTTCCGCTCATAATAACCTAGTAGAAGAGTTTCGCGCAATCCGCGACGTGGTCGAGGGAGCCCTTGCAAAGGGCGATGCTGAAGACCTCCACATTTTACGGGCTGACTTCAACACATTGTTGGAGTGTTTGGGTTTGCCCACCTCCTTTGTAGGAGGGATTGAGGAGCCTTTTACTCGCCTCCGTGCCCGTCTGGATACTTTGAGGCAGACCATCGTAATGTATGGTCACTCGTTGCTGTGTCACAACGCAAATAGCACCCTGGACCGGGCAGGGACCGCCGCAGGCAGAAACTCAAACGCCGAAATTACGATTCGGATTCATCCACTTCGTCACAATCTCACCCGAGTAACTCGGAGAGGTCTATCTCGACTGACTCTGAGTCGGACGAGTGTCGCCATGAGCTCTCTTTGCACTCCAAGCGGTCATCTGTCACAAACGGAGTAATTCGCTCCCGTACTTAGAGCAGAAGGCCCTCCGGACTCCGGGAATTGAAACCTACGAATAGGATGTACCGAAAGTTACTTTCGTACCAATACTAACTGCTAGGGGATTCATCCCTGGATTGCATACTCCGTGGAGCGGGCAAGGTGATAGATTGCATCAAGCGCATGCAACTTTCGCCGAGAAATCGGAACATTTCTGGAGAGGATCCAATTATGATATTGGAATTCCTCGCCTGCTTTGTCACGGAAGCTGATATGTTCGGGGATAACGAAGGACAAGTCTACGTGGCGCAGTCATACCTTTTACGGGAGGTGGCCGAAGACTACTTTCACTCTGTGAGAGGTTCATCTAGGGCCTTCAAAGGAGGGATCACGTGCTGGCTGGAAGCCGTCCAGTACTTCTTGAGGTCATACGCAACAAATGATCCCATTCAGTCTACGATCCTCGCACTGAGAAATATCAGACAGTGCTCTGTAGAGGTCGAGACCGATCACTCGGTGCGCCTTAACAATGCTTTCCACCCCTGTGTTATCTACCCCTCTGGGTAACGTTGTACGATGTTTATTGATGGGCTCGATCCCGCCATCAAGGCACTCGTCGCCCGTCGTAGGAAGGATAAGCTCAAGATAAATTATCTTGAGCTGGTACAAGCTGCACGTGCAAAAGGTGATGCACTGCGTGCACGTGTCCCTCATCAGAGGTCTAAGTCCGCTAAAGCGTTGGTGACGGAAGCCCTTTCTTCACCTTCGTCGTTTGTCACAAATGAACCCCCTCTACAGGGATAAGACACGGTGCACTTGGCCCAAGACGAAGTTGGCGCAGTTCCTACATCAGAACTACCGTCCATGACGGATACTTCTTTCGCGACCGCACAAGAAGAGCCACTCTTCTATGCGGACGGTACTCGAGTCCCTGCGGCGCGGATTTCGTATTTGAACGTAGTTCTCCATCATCAACGGCGTGAATGGATTGACAACTGCGCCCCCAGTAAGTTTCGCCGAAGCTCGGGATGGAACTCCACGAGTGGCAGCGACGGGGCCGATATGCCACATCTGTTACAGGCGTAACCACGTTTCGCCACAATGCCGTCTCCAGAGAGGGAATTGGCCAAAGTCGTAGGGACCTGTAAGGCCCTTACTATAGACAAAAAGCGCTTGGTACCGACAGCGTCGTATCTGCGTGCCAAGATGGACTTCTCGCATGTGGTTCCGCAATTGCGGTCAGTTCCGATGGCATCTGTCGTCCCTGCTCAGCAGGTTGTTAATTCAAACGCCATTCTTGGCTACCCCACATCGAGGAGCCCAAGCACTCGTAGTCGAGGAGCCTGAGATGCCGCCGCAGGAGGAGGATCAGGGAAACTGAAGAAGGGGGTCTCCCCTCAGGGAGAGGCGCCCTCAGAGTCGAGGCTGCTGACGCCCGAGACGTCATTGCCTCGCTCCTTGGTGAAACTTTGGCCACGTAGTGACAATGCTGACGTGAGTTCAGAGCACCTGGGTGTTCTGCGTCGACCGTGGATATGGGTAAAGAATAGCCGGATCCCGGATAGAATTATGGTGAGGGCCAAGCGTAACTATAAAGTACACGCTGATTTTGGCGGCAAATCCCAGTTTTTGGTAAGATTTCTCACAGTCCTGGACACAGTTGCAGGCCCAAACTTTGTTTTGGAGTCCTTATTGCCCCCGCTGGTGTGGTCTCGCATCCGCTCAAAAGCGGTCTCCAACTTCGCTGATGCAAACAACAACCCGTTGTCAACTGTGGGAACCATCGATCTATTCGTCCGGTTGGGCACCTCTATGGTGGCGATTTTATTTTTGTCGGTCTTTGGCTGTGGCAGTTATAATGGGATGTGATTAAAGCAATCCGGCCCCGCCTCGGGCGTGTAGATCTGGACAACGGATTTTCTGTGCCGATTTTTCGTCGCCCGCTCAAGCGCACTTCGCAGAAGCAATTTCTGCTCCCTGCTATGCAGGGACCAATGCCCGCCTTGCAGGAGTTTACAAAGCTCTCCGTTGCTGCGTCGGTTTCTATTCCGCCGGAGTCCTAAGTTATGGTGCAGGTCAACTTCCGTCAACATGGTCTTCGAGTTATACAATCCCTTTCCTCATTGTACGAGAAGTTTCAATTAGCCGTTGCGAACGGTATTTTGCAGGTGACACCAAATACTCCGTTTCGTATCTTGATAGCCAAACTTGGCACCCAATCCCAGTATCGGGTTACAGGGCAAGTGATTGGATCAGTCACCCCGCATCCGCTCGTGATGTTCCCGACCCCGATGACTGCTGCCGATGTTCTCGGTTTAGGTTCCTCTACAGAGGTAGGTAACATGGAGAGCCCAGATGTACAGTCTAAGGAGGGCAGAGACACTGCCATTTTAACGGAGAGGTCGTCAAATGATTCGGATTTGCCACCTGTTTCCGAAACGGGACGTGGTAGCCCTATAAGCTACAACCGGTTTGACCCGATGAAGGCTCTCCAAGAGCTGTACCTCGATCACGTACCGGAATTGCAAAGCGAACAACTCCGTAACATGCTACGGGAATTTACCGCGATGTGGGGTGGCTCTCTTAGAGAGATCAACATGAAGGAGCACCGTATCGACTTGTTACCGAACTCGCGTCTAGAAGTGAAACCCCTATACAGGGCAGCACCAAAATCTAGGGAAGAGGAGCAGTTCCAAGTGGAAAGGATGCTCCACGCCGGAGTGATTGAGCCCACTCAGTCACCCTGGGCTTCTCCAGTTGTACTGGCAATGTAGGCCGTTGGCACGTATGGATTCTGTATCGACTTCGCCAGGCTGGACGCCGTAACTGTACGGGGTTGCTATTTCATTCCACGTATGGACGAGTGCATCTACTTGCTTGGTGATTCTACCGCTTTCACGGCTTTGGATGCCAAGTGGGAATATGGGCAGGTCCTTGTAAGAGAAGAGAATAGCGACAAGACTGCGTTTGTCTCTCACTCTGGGTCTTACCGCTTCAAGCGGATCCGTTCGGCCTAACCAACGCCCGCGCTACTTCCCAATGAGCGGTCGATATCCTGCTCAGCAGGTTCAAGTAGCAGTCGTGCTTGGTATATCTGGATGACATCATTGTCTTCTCAGATAAACTTGACGACCAGCTCACCCATGTCAGTAGAGTTCCAACCGTTTTACGGGATGCTGGGATAACCCCGAAGCTGAGGAAATGTAAGTTTTTCAATGATTCCATGAAGTATCTTGGACATATAATCCGTCCTGGATGGTTGTCGATCGAAAAGGCGCGCGTCAAATCCCTCGTTGGAGCAAAGCAACCCCATACTCAGACGGAACTCTGGTTCTTTTTGTGGTTAGTCAACGTCTATCGATGGTTTAACCCGAACTTTTTGAACATCGCGGCACACCTTTACGTGCTGCTGCAGAATGTAAAACCACCGACACTAGAACCGTTAGCGCCCACGCAAGCGGAAGCGTTCAAATCGTTAAAGGAGGCTGTTACGGCAGCACCGATTCTATCGCTACCTAAAATGGAATTGCAGTACTCCAGGGACATGGACTCGAACGACTACGAAGTCAGTTGCGCTCTTTTCCACACCACCTCAGAAATGGAACGGAAACTAATTGGTTATTGGTCCCGTTCGCTCAACTTGCACGAACTGAACTACTCTGTTTCGAAGAAAAAGTGCCTAGTTGTTATCCGATAACGGTAAGCAGTTCAGGTCACGTTTCTTACAGGATATCTCTCGCATCCTGGACGTGAAGAAGTTGTTCACGACTAGCTACCATCCTCAATGTAATGAGTAGGTCGAAGGGTTCAACCGGACTATGATAGCTGCACTACGATACTAAGTGGCTGTTCACGAAAGAACCTGGGACTTGTAAGCGGATGTGCTCACTTTTGCATACAATACACAAGTTCACCGGACTACCGGGGTATATCCATTCGAATTTGTGCTCTCGCGGACGCCCCCGCCAATGGCGTTGGAATCCCAAGATACGCTGGACAAATTCCCGTCCTTGGGTAACTACCACGAGAACTAGAAACATTGAATCTCAAAGCTGGTACCCGCTGTGCCGAAGTCGAAGGCACGTGCACAAGCCACGTACAAAAGAGGTTACGATTAACGACTACGTAGGGCAAAGCCTCGGCCAATCGCGGACGGTAACTACGTGTTTGTACGCAGAGAATACTACAACCCTGATAGAGAAAAGCGCCACAAGCTTTCGACAATGGCAGACAAACCGTGCAAGATGATTTCTGTTAAGACCGAAACTTTCGTGGTGAACATGGGCGACACGCACGAACGCCTTTTGTCCGATCGCGTTGTTCCCGCCTCACCAACCTCATCTGAGGTATTTTGGCAGAATGAAAGTTCCCCGACAACGTGGGCAGCAGGTTCTGGTACTTCTGTGGCACAACGTTCTGTCGTATTGCCACACAACACCCGCGGCCTCTCAGATATACCGGATTTCTCAGAACCTCCGGCTCTGCCGGATACTCAAGGTCTTCGTGACCCTACCTCTACTTCTTCCCCCTTGGCACGGGTAATCACCTGCCATGCTGGAATTTCACCGCAAATACTGGTTGCCACATGTAAGCAGGGGGGAAAGGACAATCGATCAGTTGGGAATTGTTCACCGTCACAACGGAATACGCACTGCGACAGGCGGGTTAGTGATGTAGCCTCAATACCACTCGGGCGAGACGATAGACAATCTATTACGCAAGGCCCCGCAGTCGGCGTGTCGGATCAACAGTCAGTCGCGGAGTTCCCCGCCAAAGCGGTTATCAAACCACCGGAGACCAACCGCTCTGAAGAACATTCTTCACCGTCGCAACAAGATACGGACCGTGATACAAGGGATGGTACAGAAGCGTCGCCACTGATCGGGCGGGAATACGAGAAGAATGCTTTGCCGAGCCCCGCGAAGGGTACTCCCAGACCAGCCTCGATTGAAGAATCGTACGCCAAAGCGGTTAAATAGCTCTCAGGCCCGCCGCGACACGCGGAGCACGACGCAGAAAAAAGCCAGCAGCGCTGAGCAAAACCGACCACACCCCTTGGGAAACGTCTCAGACAAACCGTCAGTGGCGCCCTCCATCTGGAAGGACAATGCGGCAGAGGAGCCCATCGTTGGGAAGGGAACACACCCAAAATGAGGAAAGGAAACCAGAGTCGGGAACCTCGCGCACGCGTAAGCGCTATCCGAGCGTCTTGGTTGACCCTGACGTCGCCGTCACAGGCTGCGATAAACCGGTCGCACCCGACAAAGAACCCGTCAAGAGCCCCAAAGGTTCTAAATTTCCCCGAGTAATGGGCACAGCGCCAGCTGTGCACGCCCGACACGAAGATAAGCTCACCGACACCAATTCTCCGGAAACAGCCGTTGGACGCGGGGTAACGCGCCAGCAAAGCAGGGAGGTAGCCGTTGGTACGTACCCTCGCAAAAGAGGCGGTTCAAACTGGGGCAAATTCTGGCCAGCCATTGCTGAAGTCACAGGCCGCCTCACAGGAAGACGCACTGCACGCGCCCCTTCCCGCTAGAGGCTGAGCTCCCCCGTCAGGAGATACGACTTCACCACCACCACCAAGACGGACCGAACCACCCAGACTTGCGATTCGGGAGGAGTACCAGGCAAAAGGGAGAATAACATCCCGGAGAAGCGGCACCTACAACACCTTGGCAGACCCTGGAACACTCTCTAGGAAGATCTTCCGCGTTGCAAGGGCCACTCTACGCGAAGTGACGACAACACGACATGGCCGGGAAGTGTGTGTACAATAGTACGTCGTCGACCGATTAATCGGGCATTCCTACGACATGGACGGCGATCTGCTCTACCGCGTCCGTTGGTATGATTATGGTCCCAAAGGGGATACAGATGAACCAATCGAACATCGTACCCGTTCCCTGGTGGTAGAGTATCATCACCGCGCCCGCACGGGACTGCCAAGAACCCTGGATAATGCCCAAGCGGGATAATTCGAACCGTGATAACTGTAATAAGAAGGAAAGGACCTGTTAGAAGAATAATGAAATAATGTCTAGGACAAAAATTTTACACTATGTGTCATCATAAAGTCATGGAATACTACCACCGGTACTACCTGAAAAGGGTAAGTAGAGCGTTATTGGTTCAAACCATCATTCGCTTGGGAGGGACCACTACCACCGAGACGGTTCGTACGCGCGTCCGCCATTGCGGTGACATCTCCTGGAGCTTCGGTAGCGCTGAGTCCATCCCCGTAAAAGAAGCGGGAAATGGCCTCACTGTCGTTTACCGCCCCCGAACTGAGGTTAGGTGAACCAGCACTCGCCGTTGTTGGAGGCTGACCATTGTCCAGCTCACTTGTCGCCGCTGATGCGGGTTGAGTACCCTCGGGATCTGACGGGTCCATAGCGACTGGTTCTGCCGGAGCGTCCCCATCAGGGGAAACGTTCCCGAGAACCGCGTCGGATGCTTCGTCTAGGACCACACCCGCTTCATCACGATCATTATCCGCCATTGGATCTCCACCGCTGTAAGCGAAATAGTAGTCGTCCGAGTCGACGTACCGTTGTGGGTGGTTGCTCAGGATTACACGCAGGGCCTCCCGGAATTCCTCCGCTTCTTTGCGGTTAATCTCCAGGAAGTCCCACAGGTTGAAGTATATGAAGTCACCAGCAAGCAGGGTATTTCTACCCAAATCAGGGCTGAATTCACCACTTCTACAGTCTCGACGGCCGCTTTATTCCATGAGGACATCGTCCCACCGAACGACCTCGAGGTACTCAAGTAACCCCAACATCTCTTCTTCCTTGACTCTGCCCCCAAGGGGATCTCCATGCTCAGGCTACGGATGGCCGCCCGCACGCGGAGTTGGATGTACCACAGTCTATACTGGACGTACGCTTCCGTGAGGATATACGCCGCTGTGCGGATTGTCCACTCTGTCCCCGAGATCGACCACAACCCCGAGCAGGGATTCGTCATGAAGAACGACCCCCTGTACGTGAACAACGGTGGAAGTTCCATGTAGCATCCCCGGCACGCCTCTAAAGAAAACCATGATGAGGGAATCGGTATATACCGACCTTCTCGGTGGGTGGAAGCAATCCCCTTTATCTCAACGATCTGATACGGGACAAAATACCAGAATCGGAAGCACCAACGCCGTTCATCACGGATGAAGTTCTGAAGGAAAGTTGACCGGGATGCCTGGGGAAGATAATAGAACTCGGGCTGAATAATCAGCGTCCCCCAGCAAAGGGATGCTAGACACGGTGCAGGAAAATTCCTCCAGGTGAAGGTCTCCAACGCCGCAGGGAGGTGAACAGTACAGCATCTCCCCGCGCGTGCGGTATACGACTTTGTCAAAACTGGACCCCGGAATGATGGGAAACTCGAATGTAGCCCGACATTGCCATTGATACCCAATCATGACCAGCGCTGCATGGGCGTTGGCCACTGATTCCCTCCCGTTACGGCGGAAATGGTGCGTGGAAATTGCAATGCGGTTGCGCCAGTCCCATGACGCCGTAACATCAGGAGGAATATCCCCCAGCCCTGGTATAAATATCAGGTAGAAATGAGTTATTTATTAGCTTCTTAAATTTTTGACACGTACCCTTGAAATAAACTACCTTGTGAGTGTTGTCACACACGTAGCCACCTACACATACAGCTGCTGCCGTACGGTTACAAGCCGAGGTCTCTCCTCTCCATCAGTAAACTCACAGAGGTATCGACCTCTCTCTCTGCTTGATCTCACAGGTTATGGGTCACATCTAAAGAACCGCAAAGACAGACTAAATCCGCTGTGCATCCGACGAAAAGAGGGCATAGCTGACTGTTCCTCTCAACAGGCAAAAACATCTATGAGGCAGATTTCCAGTGCACAAAGAGCCCCGCAGCGTACTACACGATACACTCGGGCACTGCAAAGCCGTCAATTATCAATGGCAGAACAAACTGAATCAACTCAAGGAACCGTTCCTGCAGGTGCAGCCGCACAATTTACAGCATAGCAACAACTACTCACAATTCTATAAAGTGCAACAACCCACACATGGGACTCTAGTAACGAGTCTGTGAAGGAGTTGACCGAAACCAACTAATCACAATGGAGTGCTTCACTAGCAGACATTTTGGCTACACACGGTTACTCACACATTCCTACCTACACTTTCATCACCGAAACCGAGGAACAACGCAAGGCGTTTGCATGATGTAGATCTATGATCACTAATTGCATATCAGAGGACGTTAACAAACTAATCCCTGATTCCAAACTCTTGACTCTCCGTAAAAAATCGTACAGTACTTGAAGAACCTTCTGGATGTTTCCGCACAGCGAGATATTGACCACCTTCTTTCGGAGGCCCAAAGAATTCGATTTGATGACCAAACTGAAATATCCTCATATATCGGAAACCACAGGCGTCGACAGGCACTGCTTATTGAAGCAGACGCTGCTGAATTCACAACCGATGATCGCAGCGTAAAAATGATGCTGCGAGTCCTTGTGATCTCAAGCAACCAATTCTCGGGCATTGTGGCCACTCTGTTGGCTACTGGCATGCCATCAAATATCGCGGAGATTAAAAGGGCGTTGATTAATTTCAAATCAGCTACTTCTGGGCCCAAGATCTCAAGAGCTACTGCATTTTTAGTCACAGATGCTGCACCCGCCGTTGCGTCCCCGCCCACCCCCAGCACGCAAATTCTCGAAAAACTGTTGAATACAATGACGTCAATATCGTATTCTCTGAAACGAATTGAGTCCAAACTATCGTCAACTA
This sequence comes from Gracilaria gracilis, assembly GCA_030374805.1. Lineage (NCBI taxonomy): Eukaryota > Rhodophyta > Florideophyceae > Gracilariales > Gracilariaceae > Gracilaria > Gracilaria gracilis. The sequence continues at coordinate 36,933 of JARGSG010000029.1, read as the reverse complement.
CTCGGTACCAAAAACTCAAACAATCCTCCCAGTCCCAGCACAATCGCCGTGGAGCCAAACCCAGTGCCAGGCAAGCCACTGCTGAAACGAACTCGGACACAGCCGATTAAATCAGCAGCTTTTTGTTACACTGCAAGCAATTCAGGAGGGGCAGAACGCGCCAGAGTCTCGCGAGACTGACAGAAGTAAGTTCTTACTGGAATCCGGATCACATCCAACTCATAAATCATTAACACTAACACCAACGCACCCCTCGGCACAAATATTCCACACCACACAATGACTGCCGATTCCTCCACAATACAGGCGGGAATCATTAAGCTAACAACGGATAATAGAAAAACCCGACGCTACCGGAACTAGTCTCCAAGGGAATTCATGGCACCCTAGTATCCGTACACGTACTCGCAAAACAGTATGGGATAGTTACATTTACCACTAGAATCGCTTTCGTGGTCGATACTCTCAACAACACCCCAATAGCACACGAAAAATGGCCGCAAAATGGCTACTCACTATTCTGCGACCAAAGCCAATCGACCACAATCGCGAAAGCAGCACACACACGCTCTACGCAAACCACAACATCCCCAGTCCAGTCCGAAACTACCAGCGAACCCCTAGTTGCATGCAAAATAAAGCAAACCAAACGGCCAAACGAACGGCATCAAACCTGCAACCCATCAAAAGCATCAGAGGTCACCGCACTCACCCCATTCCCCCACATTGAAGCCAAAAACCGCGTATCGCAAGCTTTTCACGAATGGCCCCTCCGATGCAACCACTTCGACTCCCTTACTTTGCAGAAGATGGCCAAGATAGGACTACTCGGCCTACCCTTCATTCTCAAGCGCACCCCACAGTCCTTAAATTGTTCAGGAGGAATCCACAGCAAGCAAGTGCAAGCGCCAAACCAGCCAGCGACCCAGAACCACAATGTTGGAAAGTCCTTGCCCTCCGAAATTGTAGGTCCGATTGCACCTACATCAAAAAACCCGAACAAATACTTCGCAGTTTTTCTCGAGACCAAAACACGATTTCTTCTTGTTTTCTGCTCGGCCTCCCGCACCAAAATCACAAACTTTACAGCCATTGTACTAAACCTGATGAAGAACAAATTCGGCTTAGCCCCCATACTCCTCACAATTGACAACGCCGGTGAATACACTTCGAAGAGATTCCTAACCATCCTCCACTCACACCGCATCGAACTGAATACCCCCACACTATACAGCCCTCAAGAAAACTCTCTATCTGAACGCGTAGTCAGAACATTGAGCAGCATTGTCCGCTCTTCCTTGAATCACTTCAAGTTACCCAATCAATACTGGGAGGATGTCCTCAGAGATGCTGTGTTCAAAGAAAACCGCTCGCTTCAAAAAACAACTCGAAGCATAGCGTACACAGACTGGCACGGACAAGCCCCCACTATTCACACAATGATGACATTCTGTCAACTCGGAAGCATCCCAGTAATCAGGGACCCCACGTGGCAGAGCAAACTCGACCCCAGAGGCAGGTTCGTAAGATACATGTTCGGTGTGAATAATACGCACATCATCATTCAAGATGTCAAATCTCACAAACCTCGCAAAGTTCGTTCCCTCGATTTCAAGCCGTACACGCCCGTCAATGACCCCGTGCGAACCACTGCCGCAGCCTTCAAAACACTTACCCCAAGCATCACCCCTCAGAACATTGACGCTTCATCCCCACTGCCACTCTCGCGAAAGCAAGCGCAGAGACACCCTGACGCGCCGTTATGGGCCAATGCCCATAAAACCGAAATCGAAAAGCTCGGCAAACTTGGCGTCGTCAAATAGCTCCCAAAAGAAGAACTACCTCCGAAATTCATCCTGTTGGCGATGAAATAAATGTATAAAAGAGATGGCGATGAACGAATTAGTGAGAGGAAAGCTCTTTTCGCAGTACGTGGAGCCCTGATGAAACCGCATATGCAGTTCGATCCTGACCACAGATCTGCACATCTTGCACAGATGGACACCGTGCGTCTGGTATTCGCCATCACTGTCGCTCGAAACTTGCATCTGGAACACTTTGACGTGACCACAGCATACCCCCACGAACTCAAATGATACGACAAACCGGTGTAGGTCAAACAATACCCACTTTTCAATGGCTCATTCAGACACGGCACTCCTGGTGGAAATCTTGGGCGCAACCTATACGAGCAACCTTATGGCTTTTATTACTATCTCGAAGGTGCGGTAGCGTGCCTACAGTCATTGAAATACCAACAATCCCCGGACGACCCTTGCCTTTTCGTGAAGCAAGATTCCAAATCATTCGCAATCGTTTGCCTCAACAGCGACGATTATCTGGTCGCTTCAACTCACAAAGAATACTTCGACACCCTTTTTAAAGGGCTTTCCCATAAGTACAATATAAGACGAATAGGCACGCCCAAGAACTACTTGGGCTGAAAAATCAATTACACCGATCAAGGAATTCACCTGAGCCAACCAAGCTATGTCAAACGAGCGCTTTCTTTCTCACAGCTATCTGATTGCAATCATCGCCAATCTCTACACACAAGTAAAGCCAAATTTCATGCTCCCAACGACGAAGATGTCAGTCTCCTCTCACACGACGATATTTACCGCCAACTTGTTTGGTTGCCGCGATAGATCGCAGATTGCGCGCGCCCAGATATTGCGTTTGCTGTCTCTCGAATGGCTCAAGCCCTGACGCGCAGAACCGAGTGGCACTGGAGCCACCTAAAAGAAGTGGTGCGGTATCTGAAGGGTACAACCACCCACAGAATCACATACCGACGCGACCATGGTCTCTCGTCTATGCATTTGTCAATCAAGGCATATGCGGGCGCCGAATTTGCCACAGATGAAACAAATCGAAAGTCGATAAGTGGGTTCGTTTTAACTATGAGTGGCGGCCCAATCTCATGGAAATCATCGCATAAATCATACGTGGCGCTTTCAAACGTGGAAGCGGATAATATAGCCGCGACATCAGCAATGTAGACTATTTGCTTCATACGGCGCGTGCTTCAATTCCTGAACCTGGCGGGTACAAACCCTTCGCAACTGTTTGTTGACAACCAGTTCGTGATGGCCTTGGGACATAATACTGGAGAATCAAAAAGAAGGATGTTTATAGACATGCGACACCATTACTTACGAGACCATCTTCGCAGCGGCAATGTTGTACTTCATTACGTGCCTTCTGCCCACAATCTCGCAGATACGCTGAAAAAAGCTCTGGGTCGAATCGCCTTTCTCCGGATGAGACAGGCTCTCAACATTACCCCCCGCCCCCCCCCCCCCCCCCCCCAAGCGTTGCTCCGGTCGGCACGGAGCATCAGGAGGCAGATTGCCACAACCTATAGATCTTGAACCAACCGTAGATCCTCCGAGCCAGTCACCTTCGCAACGTCCCGACCCTCTGTCTGTCACACACGTAGCCACCTACACATAGAGCCACCAGCGTACGGTTACAAGCCGAGGTCTCTCCTCTCCATCAGTAAACTCACAGAGGTATCGATCGCTCTCTCTGCGTGATTTCACATTGTGTACCTGGCCATACTCTAACATAACTACGAAAAAAGTGAAGTGGAGCAGGATTAAGTGTTTCAAATCAAGTTCATTTATGATGGATCACTTCGTAAATGTACTAACTATCGACAAGCTATTTATCATACTTACGCGGTAGAAGAGCACTCTTTCACCATCCTGGAAGCGTGGATGTGGTTTTATTGCGCGGTTTTTCTTGAAGTAGTATTCTCGCTCGGACAACCATATTCAATTTATCGTTCATCACTGAAAGCATATGAACGCGATCTAATACTGTCTCTGACGGCCTCAGAACAATATATCATTTTTATATGAACATCTCCTTTCATTAATTCTGACAGGAGCCTTACAATGATGCATGAAACTGGTTTCTGCGCTTCTTTTCAAACCACGCTTCCAATTCATCAACCTTGGCTGTCACAAACCCTTTCAGCGTACGACAAAATTGATCAATGCCAAATGCATTGGATTCCAATACCCTTTCGAATCCTTCCATTATATCAATGGAATAAGTTCCAGTTCTTGATATGCGGCGCTCCCCCGCTACATGGATTTCATATCGTCGTTCCATGACGCCTATCAGCCGGCTAATCATGTCCATCCCTTGAAGTGAATGTGTCTGGAATGACTTTGATCTTTTCGAAACGCTATACACTTGACCATATGATACTTTCTTCAGCTTGAGTGCCCAGTCTACTTCCGCGAGAGTGTACGCTTTTTGAAGACATCTAGAAAATGAGGATGGAATCTGAGAAAGATCGACTTCAAGAATGTACCAAACCCTGCCATAGTAAATTTCTGATGACGTTTCTGCTTCATCCATGTGAACAGCGAATACCCAATCCCGTCAGTTATCCCTACTTCTATAAGCACCAGATAGTTCAAAACACCCACCTATCTTCATAGTTCCTTTGCGGTCGTCCTTGATTTCTAAGTTTGACCAGAGTGTCACATTGTCGAAAATTTGACACAAGTCTTAAACTTCATGATCTAAAATGCCATCAAACTTGCGCTTCAAGTAGTCTGGGAACAAACGGCAAAATCTCATGGCATGTAGAACACTGGGTGCGTAAAATGCGGAGAACAGTTTGACTGGCTTTACTTTCCAAGTCGAAAATGACGCAATTGAAAGAGGTTTCTCCTTCATTTCGAAATGAGATATCTGATTGTACATGTAACCCCAGCTCCTATCTATTTCCTTCTGGGCATCTGGGGATAAATAAAACTCTTCATCGCTCTGAGAGAGCATTCGAGACATCAGTTGCTTTCCCAAATTAGTGAAAAGATGCATTGAGTCGTTCGGAAAGGACCTGTATGGAACCACGCGACGGATCATGAACACGGGAGATCGACCGAAACTCCATCGGTATTCGTAGAAGGATTTGCATGCATCTTCGTTGAGAAAGATTAGCGATACTCGCTCCCGGAGAGAGAGATACATTACTAGTCCGATACTTTCCATAACGTCTTCTGGTCTCTTCGATCCACGCACAGTGCAACATGAGGGAACTTCTTCATATAATAAGCATGTAAATTCACAATGCCCACGGCGTATCGAATGGTCGCATAGCCAAATGAATACCCCAGATATGTTCTACGATTCTGAGGATAATTTTCCAAGATTTACAAGGAGCGGTAATAATAGGTAGTTTGAGAATGTCATATATTACCGGCTCAGACTGTGCATGATCGATGATAAGCTTCAAGATATTGCGGTTGAACTTAATCCATTGCAGAGTTGTAGGGAATTGCTGAGATCTGAAGATGGCGAATTCAGTTCGTTGTGATCGACGTTCTGTTGAGAAACCCCAGATCTGGTTCTTCGGGGTAATAACAAGTAGTTGTCTCCCACATCGTGTGCAACGTATTCTTCTGATTTTTGGTTCCCATCAACCAGAGCATCATGCTCAAAGTCGAAAGGAGAGACGAAGGACTTCCGATGCTGTGATCAGAATAAGGGTGCCGGGGCTCTTCAATGTTTTCAGTGGGTGAAAGAGGATCGATGATACCACCTGCTTGCGCATCACTGTTTTACTTGCTTCTTTGCTTCCAAGCCGTGGGAGTCTCGTCATGTGTGCCATGCTCTGAGAGAGTTTTGATGGGACGAAACAAATTCTCGATTTCTATAGACGATAGATTCTTAATTTTGAACTCCTTCCTAAAAGATCCCCTTCCAATATCCTTTCTTCGCTGGTTGGCGGCCCGTCTAGGTGTCAGCATTGTTCATGAACTAAGAAAAACACCCAGAGCATATAGAAATTGATACCATGACGGACAAACCCATTCCCTTGCCTCCACAGTTCAATGAATTGTTGACTAAATGATCTATGAGCTATGTTGGGAAAGCCGATGAAATACAATCAATCAATGCTCTTCGAGATATAGTACAGATACATTGACTTCCTCGAGAAATGATAAGTATATCATTTTGTCAAGTCAGACAAGTCAGAACGTAGTCGACCACTAGTACTGAAACTTCCGTGCACTTTTCGCTTCACCGAAATATTTCGCAACGCTAAGCATTTCTTTGGACACAAGAAAATGAATGGAACCTATCTATGACATGAACGAATTCGAGCAGAAGCGCACCAGAATCCGACGCAAACGAGGGCGCAAGTTCTTAGAAAATGAATGGACGACAAGAAGCCATCAAAACCAAAGCATGAGCAACGATACCCTGTTAAGAAACCAGAGAGTGATGATGGATATACTGGGTGCCATCAAAAGACGACTTAATGTATTTCAGGCACGCCCGAATATATCTCCAATTCGAAGACCTCCGCAAAAGACTTCCAACCGCTACCCAAACATATCTCGCTAACTTAGAGGACAAATTGAGTCCAGGGTCAGTAAAATTGCAGAAAAGAACAGCAAAAGATCGGCTTATAACGCATTTTAGATGTATGTTCAGTTTGACACACGTGATAGCATGTTAGGATTTCATCGATATCTTTTTCTTCTGTTACTGTTTTATGCTACTTATTGCTTTTAGAAATTTATATTTAATACGTTTAATGGACTCATCGTGGATTTGCGGCCCAATCAAAAACCTATTTGACCTTCAAGCTCATACGTGACACTTTTGGCATTTAAATTAGTCAAAGAACTTACCTGTGTCGTCACTACCATCAATGTTGGCATTGATGACGTCACATAGGCACTGTCAACCTATTTGGAGAAGCTGTAAGTATTACATCTTTGTACACATCTGAACCTTTTAGAAGTTTCTAGAAGCCTCCGTTCCACGTCAGCTTCAGCAATAGTTCCTACGCTAGACACATTGTTCGCATATGGCTCAATGTGATTTGTTATTTAGAATACCTTCGCTGATAGACTTAATTTCGAAGGTCTGATTCTCTATACAAACTCGGGTAGACCCACCGACTTGTCCTCAGCTGGTCCCCATCGTTTACGTTCTCAAACATCGAACCAGTGTTCTAACAATATTGTTCAGCGGCTGACGCACCTCCACGGTTGTATCGGTGTCCGAATCCGAGTCCGACGACTCGTACCGTTTCTTCTTACCTTTACGGTTTCTCTTTGACGAATTCGTCGCCAACCTGTTCTGTTTCTTTTTGCGTCCACTTTTATGGTCACCATCTGATGATGAACCAGTATCGGTATTGGAGCTCGACAAATCGGGGTCAGAGTCACAGCCGCGACTCTTTCCCTTCTTCCTCCTCCTTTCTTTACCCTTTCGGTTTCTTCTTCGTCGCCCCTCTTCTGGGTCAGAAAAATCTTGCTCAGGTCCATTAGTCTTGGTGTCCTTTCGAACGTTACCTCCAACGGGTGGCAAGTACATGTTTCGAGGGCCCATATCTATATGGCCCTTCTTCTCTTGCCTTAAAACTTGTAGGTACGCACTATTGGCCGGAATTGGCTTGATTGGTGCGGAAGAACATATAGGAAGCCTTTGTGGTATGCGAGTAACCATATTCATCCCAGGGGTTTTTGCTTCCTTCAGTCCTTCAGAAACGCAAGGGTCTTGAACAACTCAGTAGATATTCTCCCGGGCATCCGTTAAGAGGTATGTTTTAATCAATTTAGGTAAACGCTGAGAGAGCTCGTGCACGGCCCGATCCACCACCAAGCGGGTAACGGCGTCCATGTCCCTAAAGGTCATAGCTTCAATAACCGTGGCGGTAAAAGGAGCTTTCGTTCGATCTTCCAAATGAGGCCAAAGGTCCTCAACCGTTGTCAGTATATCTTTAGTAGGTTCAGGAACCAATGGAGGCTGAGTGCCCGTATCCTTTGAGGTTCCCGTCCGAGATTACCGAAGCAGCTCCTCGGGAATATCCCGAATGGGTTTGGCGGCCGAAGCCACACCAGAAACATTGTGGCTAAGAGGTGCGCTAGAGCCACGAGTAATCCCTGTAGGTCTTTCCATAGTGACCAATAGTGGTATTTAATTGCTTTTCGAGGAATCCTACGAAACCACATATGTGTTTGAACTTCCAGAATTCCTTCGAAAATCTTCTGTTCAACAGTAAAGGTACGACAAAAACCAAGAAACTTATAAATCGGGAGACCAAAATATCGTACAAATACCGATAAGGTGTGGGGTCCGCCTGGTAGAGGGAGCGCGCGAGGGTTCAACCTAAAGGTGAAAAACATACAACCAATATGGTAGTAGGGCACCTGAACCCCGCAGGGGCAAACGACTGGGCAACCAGTCTAGACCGTGTAGGTGTACGGTCGTAGACGTCGACGCGGGGTAAAACCTGAATAGTGGTAGAGTAGCAAGTGACCAAGATGGTATAGTTACTGTCCTAATATGCCCGACTCTACGATACCTGAGGGGGAAGGTGAGGTGCACCGCAATATATACAAGATGCACCGACGCCGATCTCTTATGCGGGCATGAAGTGATCGGCTGCGCCCATGAACTACTGTCATGGGCCAGCAATGCTAAGCTAAACTAAATATGAAATTAGAAAATATAAAATATAAAAAATAGAGGATACCAATTGGGTGCACAGCCAGCAATGCGCACAGGCAGGCCCACGTGGCACCAACCCACTGAGGTCCCATTTTACTACAGTATGTGTACGTTAATAGACGTCGACGCGTGGAAAAACATGAATAGTAGTAGAGTAGCAAGTAACCAAGTTGGTATTGTTACTGCCTTAGTTTGACCTTACAATACTGGAGGGCAAGGCGAGGTACACCGCAATATATAAAAGGTGAACCGACGCATATCTCCCTTTTAGGCAAAGCGTCATCGGCTGCGCCCATGATCTACTGTCATGGGGCGGCAATGATAAGCTAAACTAGATTAGAAAATAGAAAATACCAATTGAGTGAATGCAGCCAGCAAGGCGCACTGTTAGGCTCATGTGGCACTAACCTACTGAGGTCTCATTGTACTACCTACCCCCTTCTTACCCTAAGCTAAGGCCTCGTGGCTCCTAGATCGTTTCACCAAGGTGGTTGCATCGTCGTACCAATTTGGCCAACGGTGCAGAAAGTGACAAAGTCAATTCACTAGGATCCCGAGAGGACTCTAATCGCTTTAGCGTAGCCTCAGCTTTCGGTCAATCACGGGATTCATTACGCGAAGACGTGGAATTGCCGAGTCTATTCTCCTCCTTAGATGGAGCGACAGGGGAAGTGGGTGTCAGCGGGCCAATGCGGCGAGTAATTACACAGGCTGACCAGGCGTCAGATAGCGAAGCATCAGGGCGCTTAGACTTCAATAGCATTGGTATAGAAGAGACTATCTTGTTCCGGCGTAGTAATTCCATAGGGCTGTGTATGGGGGGTGGGTTCCGCCCGTTCGTTGCGTTGGTATCCGCTTTCGCGGTAGATTGACCACTTGATGGCTCGTTCCCCGCAGGTGTGGGTGCGAGAACAACGCGATCTCGGGTGGTGCGTTCATTTTGCTGAACCATTTAAACCACGATAGAGTGGGATTAAAGAGAAATTATTTTGTACGGACCGTCTATGACGAGTGGGTGCTTGTGGCTTGTCTCCTTGCCTGGGTCCAGTACTCCCTATGGATGAGATCATAGTCCACTTCCTTAAGAGCGGGAGGTCTTCGAGGAGCTCCATTATTGAAATGACGCTAATATGTGGCTTATGAGCAGGCCATTAACCGTCGTGCTGCAGGAACCAACTAGGTAAACGATATTTTCCAGGTTTCCCTGTATGGCTTCGTTGAAGAAAATTGATCCAGCGTGGGCTGTGCTTCGAGCGCCAAGGGGTGTGGGGTGCGAGAGAGAACCAATTCAAATGGAGTCAATCCCATAGTATGGTGTAGCTGAGTGGTGTAGGCGAATGTCAGCGCATCGGCGAAAAGGGCCCACGCGGTGGGGTGATCGGCTATGTATGAAAGGAGTTCTGCTAACAGCGTCCGGTTAAACTGCTCAGCCGCCCCATTATACTGGGGGTGGTAGGTTGTTTTGAAGCGAATATTGACATCCAGAACTCTGCATACTTCCCCGAAGAAGCGGAAGGCAAACGTTTTCCCGTTGTCGGATAGTAGATTCACCGGTGAGCGTGGACGAGTGCCCAATGGGTAACGAATGCTTGCGCAACCATCAACAACGTGATTCTCGGTAGTAATAAGGTACGAAAGGGCTTCGGAAAACGATCCGTGACCACGAGTAGAAACTTGTTACGCCGCTTAGTAGCGATAAGCAGTCCCAAAATATCGATGGCTACGAAGTACAAGGGTGCCCTTATCGGAAAAAGGGGAAGAACTTCAACTTCATCCCATGGCGGCAGAGTGTGACGCGACTCCGAGCACACTAGGGAGCAGAACTGTAAAGTTGCGTAGCAATCTACAGCGATTGCTGGACAGTAGAATTTCCTTCGCAATGTAGGGTACAATTTTCGTTCTACGACGGGGCCACTAAGTTTTCCATAATGCGATAAGTGTAACACCCGAGATTTTAGAGCGTTTGACATCACTATTTGTGTGTTTCCAGTCACTATGCAAATGAGATATCCTATATCAAGCAACCGAAAGGGGAGGTTAGCCCCTCCATGGAGTTGCGTCCGAATCTTCTTGTATTAGAATCTCTGAATTGTTCCTTAACCATCTTCTCGATGGTGACGGGTACGAAGTTCCTTGGTAGGAGTTCACACTTTTGCTAACGGCAAGCACTTCATCCAGCCCTGGTCAAAGTCCAGTTCATCTGGCCAGTTCTCTATTACATTATCCCGTTCCCTTACTGTGTAATCATCAACTGCAAAGCAAATAATTTCCTCTTCATCGACGTCTAACGCCTTCCCTGTGGTGAGTAGGCGCAAGAGAGAGTCGGTTTGTGTATTTTTGGCGTCCTTCTTGTAAGCGACGTCAAAGTCGAATTCTGCAAGACGCAGTCTCCAACGCATTAAGCGCCCGGAAGGCTCCGGAATGGAAAGCAGCCCTCTTAAAGATGAGTGATCCGTGTAAGCGGTGAAATTAGCACCAATAACATAGGTCGTAGTGTGCATAATGCCTACACTACGACAAGAGATTCCTTCTCCAAGACGGATTAATTCTTCTCATGGACGTTCAAAGAACGGTACCAGTATCCAATTGGCTTGCCTTTCCCCTCCGAGGTGGTTTGTAACAAGTCACTGCCTACATCATTGTCACTAGAATTAGTTTCCATGGTATAGGAAGTCTCGATTTCGTTAGTGGCAAGACTGGTGCCGTGGCTACCACGTCATTGAGAGAGTTAAAGGCTTCCGTCTGGGCAAACGTGAATGGGTCCAGCTTAGGTGGTTGTTGCTTCCATAGAAGCACGTTGAGAGGTACTGTGATGTCCGCAAAGATAGAAAAAATCCGTCTATAGACGTTGGTCAATCCTAGAAAGGATCCCAGTTTAGTCTGGGTAGCCAGTTCCGTGGCCCACTTCAGCGACTTTACATGAGATCCCTCGATCATGACACATCCCGGAAGGATCATGTGACCCCGAGACATGACAGCATCTGTGACGAATTTTCATTTTCTCAGCTTGAGTGTCACTCCAGCGTCCTGTAACGTGGTTATTATATCTCTCTCATGTGTGAGGTGATCATCTAGATTTTCTGAGAATGCGATGACGTCGTTAAGGTAGAAAAGACAAGTACGAAACTTGACACGTGCCGGTAAGATATCAGGAGCACGCTCAAAAGTAGCGAGGCCATTTATTCAACAAAATGCCATCCGTTCGAAACGATAGACGCCAGAGTGGCAGACATAATCTGATTGGTCCTGATCCTGTTTCCTCATTTGCTCCTGCCAGCATTCTAAATTAGCATCCAATGCCGTGAATACAGTATCATTTCCGAGAGAATCGATGTATTCATCCATACGTAGTATTGGGTACACATCCTTCACGGTAACAGCGTTTAGAAGACGATAGTCGATGCAGAAGAGCCAGGAACCATCCAGTTTCAGGGTCAGTACCACTGTTGATGCCAGCGTCAAATGTGCCGGTTCAATTGCTCCTGCACGGAGCATCTTGTGCATCTGAAATTTCTCTTGTTCTCCGGCTTGGGGCCCTGCCCTGTACGAATGTTGAGCTACAGCCTGTAAGTTTGAGAGAAGGTCAATCCGGTGTTTTATGGTGTTTATCTTTCCAAGAGAACCATCTCACATAGTGTTGAATTCAGGAAACACATCTCCGCAGTCTTTCGCGGTGTGTCTCCGAAACCTGTCGGATGTGGAGTTCTTCCAATTCCTTCACTGGCTTCAATTGGTCGTACCTGGTTGGAAAGCGTTTCTTCTCTGTCTTAATAGATGACTAGCCCTAAGGACTCGGCGATGGAGGCGATTGATATACAGACTCCTCTTCCACCTTAGAAAACGCTTTGGAACACATTGGTAGCAGTCATCTTGGTAGGTACCAATGCAGTTGGATGCGACATAACTGAGCCAATCACTGGGGTTTTCCAAAGATACTAAGTTTTTTTGGTTAGGTTGGCTATCAAGACGTAAAACAAATGTCCGGTTCCACTTGGACAACTCCATTGGCAATGGTTAGAGTGTATTTGTCATACAACGGTGGCAATGGTTGCACGGTTCCTAATCATTGTCGACGGGAATTTACCTGTAGCCAGGCTTGGGATTCTGGAGGCATGCGTATCGCGGAAGCTACACGAAGCCTCGTAAACTACCAATAACTTGGTGGTGCTTCCAGCGCCGCAGGTAGAGGTACATGCTTCTTGGAGGCATGCATCAAAGAAAGACAAACAATGGGATCGGACGAACCATTTTCCATCTCAACATGCCCCTGGCAGGGCCTAACGGCATCAACGAACCCTTCGCAGAAGTCACAACCCAAAATTACTGGGGTGGACAGAGACTGGCAAATGAAAATATCGAGCTTCACCGCCAATGAGCCCAAGCGGATTACCAACTCGATGTAACCAACAGTTGAAAAGGGTTGTTATTCGCGTCAGTGACGTCAGGGATGTCACCACGGCGAATGTGTGACCACAAGGCGGTGAGCAAAGCTGTCTCAACGATGAAGGTCGGGCCTGCGCCTGTATCTAAGACAGTGAGATATCGCACCATGAACCAGAATGAAAGGCCAAGGTCAGCTTAGAACTTTAAATTGCGCTTGGCCATCATTATAACTCTATCCGGAAGCCGCTTATTTCTTTTGAACTACAGGAATAGGAGACAGGTTTGCTACATTTCCGTGCTTTCTCGTTCTCAATCAGACCTGGGTCATTTTGAGTACTTGAGTTTTTGCTAATATGCAGGTTGATGTTTCCAATCTTCATAGTGAGCCGCATCGTTTTGCAGATGGCAACCCATATATCTTCAAATATTGAAATTAACAATTTGCATCATCCCTTATCAACTAAAACTACCCTCTGGACACGATTCTTGATGCATTTCAATTATTATTAAAAGAGTTGGTCCACTTCTATGTCCAGTCCGAGCAATATACAATTACGTCTAGTCTACTTACCCCCACCGTTTTTCTACCGGAAGCAATCTGGAGCAGTATTTTATTACCCCGAACTAGTTATTAAATGTATTAAATCTATTCCAGCTATTCAATTTTGCTAAAGACACGATATAATTAATTGGATTCGTTAAGTTCACTAAGCTCAATACGCTGAATGTAAGGGATACTAATTCATGGTCCACTATAATTAGACATCTCACATTGGCGGTTCCATTAGATCTCTAAAATCTAGTCAAAACTGCTCACTGTGATGAATCCGCACTCTGGGTTTTCCCGTAGAAGAGAGGTCTAACGAGAATGACTGCGATTAGAACAGCTGTGCCCCAATTTATTTCCTGGGTTCTCCTCGATTTTCTTACACATCTCCATGCATTTAAAACCATTTCAATCCAGCCAAATATATTAATAGATGCATTGAACAACAGGAAACGCTGATTATTGAATTGCAACGCCCTCTTGAGCGATATTCTGGTACTTGGTTGTTTTTTCATATTTTCAGCAGCTGCAATATATGACTATGTACAGTGACCATAACTGTGAACTGGGCATGTTGGGCAAGGTGAGTCAGGGATATTGGCGCAGCATTGCTGGTACAATTTTGTATACTTGGGCCTGTTAGATACTTACTATATATTTTAGCCGCGCAGTACGGGGGTTTCACTAAACACGATATATAGCCAGGGCAAAAAGGCCCCGGCACTCAGTTATTCTCCTCCACCAGGGTTTGGCCCTAGACTTCGGCGCCTTCGCCCGTACTCAACTTCTCCTTGCAGGGATATAACGTTGCCAACGGGTCGCCCATCCACCCTGCCTCAACCAAACGAACCCAATATTCAGTTACTTACCGACTGTTGCCGTGTTCGTCCTAGTAGAAGGTTTATTCGGGTTTTGCCGTTTCTGTTTCACTACTCTTGTTACTTTCGCCCCTTTTTCCCTTTTTTTGGGTGGTGTGTTTGTCACTCGTGGCTCGTGTCGACAGCCCGTCGGAGTCGCTACATTATGGAGTTATTGCATCCTTAAAAAACTCTACACACTTTTGTGGTCACTTCTGGTTCCTACCTCACACCTCCCGCTTGTCGTGAAGGCAGACCTTGGCCTTACACCACGACATAGTCTGTCTGTCAGAGAGGCTCCGTTCGCTGAGAAAGATCCGAACGTCATCGTAGCATTCCCGTCACTAGGTGTTGCACTAAGAAGTGGTCTCCCGACTTAGAATTGACCACACTACATTCTGGAAGTATCCGTGTATTCCCGTTGATCGGTTTCGCCGATTTTTTAAAGCCCTTAGAAGCGAACCCAGTGGTTACCTGCAACGGCTACCACAACTGTGAAGATTACCAGGACAATCTGTTACTGTCTAGGATCCCAATTCGGGCTATCTCTACTCGCGCCGCGAATGTTTCCTCTCCGGCCTCGAGCCAACACCGATATTCCCAGTACCTTCCGTTGCCTTCTTTGGTTTCCCTTGAGCACAGTGCAGGCCCTTTCTCACGGCGTTGCTGGTCCGCCTGAGGCGTCCCACCTGACTCTCGCTGAAGTGGTGCCCCAGCCCTGTCAAGAGGTCTCCAACATCCGCCAGGAGAACTCCGTGGAAAAATAGGTTCGCACTCCGCAAGCCGCCCATAATGTTCTTGTAAGAGAATTCCGAGCACTTCTTGAGGTGGTCGAGCAAGCATCTGCGAAGGATGTTGCTGAAGATTTTCTTATTTCACGGTCGGACGTCAACAAGATTTTGGAATGTGTGGGTCCTCCCGCCATCTTCGTGAAAAAGATCGGAGGGCGATTCAATCGCGTTCGGGCCCGTCTGAAGACATAAGCAGAAACCATTTTGATGGATAAGGACACTCCGAATAAACTGGCTGCTGTCGTGTCACAAAGCAAACAGCATGCTGTGCAAGGCGACAATCGCCGGAGAGAGAAAGCCAAACGTCATCATTACGGTTCTGATTCGTCGACTTCCTCGGATTCTAACCCGAGTAACTCGGAGGTTTCAACATAATCAGACTCTTAGTCCGATGATGATCGTCGAGAGCGTTCCAACCGCTCTAAGCGGTCGTCAGCCTCGCATGGTATTATCAGGTCCAGTTTGAAGGGCAGAAAACACTACGACTCCGGGAATTGAAGCCAAAAACCCCCGATGCATCGGACAATGCTATCATACCGATACGATAAGTTGGCAGATTCCTCTTTGGATCGCACACACCGTGGGACGGGTTGAGTGCAAGACTGTATCAATCGAAAGCAACTTTCACTGCGCAACCAGAACTTTTCTGGAGAAGATCAAATTTTGGTACTCGATCTCTTATCCCACATTTTAGTGGAAGCCGATATTTCTCGAAGAGCGAAGGACAGGCGTATATCGCGATACTCTAATTTTCAGGGGGTCTGGGCGAAGACCAGTTCAGCTCTGTAAGGGGCAGTCCCGAGACTCTTTTCTCTACCTTCTGCAAGATGTAAAATGCGGTTGAGTTTTTTTGCTCTTGTAGTCTGGCTATTGTAAGAATAGGCAACTATTCCAAAATATTGGAGCTATTCATCGTCTCTTCCTGATTCAATTTTCGTATGAATCAGAGTGATCGACTCAAGAAAAAACCGTCTCTTCCTGAACAGCCTGTCACGCTTCCTGCCTCCACTCTTTCGTGTACAGGTAGTCAGAATGCATTTACTTTTGCAGCCCTTGCATCTGATTGACAAGCGCACCCCCTCGAATCTCCCCCCCACTATCCCATTGGACCCCGAACACTTCTTTGCGTCAAGAACTCCGCAGCTGTTTCCACTTTATGGCGACGTCAGCCTTGACTGTATCCTCTTTCTCTCCGGTCTTGAGGGAGAGTGGGTTGCACAAGAGCCATATATTTTTACGCCAACAATCTGTCGAAACACTGCGCGATATTCACAAGTTCTGTGACGTTTACAAGCAGTTCAAACACAACTCCTCCGCAAAGCCTGTTCTTATAGCTCAGATCATGGTATTCCTCTACAACAACTACGTAACGAAAAGACATAAACAATTCGGGCTATCTTGGAATGAAGCGATGGGGAATATGACGTCTTTCAGAAGAAATGGGCCCTATTGTTTGGAGATCCTCAAATTCCCTGCATGGATTTCTTCCATGACATCGCTACATGCGCGCCTAGTGTTGCTGTGACGAAAGCAAAGAGTTTTTTCGAGTTGATAACCAGAGAAAAGACTAAGTATTCTCCATCCAAACGTAAAGCAAACAGTCCGGCAAAGGGAAAAGACACACTGATGAAGAGAAGTCGACTTTCTCAATCTACAGCTATACACTTAACAATCGATAACGATGCAGCAGCTCCGGTCTCGTAAAAACCGAAAAAGAACAAAGCAGAAGCCTTTCACATTGTCTCAGTTCTCACCCATGATGTGGTTGATACATGATGACC
Source organism: Gracilaria gracilis (assembly GCA_030374805.1). Taxonomy (NCBI): domain Eukaryota; phylum Rhodophyta; class Florideophyceae; order Gracilariales; family Gracilariaceae; genus Gracilaria; species Gracilaria gracilis. The sequence goes on along the minus strand of JARGSG010000029.1, from coordinate 20,084 downwards.
CCGAGTGTTGTCCAGCGTATTTAAGGGCCTCACAAACGATAAGTAAGAGAGCAGAAATTGATACTAAGGAGAAACCAGTAGACGAATGGGTTAATGTCATTGGAAAAAGGTACAATGATTCGTCGTTGCGACCGCGTCAAGCCCTGCAATATTTATAGGATAAACCAAACACACCTGGAGATCCGCCTATTGGCTCTCGACCAGGTGCTTATTTACGTTCAGTGAATAACGGGTTCCGGAAATTGTCGTCACTCCTTTTTGCCAACTACAGACGTAGTAGCCAAAACAACTACAGATTTGAAGAGTTCATGGACCACGAAAAGGCAAAGATGTGTCATAATTTGAGTGAGCGCGACAGGAAGAGGGTAATCGTGGGTGCGGGTATTCTTGGTATCGGAACTGACCATGAAGATATTGAGATACTACGGGCTGGAAAAAAACAATTGACTACACGGGAAGCTACGGAAATGAGGGTGGGGCCGGTAAATTCGACCTGGAGTCGCATGAAGGGGCGTCGGGTACGAGATCCTCTTTCAGAAAACGAGAATCGAGGGAGTTTCAAGAGGCTGGGATGAAGTTCTTTGAGTCGACCAGGAGCTACTTTGAGAATGAGTAAAACAAAGTTTCTGTTTTTTTCTGCATCTCCAACACAAACTGAACACCTCCGGCCTGCACAATTCTTAACATCGCACTGAATCTTGTGTTCCGATAACTTTCACGTCCAAAAAGCAATGGGTCCTTCTCCTGACGGCGGGAACGAAGCATCTTAAAGTTGTGCCCTAAAAGAGCCTTTCCAACGTAATGTTGAGTAAAAGACGTTCTTTCACCTTTAGAGGTAAGAGCCAAAAACTTCATCGACTCGACTTTTCGTGAACGGCACCATGTCGTGGAGTTACTTAAGTTGCCTTAACGGACACAATGGCTCCCTCATTGGCTGTTCCCGACTTGGCGGTGTACGACATTATATCCATGTCAATTTCAAATTCTGCAGGGAGTTCTCCTACCTTAGCTGGTATATTCTTTTGTCTGATGAACTTCGCTCCAGCTATACGATGGTTGCCTCCGAGACCGAAGAGTTTGTGACTCCAAGAAATGTCATCGATGGGTTCATGATCTTGAAGTCCGCCGTTGTGAATCATTTCTCGAACATTCCCATTCGCATGTGCACCATCGGTGCTCCTCCTAAACTCTGGTAGCACCAACAAATTGGTTATCAGCCTTCATACCTTTGCACCATCGCCGTACATTTCGTTCACCAGTTTTTCTACTACCACATGAAGTGAAGACACCGATGGCATTATGAATGGGTCGGACCATGACCTTAGCTCAGAATAGAGCACAAAATCCATGTTCGTACTTTATATATTGGACACATGATCCACGTGTTTAGCGATGAAGAGCAAGCTGAGGCTATGGTATCCGAAAACTTGTATTACGTGTGAAAGTTCTACCGCATGTGCTCTTGCAGAAATAGTCCCAAATGCGTTATGCTGGTGTAATGCAGCGATGTCGATTTGGTTTGGTAGCCTACGATGAGAACCTGGTGATGCACTGCAAAAAGGTTTCCCACGTGTCACGACTAGTATTTACCTTGCGATTAGAAATTTCCATAGGAAATAAAGTACATAGAAGCATTTTATACACAGTTAACGTCAAAGTCCTTTGTCAAACCTGCCATGATCCTGTTACTTTCTGTCACCAAAAACTTTAGTATGGCCTAGGTAAAAAGCAAATCCATGACAAATATCGGAGGCTTACGAGGTCACATGAACTTAACGTTGCCATTTAACCTATGATAACACCCTCGCGACTAGTAATAAATACGTTTCCCAAGTGTAACCATCAACATTGAATTCGTGACTCCCAACTTCTATTGAACAATACTGATATTGGAGCATTCCATTCAGGGTTCCGGCCAAAAGGCGCAGGTTTATTATGGTTTCATCCTGTCAGGTTGTGTGCTCATGATGTCCGTATGGTTCAAGTCAGAAGCGAATTTAATGGCCAGTCTCCTCAAAACGCGAGGACTCATAAACAGAAATTAGTCTTTTGCATTGGGAGAACAATCTCACAATGCACAAAAAACTGGTTTCATACGTGTAACCACATGCAGTCTACTTGCAATATGTGCTACATTTAAAGGATCAATTTAAGCATTTGTATGTTGGATCTTCAGGAAAAGTAGACAGGTCTACTACGTGTCTTTATTTCCTCGTTCTCAATCACAGCTAAGTCAAAACGTATTTTAGTTGTATTTTATATCCAGTGCCGGTGATAGTTAATTCCGTGTAGGTTATTTACTCCCCACCGTTTTTCGACGGGAACAAATTTTAGAAAGTAATTCATTAATGATGAGTTAATTTAGTAAATATATTAAATCTGATTCGCATATTCAATCTTGCTAAGGCCACGACATAATTAATTGGTTCTATTTCGTTTGCTCAGCTTTGTATACCGGATTTATCAGATAATAGTTATTGGTCATATATATTTATATATCTCATATTAGTGGTTTCATTCGATTCCTAAGAGACCGTCAAAACCTCATTCCGATGAATCTGGACTTTGGTCTTGGCTGTAGAAGGGAGGTTTAACGAGAATTACTGGGAATAGAACAGCTGTGGTACAATTTAGTACCTCGTAGTTTCTGGCCTCTTTTCGATTTTCTTACACATCTCCATGCATCGAGAATCATTGCCTTTCAGCCAAACATATTTATAGATGCATTGAACAACAGAAAATGCTGATTATGAAAATTAAAATGATGCTGTGCTTAATGACTGTTACATCTTACTTATCGAAACCCATTACCACTGGTTTTGACTAGCATGGCTCTTCTGCTCTTGCATTAGATTTCTGAAATTGTTCCAGTTTTTTATTTGATACAACTTGAATTACGGTACTTGCATGTTATTAGTTATGTCCTTCAGAATGAGTTCGTCCGAGACTCGCTGTAGCCAGCTTCACCAGTTCCGTAGTATCAATTGAATTTCTTTCCATTTTAGATGGCGAATTATTACAAAGCCAGCCTTCGGTTTCCGTTGCAGATATTATTGCCAATGTGATATTTAGAGCGGTTTAATAATCATCATGGTGAGCAATGACGCATCGGTATCATCGTTTTACTCCTCTGTGATGGAATCGCTGGTTCATTTTCGTTAACCAATGCATTTTAAGAACAGTGTTCTTGATTATTAAGAATCACGAGAAACAGGTATTATAAATGAGAATTGTAAGAGCAAGGAAAAAAATGAGGAGGAAGAGGGATAAGCAGCAAGTAGAGTATACTTATCATTGCATACCGTATCAAGAATTCATTATTTTATACTCTATATCCCATATGGTTCATGAACTTCTCGCAGCTCGTGTAGCAATCGAGCCAGAAAGACCACAGCCCAACGAAGCACTTCCTTTTCAACTACATGGATGGCGACGTGCTATCTGCGAAGGTTGGAGCTGGAAGGGCGCCCAGGAGAACCCCGACCACATAGGCAACGACGGCGACTTTTCTGCCCGGGCGCATCTCGAGGCGTCTGACTTCCACGCCTCGAACCACGCACGGCAGGGTCTTATCGCACTAAGCAATCGGAGTCCCAACTGGACGACGGGGCGGCTTGACGTGATGGCGGGAGCAAGGAGTGCGGGGAGTTCGAGGGTGGCGAGGGTAACGGCAACGGCAGTCCATGAGGGTTGTCGAGCGGGATGAGGACGGGACGCGAAGCACCAGGATGGAAACGCGCTATAGGGTTGGAAGCAAGGACGTCGAGTGCCGACCTTTTCTCCCCCCTACCACTGAAATACACAATAATTATATCAAAATCTCTTCTTTTTAAAAATTTCCAGAATCTTTTCTTAAATTCTAGAAAATTATTCTTTCAGCTGGTTTCATATCTTTCAGCTTTTTGCGACATCGATTTTCGCATTTGGCGTTCAGTTTCGTATCGTGTATACGGTGTTCAACATGTCTTCGAAAAACGCTACGAATTTTGTGAGCAAGAAGTTATACGAGTTGGCGAGTGTGCTACAATTCTAGGAAAAACATTTTAGTACTTTGTTTACTCTTAAAATAACTATTTGATGCGTCTTTAGGACTCAAAGTGGTCTTCGTTCTACTCGTCTTCTTCCAAGACTATAATGAATTGTTCCATAGAACGTTGAACACCTTTCGCGTTGTCTGCCCCAACTATATGAGTGTTTGCATCAAGAAGCTGTTCAGCGCTAGTGTTCATTCGGTTCGCGATTAGCTCCAAAAACTTCTCTTCAGATAATTTATCCAACCCGCTTATGCTTGAACGCATGCATCATTGACGTAGCAAAGCTAGCTGGTAGAGTGATGCACGGAACAAAATCGTAGCGTTTGTTAGGGTGGACTGTAAAGCCGCGAATCGAGTCCGTGATTATCCTAGTCTCCAACACCGTTCTATCTTTAGAATTTAGTAGCAATCTGATATTCACTCCATCATCAATAAAACTGAACTTGTCTCTCCGATAAGCACGCCTAACCTTTCGATGAAATCCTATCAAAAGCTTCATCGAAGTAGAAAAGAATACAAGTGAAAAGTTTGCATTTCGTCCCGTCCTGCTAGAATAGCAACAAAAATTGAAGAAGTCTCCAAATCCTGTTGCCTCGACACGGTCGATTTCCGCGTTCACAAGAAAAAGAGATCGCCGCCAGAAAGTTCAAACCCCACTTATGTCGCAAATCTTCGCATTTGTAAAGTCTACGAACAAACCTACCTTTTCCGCGGGCCTCGTCGATATAGTAGGGGTTCATTACATCTTGCAACTTATGACGAGCAATTGATAAGGATTTCCTTAGATCCGCATCAAAAAGTAGATTCTGGTTCTTAGATTATATGTCAATAATGCGTTGGAAATAACGTTTTCGACGGCCTGCGCGTTTCGAAACAGCAGCAGCATCATATAGATATCCTTACTAGCAACAAATATGGCCAAAATATGTCCCAACCATGGCCGAAATATGGCCACTTAAGCCCAAAACTTGTGAGGACGTTTAACTTGCAAAGATAAGCAAGTCTCACTTTTTTGAACATGGCCAAAACGTAGCCGAAATGTAGCCGAAATATGGCCGAGGTGTACACGTGTCAGCCACCAAAAATACTTTTTCTCTCTAGCTGCATCCTCTTCCAACTTTTCGACTTAAGTGGCCATACCTTGGCCATACTTCGGCCACATTTCGGCCGTAATCGCTGTTCGTAGGGTATTTCGCGACTGTCTCAAGTTGCGACCGAATCCCGTCCACATCATCCATACGTATATACACGTATTTTAGTGCAACGTCAGAGGCGAAAAGACACCACGAAGAGGTCCGAGATCTTCCTCCCTATGAGAGCAGCCAGCCGACGGGACCACTCTGGCAGGGTACGACGAAGTCGGGTGTAAGCCGAGGCCAAGCCGTCATGACGGAGCGTAAAGAGTTGTGCAGGGAATCCACTGGACACCATTTCTGTGTGGGTACGGTATCCTCGCAAAGAGCACGAGTCCATCTAAATGCGGGAAAGGAAAGAGGAGTGCACGAGAGCGCGGAATGGAAAGAAGGAAATGAGAAAAAGGGGCGAAAGCAACGGTAAACACCGGGGTTATCCCGGTACAGGGTCGAGCGCGACAGAAAACGGTAAAACATTCCCACAGCAGGGTTGTTTAGAGGACGCAGGGAGGGTAGACTACCCGTATGCAAAGGAGCGTCTCTTCTGGAAGGAGTCACTGACCGTCGAAGGCGGAGACGTCTAGGGCCAACCCTGGTTTGGGAAGGTTACTGAGTGGCGAGGTTCGAGTGAAGAGCCATTATATTGTGCAGTGACCTCCCTAGAAATAGGTAAAAACAATCTAATAAATATCTAAATTACGAGCAATGCTTTGCCACTCATCCCGAAATTTACACTAGATTAGTGCTCGACAAGCCACAAGGTGCGGTAACAAGCTCGCTGACACGTAAGTGCTAACACGACAAAGTAGAGAAACCACCCGTTAGGGACATTGCACCAAATGTAGCTTGCCAACATGTAAAATATTCAACAAGTTATCACACTTTCCTGATACCGTATATGGTCATGCAGCCAGAGTGAAATTATTAATGAAGCATTGTACGGCTTCACAATCTGCACGTGAGCGGCACAAAGCATTTCCCTTATGTCCATCGGTTCGGTTAGGACGATCAATAGCTATCGTGAAACACATGATGTGCCCAGCAGTACAACGGAGACGATCGAACCCTAATGACTTGTTTCCACTGAAAACCACCTTAGAATGATACCGCATGTCGCAAATGGCCTCGATATCAATGTGATTATTAGTGGTAAACTTTAAACCATTGCAAAGGACATTCCCGCGCTGCTCCAAAGAACGATTTCCCAGTCTTTCTTCAGAACTGTTCAAAAAGCGGTTTTCAAGCGCCAAGCAATCGTCGATCATTCTTATTAACGAATCTTCTTTGGAGATTGCCGACCTATTTGGTTGAACAGGAGTCAGTTTGCGTTTCTTGTTGTACATTAAAACCTTTTCGGTCATCTGCGACGGCAAATCCTTTCCTTGTGCGCCCAAAATTCATTTCAATCGGTACCGCGCTGGATCGAGGCCTTGAAGATCTTCATCGTGGGAACTAAAGAAAAAAGGGGATCGTTGTTGTGGATCACCTCTAGCGAGCTGCCTGATATTGAGTTAAAGGCAAATTGTCTTCTTCAAGCTCTTCTTAGAAGCAAAGCATTGCACGTCGTCATGTTGTCCATCGGACTGAAAATCAGACTCTGAGATGACCCGTTTATGGTTGGCTATTGTGTGACAAAGCTCGTGGAACAAAGAACCCATCTCATGCTCTGTCTCGTTTCATATTCAGATTCATGACACCCAGTACAAGACCACAAACTTCTCAAGAGGATTACATCCAGTTAAAAGACAATACACTTCTCAAGAGGTTCATTCGCATGATAAAATCATAAGCAATTCAAACTGTGTTTGAAACAACTTATAATCCTATCGCATCCGTCCATATATATGTTACTTACCGACCATATATATCCAAAAATAGACAAACTGCAGATGTAACGCATTGATATACCTTATTTACTTCTACAAAAAAGACAACATAACTTTGCGCAAAGTTTTTGGGTTGCTTCGAGCAAACTTTGCAGACACTAACATAGTATTCGGTGGGTAGTTTGCTGCAAATGTAATATTCATTGGTTTCATTGTCGTAGGTGTCAAAAATTTCATTGGAGCCCATTTTAAATACAGTCTTGTCTTTGAGAACATCTAGAAACTGTTTGTCTCTCTTGAAGTCAAAGTCCTCGTTCCTTTTCAGAAGTTTTAGTAATGCCGATTAATCTTTTTCATATTCGCTTAGTTTCCTTTTCGTGGACTTCATGATCTGAGAAAAGGTCCATTGTGAATAAGTTACTGTAGGGATTGGAAACTCTATAAGTTTCGCAGTGCTTCGCCAGGACTTACAGATTAGGTTAATAATATATTGGCAACCCACCACTCTGCCAAAGCGGCCGTTATCAACCCAAAAGCTTGAGAGGCACGCTGTAAGATCAATTACACGTGGTCTGAACAGCCCAAAAGCGCGCAATGCGCAATTGCTGTACTTAATGGTGACACGTACCCTTCTGACATGAACGTCCAAAATGTTGTATGGAGTACATCACAAAAAACTGTGCATTCGTGCCGAATCATACCGTAGACGAAATTATATGCATTCGGAATATGCTGAATTTATAGAAAAATTCCCTGCTGGCCAAGCGAAAGGAACTTGGTATGGCATGCGAGCGGAAATTAGGCACGATTGCAGTGACTGGTGCGTCTGTGTTCTCGGAAATGGAATTTCACATTCAAAAATACTATTTTTGATGACCGAATGTCTGGTGACTTTTTCCAAATTTTTTTCCGATATTTGGGTTTGATATGCGGAAATACGTATTTGGTGTGCTAGTTTGACATTCAAAATTTGCAGTTCTGGAAATTCGCCAGTTTTAGAATTTCAAATATGCTAGTTATGGAACTGGGGAATTTCCAGAACTGCTAATTTTGAATGTCAAACTAGCACACCAAATACATATTTCCTCATATCCAACCCAAATATCGGAAAAAATTTGGAAAAAGTCACCAGATAATCGGTCACCAAAACTAGCATTTTTGAATGTGAAATTCCATTTCCGAGAACAAAGACGTGGATGCCGCCTGGAGAAAGACTTGTTGAGACTCAGAGTTAATATAAAACATAGAGAATGGGAATAGACATGATGCGATTGGCTAATAATCATTGAAAAGGTATGTGAAGGCGGTCACAGGAGTACTTGGATGGCTAGGGGTCAGAGATGTTTGTATGATGGGTTACGTGGTGGTTTGTGCAGGTTTTGGTTCTCAATGACACAGTAAAGGATTTGGTAGGCGTTTGACAGTGTGTATCTGTACTTAGCGTTTGTTTACGAGAGTCTGGAAAGCTAGGGTGCTAGATTTTGGCCCTAGGAGGCAATGGAAGCCAATTGGAAAGTACAGCTGTTGTATATATATATATATATATGATCCGTTTTGTTTCAATGGCTAAGGGGTCATTTATGACGGTTGCATGTTGTCATGACACTGTACGCGACCATTGAACCCGCGCTTCACAGCTACATTGTTGATTCTCACATTATTTTCACGGTATCCATTGGACGCACTGTATTTTGCAATTTTTTTGGATAACTGGCACTGTGCCACGGCGCGCTGGTTACATAACACGCGTTCAATGTTTTTCATTAGACACTACCATAACCATTGAACCCCGTTATGCAGATGTGGGGCAGATATCCAAACATCGACCTTCTCGCATCCCCGTACAGGATTCAGCTCGGTATGTCGAATTCTCTGTCACCTTTACGCTTGTATCGCGAGTTATATTCGTTAAGAAAAGTTATGTAGTATGAGACCTAATCATGATTTCTTTATCTCTCCACTAGAGATAACAAAGCATTATCGGCATAGTATATCATTTTAGAAACTCTTGGAACATCACTACATAACTATAGAATGCAGAGGACAAGACCAATGACTAACGGTTAGAATGTCTGACAGGAGTCACCAAATGGAGGACATAATCCTCCACTTGCCAATTTTCGTAACCATTCTCTCTATTGTCTAACGTTGACGGGTTCACAGTTTCTCAGAAGGCATCTTCACGGCTAGAGACAGAGAGTTACCTTCCATTCCATTCATCCATGTTCTGTTTTATTGCGAAGATGCATTCAAGAAGTCCCAAAACCAAAGCCCAACTAGAGGCAGAGTTGGAGTTCCATCGGTTCTTGACGAAAGCCAATCTGCAAAAAACGCGTCTTTTGTTGCGAAAGAACTCTCAAACGATCGAAGACTCGACGATTGCGATCCGTAAAACGATTTTGATTGCTCGTCGGAGAACAGTTCTCCTACCATTCTTTTCCTCATCTCTTCCGACTTCCTCCACAGAAACCACCCGAGATCTCTCAGAAACACCAACTTGCATGGACTTGCGAAGCGTAGGCCATCTCTGTGCACTTTTACTCCCCTCGAGTACGAAAGTCTACATTTGTAACACCCCCCTTGTTCAACCACGAGCTTGTTGTTACGAGCTGAGACTCTGTGGTGCCGAGAGTAGCAGTGGAAGCACCTTCCCTGCCTCCGTGGGCATACGTGTTGTTGCTTAGTTTTGCTATTGAAAATGCTAACCACTCGAGAGTATCTAACATAGCATGCCAAACAATCATGTTCCAATCTTCTCAGCAGAGATTCACAAAGATTCAGCACGCTCTCGATACCGTTTTCTTCTCTCAGTGCGAGGGCGACAGATTTGCCTTCGTGAACTCCATGCCCCCGAGCAGATATAAGATCGCCCTGTCTAATGCTTTTCACGGGGGATGCCGGCGATGGACTACGAACTTCCCAGTTCTGAACATGTGCATGGTTCTCGTTATTAACTTCAATCATCATATTCAAGTTAGTGTTGCTGCACACATCCCAGTTCTTCGAAGCAGAATCGAAAAGACAAACTCCAGATTCCTGTCCATCAATTGACCGGTACAGCCAGTGCTTTCGACAATATGTCTTGTTCTCAAGCCATTTCTTCTCTTCACGCCACGGTTATGCCGCCTTGAAGTCGTCCATCATTTTAGTTTCGGATGCTTTGGCCTCTCAACGGGACTCCATGTACAACCCGAAAGATGTAGAGTAGACGATAACGCAGAACGCCATTTTATCATCTCTATCGGCCCTACCTGCTTCGTGAGCGTGATACAATAAAGATGTGGACCCACCAACGTGTAGGACCAGTCTTACATTCAGGGCATCAAGTCCAGCACCGAAAGCACAAGTACACACCATTAGAGTTACATGGAGTGTTGGTTTTCCTTGCCCCTGGGATATTGGATTCTTCCATGCAGAAAACATCTTTCTTTGTTTCTCATCAGCCATCCCGCCATGGTACGAGAGAACGGTAACTGACTTCTCCAACCCATGGGAAGCTTTTCTCTCCCAAAACGAAACACTGGGTTCATAAGCGGCGCACAACAGCTCTGTAAGATCTTCCACATCTCGCCGTTGCATTACGTACATCAGTACTCGGAACGAAGTTGAATCGGGATGAGAAAAGCAAACTTCGTTAATCTTGGCCTCAAGAACGGATAAAGCAAAGTTGTTTAGGCGCATCGTATTCTTCTGAAATAGCTCCGCGCTGGATCTGAGATCCGCTTCTCGAAAGGGAGGGCACACAACAGAAAACACCAAGCTCTTTCGGGCCGTCTGCATGGAGAAAAGAGAAACAGCAGAAAGCCCATGCTTCGAAACTAGACCCAATCGTTCACGAGAAGGAACTCTTGCTGTCAATAGGATACGTGGGATAGGATCTGGCACTTCAAGGAGTCCGTAGCGTAGATCTCGCATGCTTTGGCGGAAAGAAGACCATGACGCAGTGACGTGAGCCTCATCTAGAACCACACGAGCCAATCGTCGACAAGAGCACATTCTTTGAACAAATTGTTTGAACTCCTGCCCCCTTACGTGCTCTGGGAGAAGCATATATAGGTCCGAAAAGTCGCTGGTAGACTCTGATATTCTCGTAGAGACTTTTAGACCGCATGATTCGGCTCTGAGCTTCATTTCTCTCACCAATGAGAGCAGTGGAACTATCAATATCGTGCTGAAACAATTGCGTTCCATATATCGTGGAAGAAGGAAGCAGATAGACTTTCCAGAACCTGTGGGAATTACCAAGGGTATATTTCCCTTCTTCTCAGATACAGACACAGTAGCGTTGAACTCTTTCATGGATCCGAACGTAGTGGACTGGTCAGAGAGCATATTTCGCAGGGGTTTCAAAAAGTGCGGGAGCAAATGCTCGTAGAGACAACAAGCTCTTTCGAAAATTTGTACAACACCGCGGTTTTGAGTAGATGTTATCATGGGTAGATCGGGTCCTCGGCGTTCCCTTCCGTAAGAAACAGCAATTTGACTATCTAAGACGATTGCGTCCTTCTCACTTCGATAAGCCATTGAATGGGAATTAGGCTTGATTTCATTTCCATTTAGGGGTGTGGAGGACAAACAGGGTGTCTCATGGACGTGCGACAACCTCTCGGTCAGGGTTTTAGTTCCGTTGGCCTTCACCTTCTTGTGTTGGGGCATCAATCGGAATACCTTCGTTCCTGGTTCGCTTGTCGTGGTAAGAGTCGAAGAGGAGCCATACATGCCACTGTTTTGACCATCTTCGGTACGCTCCAAGATCTGTCTTGTTGAGCTTTGTGAGTTCCTGCCTAGTTCGGGCGTAAATCTGTTCGGCTGTCGCCATACTATGGCCGGCCTGTGTGTGCCCGACATCTTGGAGTTCATTCCCGATTTGGTCTACAAGATTGGACGCCTTTTCTCCACTAACCGAAGCAACCATACCCACGGTGGAGTGTCTATACTTACTGAACATAATACGTATCCTACTCACAACCAGGTGCTTCGATATAACACTGCGAATATGGTCTTCCGTGAAAGTTCTTCCCTTTTTGCTGAACAGAAAGTTCCAGTGATCTCTCCCAAAGGAGGACCCATAAAGGGAACCAACTATTGCTGCTTCGAGCGGGCGAATTTAATTGAGAAAGAGGAGGAGATATTCACCGGTTTTTGGATCGGGAAACCTAGTAATTGGTTCAGCGAAGCCTTTCATACCTCTCGACTTTGACCAGCGAGTGATTAGCATTGCCTCCCCTTTAGATATGAAGAAACTGCGTAGTACTTGCACATCATTCGAAAGACACAGTGTACCAATCTCTGTAGCCCGAGAGGGAGACCCAGATGAAATTTGCACACAGAAGAGAAGCTGATTCTGAACTTCTTGGCAAGTAAAAAGCCATTCCAATGCTCTAGATTTCAACATTCGTACCCCATACAAGCTGAGTACCTCTCGTTCCGAATCATTGCTATTCGGAGAGAGAAACCATACCCGAGCGCGTGCAAAGCGTGTTGAGCCCGAACGGGGTATTGTTTTTAACCCAAGCTCGTTGTGTTCGGTTGAAGGAAACAAAATTATGACCTGGACATTTGTTAGCCATTTCATCCTGAAGCAAGTGAAGCATGGACATGAAACCATCAGGCAAGTTGGCTCCCGGTAGTGGATTGCTAAAAATTAACTACTGGATGGACTTCTGCCCCGCCTTGAACAACAGACCTAGGCGATCGAGAGAGAGATGGACATCCTGCACAATCCCACAAGATATGTGACTTTGGCAGGCTTCAAAGTTAACTTGAATATCTTCTTGGTCCCTGATACCCATAGCCAGGGTCCAGCATCGACCCGGACGTATGATGCAGTGTTGTTCTTTTGCAGATCAAGGGCATCGTTCACGCGCTTCATCTCGCATTCCAGATCTTCTGAGAGGAATCCGAATGATGGAGTTCCACATTTCTGCCCGTAAGCGATAAACCTCATGGACTGCACAAGCGGAAATACCATACTACAAAGAAGCAAGAGGCTTTGATATTTCCAATGCATTACATAGACGATACGACGCATTATCCGGCGATTCCGATGTAGATGCGTTCTGAGAACGAGCACATCTGCAACAGACAAAGTTTTTGACTGTGAATGTCTCTGAACGAAGAATCATGGGACGAGCTTCGAGTAAAAGGGATCGATGTATGAAATGAATGGTTTCGTATCGCGGATAGAAAGGTTCTTCCCATCGAACGATTTGGAATTAGGTCCAGGTACAGTTTTCGGAAACTTTTCGAGCTCTTCCAAGTAGGGAACTAGTACCCCAGAAAGGCTTCCATCGCAAAGATGACCATTTCCTTCCTGACAACGTATGCAAAACATTAGAAGGCGACAAATCCCCAAGGCATAGCTCTTTGCGGCCTTGTCAGACACCGCACGGAATTCCATTTGCCTGTCTCCACGAGAACGAACGTTGATCGACTTAAGTATGCAGTTTGGGATGTCAAGTGCAATCTTTGGTAGCATAAGCAGATATTCTGTAACATCATTAAGGACGGTGTCCCATAAAGTCACCTCATTTGCCTTTGAATCCGAAAGTTGAAATGCAGTCTTCAGAGTTACCTTGCGGCTGAGCAAAAGGTCATCCACACGAGACATTGAAGTGAATGTATTCTTCAATTTTTCATCTGCTATTGCTGCTGCTCCTTCTTCTTCATGAAAGTCAATGGTGTTGGATAAGATATTTGACACCACTTCATTCATATCATGATTAGCATTCTTGAGAGAACTATGATCATCAACTTGCCTCTGATGTTGGCGCGGTTTCTTTCAAGTCCCCCCGTTTCACAGACCACCTCTTTACTGCCTACAGGAGCACTTCCGGAGACGGGATACAAGCGCTTTGAGCGTCCGCCAAAAATAGTCTGGAACCTAATCGTTCCAAGAGCTTGGAGTCCGGTAATTATCTCTCGAGGATTTTCTACAGCATGAGTTGCAGAAAGATGTGAGGCAAGATTTCTCGGACCCGTATAACACGCACTACATAAGGTGCATTTCAATCCTTCACTTATGCCCAAGCCAAAAAGCGAAGCAAGAAAGGTCGAACCCTTTGCGTTGACTGTCAGATTGTGGGAGTCGGTGGAAGCGCACGGACTGGTAGGTCCACAAGGATAACTGCTCCAAACGGTTGAGATTGGTTGATCTGACTGCATTGTAATCTTCTTCTCCCAAACCTCGTCTGCAATTCGCTTGACTTGATCAGATTTCAGTCCATGTTTCCCAGAAAGATGATCTGAAATTCTGCTTTTGGACGGTAGCCCAGTCCCACAAGAGATACAGATAGCAAAGAGTCCAATAGTATGAACACCAATAGAAGGTTGCGGAGGTTTGGCGTCAATATTTGGGTTGTCCATCTTGAGCTCTTACTAAATCCTGAGTACGATGCAGAAATATCCAACAATATATACCGAAGTTCATTTGTTACAAATATCACGGAGGGGATTTCAAGAGAAGCAATACGATATCGCTAGACGAGAGTGGGTCATATATGGCGAAACTCTGTACCAAACCGTGTTCCCGCCATAAACAACACAGATCTTATCATAGAAGCACTCTGGAAGAGGCCATTATTGAAAATCTGGTGTTACCGTAGGTATCCATCGACTGAGTATCTTTCCCGCCAAAGAGAGTAGACGCAGGGAAATGAATTTGGATATTGAAACTCCTCAGAGGCGTTGGTATCCGGTATATCTTGGGTCCATATTGATAGAAACGAGGGATACTTAACTCTACTGACATCTGCTCTCAATAATATCTAAAACGAGACCATCTTACGTCATCATGATACATCCCAGGGATCATTGAATATCCAAAGTGGCGAAAAAAGTAGCGGACAATAACCCCGAAAGCCTCAATGATCTATAAACATTGTTATAAGAACGGGCATCTCTCGGTGATATGCCGCGTTACTCTCTGTACGATACAACTTCATCATGTTATGTGCCGTGGGCAATATTTCGTAAGAATCCACCAAGGTATGTACGTTACGAAAATTCATGGAAACCTTTCAACCCTCCGCTTCTGCGCATAGTAAAACAGATGCCAAGTTCATAATACTGGAAGATCTGAGCACCAGAGCCTGTTACGAGAAGAGAAGGGAGTTAAAATGGTCATCGAAATTCCAACAACACAAAATGGAGGATGAAATCATCCATACTGAATTGCACCAAAACGTTGAGTTGGATGTACTGGACGTTGGACCAAAATATGAGATGTCTTGGAGAAATGCGATGTAGAGAATCCCAGAATGTCCACGAACTCACTGTGGAAAAGACGGACTGGGGATCGAATGGGCCCACTCACATGTATACACGACTTCCATATCTTTCTGACAAGAAACATGAGAGCCCAGGCTCAGGGTAGAACTTCCGTAATTCAGCGCAAGAGGGCATGAGGATACAATGGTCGAATTGGTTGATGAAACGAAAACGAATGAACACAATATACAAAAAAATATGCTGCTTGCAGCACAAAATGGGGTTATTATTCCCTGTCATGGAGATGTGACAACTGACGTTAACCCAAATCGAGATCGGCCGATGTGGATTGCGTCGTTCAGAAGTCCATGACAGACAGTTGATGTCCGAACAGATCACTTTCTTAATGCGTTAATTATCTGCAATCTGAACGGACGAGAGGCTTCAAAGATTTTATGTAGCATGATTATTTCAATGGCTACTATTACCAGTATTTCTCACAGGCCAACTGGAAGTCTATTGGAGGGTGGTAAACTGCGGTGGAGCTCCTCAATCTCAATTTTAGAATTTAGCCACATTTTGATGTCTTCAAAGCTAGGATGGACCCGCAGTGATGCTCGAAATATCACTCCACACTTGTCCAAGTCCGTCCGACAATGTCTAGCACTTCTTCGTTGCGCCTCCAAGTGTACGGCAGGAATACAAAACGCAATTTTCTTCATGTGGTAATACCCCTTGTCATTCGAGAAAGATGGACCCGAATCTGGCACAGAAACCGTAACCAGATGTTAGAAACTTAACCAAGTGTGAGTGTTCGAGAGATTGGAAAGTAAAAGAACAGCACAGTTCTGACGAATAACGCTGCAATGATAATCACTTGACTTTCAATGACTTGGTGAGTAAAAGAAAAGGAAAGCTGAACTCAAGGCGCCGTCCTCGGGCGCAGTGAATTAATGTAGCTTTGAAGGGCTAAGTAACGCAATCGTGACAAAGCTACAACATCCTTGAAGTGATGGAGGTACAATGCAATGCGTTCGTGCTCCGCCAAGATGAACCTCTGGAAATGTTCCTGAACGAATCCTAGATACAGGCGAACGTGCGTCTGTACCCTTGAAACGTGTGGGCCTAGTAATACAAAGCAGGCCTCGCATGACAGCCTGTGCGCCAACGTTTTTTTCAAACCTGCAGATATATAGTCCGTCCGACCATCACCACATATCAGGACTCTCCCAAATATGTCCGGGCCCCTATCAATCCGCCACGGGTCTCTCACGCCCGTCCGCACCCTCGAAGCTCCCGCCCACACTCGCCTGCGCCTGCTCTCACCCATCCCCACCCACCGCTGTCCAATTCACATCGACCAGGCTCCACCGCCCCACCCCAGCGACTCACCCGTTAAAATCCTGGAAACACAAGTGATTCCTCATGGAAATGGCGAAGATAAGACATCATTCTGTCATTATTCGTAACTTCATCATCGGAAAGCTTCGAACCTGACTCTGCAATTGGTTGAATGCTGTCATCTCCAGGTTGCTGCATAGTACAAGATATTGAAAGATACCCAATTGGATAGTTTTCAGAAACCGAAAACAAACAACGGGATCTCTCACCATAAACTGTCTGGAGGTTCATCGTTCCCAAGGTGTGAAGCTCTAGAATAATTGTTTGACAATCTGGTACTGTGTGATTCAAGGAAAGATGCGAAGGCAAACTTCTGTTATCGGAGTAACAAGAGGCACAACAAGACAATTGCTATCTTAAAGTGACGGTCAACTATAGACTGGATCGAGGAAGCTCGTGCAGTTCCTGATTGAGTCACGACCATCGCAATGAGTAAGAGATGACCCACTGCCAGCTGCACATGAGTACTGGTGCCACAACGAAGACAAGTGCAGAGTTGATTCCATAGTACCCTTTCTTTCCCAAACCGTATCAACCATTACCTTTTCCACTTAAGCAGCAATCCCACGACTACTGAAAAGGTGATCCGAAACTCTTCCCTTTCATGGTAATCCACAGGTATGCTCACCATAGAAGGTGGAAAGCGAACCACCGCTTCATCGGACCGTGCCAGAAAGCGTCGGATGGATTGAGGCTAGCAAAGCTGCTGTTGAGGATAGAATCCTCTATGTTGACACGTGGTCTCATTTTAAGACCGTTCCTCGGCGCAGTAACCTGCGTCCATTCATTCAATCCATGAGGACCAGTGCCCGACACCTCAAAATATGAACTATATATGTTCTGCAAAATAGAGAATTGCATGGAGTACACATCAGCTGTTCCTTCTCGTCAGTCACGATCATGGTCACGAGTTGAGCACATAGTCCTCCATTCCAAGCCCGAAGTTCCTTGCTTGGGACAATTCGAATTGGATACCTGTGTATGAACGCTTTCCATGTCGACTGAATGAACTTTATCCTTACCCGAGCTCTACTAAATTGGAGGATAAAATATTCCAATTTGAGTGAAGCATGACTGCTCTGAAAAGAGAAAAAGCCATAGAAGCCAGAAGCAAATAATGGGACTTGAATTATCCTTCATGGACCCCTTCATGTCCAACTTCATGAATAGACATCGCCAAGAAACGGAATTGATGGTCCCATTATCACTAATAAAGTTCCTCTGCAATTACTTGCGTTCCATCGGATAAACTCAATTGGGATTTGAATTTGAAACAGAACTCTACATCGTCGAATACTCTCGCTCACCACATGTCCTCTCAGGGCCAAGTGATCTGGATGCCATCATGCCCTTTAAACGCATGGAAAGAAGCGGTAAACGAAATGATGAATACTATGTGAAGGAACATCAACAGGCGAAGCAGACGGTACAAAAAAGCGCATTTTCAAGTGTTGAGATCAAGATTGGCATGACTCAGTATTAGCAAGTATATTGAGTACTTGAAAGCATGTTGTGAATGTAGGGAAATGCGCATCGAGTCAATAGAACACCTTTCTCACGGCTATATCTTCTCATGTAGAAGGCGATCAGAGGGAAAAGCTTCAGATTGAAGAACAGCTTGCTGCGGGAGGAGGCAATCATGAAAGAAGTAATAGATTTCACAGGCCATAGCCAAAGGAAGAGGCAGCCAGGAAAGAATGTGTAGAATCGACAACGGATCTCATGGTTTGGATGAATAGCAACCAACGATAGGAAACATAGAAATATAGTATAGAAGTTTTAACTGCCATGACGTAACCAGATTGCAGTGATTGTAGCCTAATATAAGAACAACACCGTTCATGTATGAACGGGATCAATAATTTGCTAGGGAGTATACAGAGCGTCGTGTATGAACACAGAAAAGGCAGTTTCGCGCGTCACATTGACGCTATATTTATCGCCCTTTATGCCAATCTTGTCGCAGCTATCTCGTATCTCAACATTCTGTGGTGCGGAACACAGATAGAAGACCCAAGGGAATAGCCTTCGAATTGTATCAAAAAGTTCATTTTGAAGCTGTTGGTCATTGACACAAAAATTATATTATACTGAATTGGTGGTGTAATACTGTATAAAAACACTAAAATAAGTCCGTTTACACCTCCTGCGTTTTGCACGGGGCCTACACGAGCCCGACACGAGCCCGAAGCATGTCTAAAACGTTGCTGCTGACCTAATGTATTCAGCCACACATCTCGCACCCGCCCATGCCCCTACTCGCAATCTGTCAGCACCACACGCCCCAGTACCGCGAAGTATTGGTTCTCACGCTGTACGAAATCTGCACGCACCGCACACGCGCTGCTTCACTCGCTGTTCACCCGCCGTAGCCAGTGAAATCGCCCCCCCCCCCACCCCCACCCACCCCCACCCGCCTTAATAGGGCAAAACAATGAACAGTTCATCGAAGTTTTCAAACTCTCCCCAAATGCATGGCTACATTCATACTTACGATGGGTTTTTTTTTAGTTCGCCAAGCAATTACAAAGATAGTTGTAGGAACGAATAATTTTACTACAAAAAATATTGAATGAAAACCACATTGTAGTACTGTTTTCTCTAGAATGTGGGGCTTTAATCATGTTACCATATACTAGGACAAGTCAAATGCCATTGTGACGGTCCTTTCTTGCCTTGTCCGGCATCATTTGGGTCACCAATGGTCTTGCCCTGGACATACACGCCACCCACTCTGAGCGTATTTTGCTGTCCGAAACAGCGTCCACTGACAATTTCCCTTCCCATGCCACCCCCAGAAAACGTATGGCAGACGGTGGTGCTGCTGGAACGGAGTCGGTCGGTTGTTCGCGTTCTTTGCAACGGTCATATTTCTCAATATGAGTTTCCACTGCTGTAGGGACGGTGTCATGTACAGGAACCAATGCCTTTTCAGGACCCCACAAATGCACGCCGCTTACAACATTCTTCCCTTTGCCATGTCTATACTCGAGTAGGAAGAGCTTCAACCGTTTTTGTATCGTAGAGAGGTAAAGATCGAATGGATTAGAAGTGTAGCTCTCTTTGAGATACGCGCGAATGCTCTTGCTTGTGCAAAATCTAACGATGTCCAGTCGTTTCGCTAGTAAGCCAATGTTATAAGTTGTGTGGTAACCACACTGCACTGAGTCCTGCTGCTGATTCATCATTAACGATCTGCGGGTTAATAAAGAAGCCAACTGTGGACGAGATGGTGCGTTCTGTGCAGGACAGAATGCTGAAATGTAATGGAGAACGTCGGCACTCATTCCGTTGTGTGGATATGTGTCACTTAGACTGTCAATCATGGTAACCGAAGCCTTGGTGTTACCCTTCTGTTTCCGAGACTGAAGTTTCGAATTACCCTCAAGAGCCAGTAGGGGCTTATGGTGTCTATAGCTATAGTGGATGAGGTATATTGGTACTGTCTATTGCACACATAATTTACGTGTTGAGCGATGAAA